>JANRMT010062842.1:18035752-18058806 GCA_026402145.1 Polypterus bichir lapradei | reverse complement strand
TATATATATATATATATATATGTATATATATATATACACACACACACGCACACAGACTAGGGGGCTCTGCCCTCTGCTCGCTTCGCTCCAATGATTAATCGGATATACAATTTTAAAAGCTTTTTTTTTTCTTTGGAATTGTTTTAATTTCATTATTTGCACTTTTACTTTAAAGCTTCATTAAAAACAATATTTGGAATTGCCTTTTCTTCAAGATCGCATTGAATTTTGATTCTGTTTTTGGAGACACATTGTGACAGTCTCTCCAACAGTTTTGGGTCTCTTTTCTCTGCGCTGCTCTTTCTTCTTTGCTTAGTCGTTGACGTTTCATCTAGAACGTATTGTCCTTATACACCTTATACGCTGAGAGCACAGGATCTGTGTGTGCTACGTGCCTTTACACGACTGAGTGTTTTGCTGGCCATGCTCTTATTTGATATTGTTTACATCTCACAGGTCTTTTAAGTGTCTTCCGAGAAGATCATGTCACGTCACCCTGCTTTTCCTTTTCAGGAATTTTTTTTATAATAGAGAGATAAGTGTACATGGTCAAGTGAACTGTGATTCTGAAATCAAATAATTCCATACAGTTAATTATTATGAGAAGAAATGCACTCTACACCCTTTGACTTCTGTTCATTAAAAAAAAAATGCATCTTTTTCAATGGATTCTGTGAATCTTATTTTATTTACTGGATAAAATCCTTCCACTTCATCAGAAATGTATTTATGAAACATTTTGGAAAAATATGATAATTTTTCTTAAAATATATGAAACCATTCTGGCAGCCTCTGCATTTCTGGGACAAAGTCCTCCTACTCCTATTTCCAAAGTTTAGTGTTATGATCATAAAAATAAAGACATCTTCATTTTCAAATCATATTAAGGAAATTATACAGCTGCCCCATAGTTTGTTGTAGATCCTGCTGTGAGCATTACCCAGTCGATTATCTGCATCTGACCTTTATGAAAAAGTGTATCTTTTGAACAAATAATTACAAGGAAACATCAAGTCAAATTACACAAATGTGACTTTCTGAAAGGTTTTTAACTGCTGACATTTACAGCAATTTCCTACCCTATTCCACCTCCACAACAAAACTTATCCAAATAAATTAGATTGTTGCACCCACACATTATACTTTAAATAGATGGGGGACAGTGTGACCTAGTTCTGCTCATGTTTTTAGTTCATCTTTGTTGCTAAGCTTTGGCACAGTGTGCTTTTTCATCATGCCCCTGAAATCCACATGGTAATTGAGCATGTAAATAACTTCAATATTTGGTTCTGAAGAACATTTTCAATTAAATCTCAAAGCCCCTTCTTTTTTCATGCTTCTTGTGCCTAATACATTGGCCTTTGTGCTTGGCTTCCTCACAAGTAGCCTTAGTAGTTTTGCAGTTTATTATGCTTGATGCCATATACTGACCCAAAAACGTGAGAGTAAATCCCTACTTTTTCCTATTCCTCATTTACAACTTCTTGCGAAAATGTGCCACAGTTAGCTTTTGCTGGCTACTACATTCAGGACACTTGACAACATTTGGTGCAACAATTCACATAGTGTCTATGGCTTAACCAAAGGCCTCTGTATGAATCTCAGAAAAAAGTGAGGACATGTTATCTCAGAACGAAGGTGGATGGTTTTCTTCACTTTGGAGAAGCCCATAATTTCACAATAAAACCACTTCAGAATCAACCTTAATAAAAAGATGAAAACATTCAACATACAGCAATATAAATACATTATCATTTCATATTATCTGAATGCGTTCTTCATTCAGAATAACATCTCGAAGATTGGTCACACTCAAAACATTTTTTTGGGGTTTTTTTTAATAAAAGTTAAGTTAAAAAAGCAAGTGTTGTTTAAACTAATATCTGTAGTTAAGAAATATATGTGAAGGGTGATGGAAAGCATATGCAAGGATATCAATAGTCCACTATTCTGTACTGCTTTGTTATTGATTAATAATGTATCTAACGCAAAGTGACTGACTGACTCATTCATCAACAAAAATATTGTTTCCCATTTAGTTAAAAAGATGAAATTGGACAGGATGGTACAGCTAGGTTAATAGGTATTCACTAAGAAAAGACATTTCGATGTATCAATATTTAGGAGTAATCCCTCCTCCCCCAAAAGAAAAACAAAATACGTGAAAATTTCAAAAATGCCTTGACAGATTTGATTGAAATTCGGTGACACTACAGAAAAACAAAAATTATCCAACCGGCATTTTTTTAATTTGTTATTTGTTAACATTATGTTAACTGATATGCTCTCAGCTGCATGCAAATGAAAGATGCAGCAGAAGTGATTGATTGGACCATGTGACTAGCACCACTAAGTAATAAGGTGGACGGATAACTGAAGATAGGGCAGAGTCCTGGACAAGAAGAAAACAGACATGATGACGTTGTAACATGGAAAGAGAAAGTTTGACAAAACTCTAGGATGAAGCAAAGCTCAATGGTTAGTAAGCATTGTTTTTGGCTGTTGACTATTAATACTCTTAGGGTGTACCCACACTAGGCATGTTTGTTCCGTACCGTGCCTGAGCACGATTGTCCCCACTCCCCCACTGGCCTGCACTTTCATTGCACTTTAACATTTTTGTTTCATCATCACCATGCAACTTTGTGTAAAGCTCAAACAAGATCCAAACAGAGAGTGACAGCATGCATGTCAAAATCATTTTCCTTATTTTGTGGGTTTTTTGGAGTCATGTAGGGCAGGATAATACTCTGCCCTCTTACAGACTTATTGAGTGTGCAGCGCAGCCTTTTGCTGTTAATCATGCTGCACATACGAGAAGATTTTTACGGAGACAAATGATGTTAAGGGAAGACTTTGCAGCTTTTCTTGCCAACTACAATTTACATTTACCTGTAAGGTGAGAATAAAAACCTATTTTTAACTCAAATGGTATTGAATAAAATGACGTTGCATCATTGACGTCATGTCTGTGATTCATGCTTGGGCACAATTAGCAATCACACTGCTCCCGAATCCTACTGAACTGTGCCCTGGCCCACTTCTTTAATCTGGCAATGGCACAGTAAGGTTGGCCTGGCACGGAACTATCACACTAGTCAAACAAACTAGACTTTGAGGGGTTATATGCAAACAAACATGGTCACGGACAGAAACAAACTGCAAGTATGAGTATACCCTGAGACGGTAGGCTATCTTGGTTCTTTGTTATCCATTCCACTCCATCGACTCCCAGCCCCTGGGTGCATCACTGAAAACAAACACCCTAGCCCTCACCACTCAACAGTCTCTGTGCTGCAGACTCAAAATGCAAAGAAGTAAGTCATAGAGATTGGTGTTTGAATTTCTAATACAGAAGCTACAGAAATTGTGTCGGGACTATTGAATATATTGCTTTGTGATTTTCGCTCTTCACATTAATACAACAGTGTAACACATATGATACCGGCACTTATGTATATCCACTTGATGCTCTTTTTTGCATATACAGAGGCACTCAGATCATAGGGCTAACTATGTGCTAAATGGTAAATGTATTTTTAAGAGTCAGATCCCAGATAACATCTTTTAAAAAGTGTGAATATGTTTTTCTGTTTGCAGCAGCTTTTAGAATAATTGGATTAATGTTATACCTATGATCATCTGACAATTTTATAGTTTACGTACCACAATGAAAAGAATCACATGTAATTTGGAAATGTTTTGTTTCCAAAAGTGTATTGTGCAAATTGTTAACCATTGCAGGCAAACATTTATACATCCATTTAAAATTCAACCACATAGTCCAATATGAAGATTGCATGAAAACTAAGTAAACAGCACTAAGTTCCAGTAATGCTAGGACTGCGAAACAGATGTTTACACTAATGCATGTCTAAATACAGCAGGTTATGAAAAGTAAAATCAGATAACAATAGTCATGTTGATGTGTTTAACAAAAGGCAAGGCTCCGATTAAAACCGTGTGTCATCCCCTACTATAATTATTCTTCTGAAGTCGCACTGCATTCACTTTATCGAAATAAAAATTAAAATGTAACATTTATCTTATGGAAGACATTTATCCACACACATAAAAAATGTATCTGAGAGATAAATTAAACATTTACTGTATCTTGTGAAAGCACAAGAAAAGCACACTTCCCTAAATACAGAAGAATACTAAAAATTGAACCAATGAACTTTTTACTAGTGATGATGTTGATAAAGTGTCCATAAGCAGCTTATAATAATACAGTTTTAGGGTTTGTTGGCTTAGATTGCAACTACTATGTCATAAACACTAAATTTATACAAGTCAAATTTTAATAGGCTATAAAACCTACTTTACATATAAACAAAATTAAAAGAGGAAGGCATCCCCATTCTGATATGTGTAATGAAAACCAAAAAATATGACTCAAAATCAGACACGCCGACCCCAACTGAGATTTTCTTTTTTTATTTTTAACATTGAAAGTTCTATAATAATTACTCAACACTCATATGTCACACAATTATAACATTTAAATCTCTAGAGAGGCTGCTAAAAATTGATCAAAAGTTTGATCATTTACACTTGAGATTTATATTTACTTAAACAGAGATAATTTACAGTACCTGTTGGTTTATTAACTCCTAGTATCCCTGCATTGCCAAGAATTTTGAAGATACGGTGTGCTGGAAACTGTCCTGCTTCTTCCCATTTGTCAACAAAAGGATTGATTTCCTTATCAATTATCTACATCAGAAGCAAAGAAGTGTTACCAAAATTAACCTAATACATAGGGATCAGATTTAATAACAACAGTTTCATACAGACAGCAGCACTCAAAAGAGTGAAAAGGTTTCAAGAAACCTGATACTGGTGCTGGGCAATATGAAAAAAAAATTATATTGTAAATTTTTTGACCAAAAATGTGATATTCAGTATACCTCGATATATTCTCTAGACACATTAGAGATTGAAGATCAACACGATATAGACATGTATATACATGTTTTCCGCACCCTGTATATTTTCTCACAATAAGGAAATATTAGCAAAGAAGTTGTTTTTTTTCTTCAAAATGTAACAATTTCATGAATAGTTGTCCTTCAAAGATACAGCTCAAATAGCATGTGTTTTTAATTATGTTTGTTTTACATCTCCTCTGATTATTATTTTTTTTGTTTCCAATTAATGTATTTCATTTAACACCTTGCCTTCCTTGCAAGCATCTCCTTTTGCCAGTCAGTAAGCATTGCTAACCCTTTCTCTGTTTTACTTTTATACAGGTTAAATCCCATTATAGCGAATATCAATGTAACAAGATTTTCAAAATAATGAATACTTTTGGTGGGCCCAGACAAATGTTCATAGAACATCATGGTAAATAAATATTGTTTTAACCAAATATAAATCTTAGTATAACAAACATTTTTTCAACCAGAAATGGCAACCGAAGATAATTATGTGATGCACAAAATACTTAATGCCACTCCTACATTTTCAGTGTCGAGTCTCTATAACCCTGCAACAGGTTGTCTCAAAGAGACAGATGGTCTTTTGTGAAATTTCCGGTCTTGGGCAGTCTCAGTGAGCATATATGTGCAACATCATACACATAGCCGAATTCTGAGTCAGTGCTTGACAGAGTGGGTAGTTGTGTGTATGCGGATACCACACTGTTCAAGTTTCATAGTGCTTCTCAAAGCTTTCTTTGAGATGAACCAAAAAAAGTGGAAAACAGCATCAGTTTATGCAGAAAAAAAAAAATAAACAATCCTGTAAAAAGTTTCTTTCGTCATGTCATTTTTCTTCATTCTGGAATCATTTTGGAGTCACGCCTTCATCTTCATCTAACATCTCATTTTCATCCTGTACTCATACCTATATTTCTATTTAAAAGATTACATCTAATGACTTGTTTTTCATTCTGTGTTAATACCTGTATTTGTAAAAAAAAAAAAAAGACATCTAACGTCTCATTTTCATACCTGTATTTTGTTATAAAAAAAAAGGTTACATCTAATGTCTCATTTTCAAATAAAATATTTTTGCAGTTTAAGAAGCTCTGTTTTTTATACAGGTATTGTCAAGCTTGGGTTACAGAAGTGCACAAACATCAGGAAGACGAGTCCAGGTTTTCAAGGAAAATATAGGTACTTTACTACTGTATAGAGAAGGCAGGTACAGTCTCAAGATGTCATTCAGAATTGGAGATTTTAGGCGCCGTAGCACGAGCCATTGTCCTACTTTAACTCTTAGAAGAACACCAGCCAGTCAGAATCACCGCTGTGGCAGAAGCGGTCTGGAGAAGACAAATCAGGAGAGTGCAAGAAAGGGCAGATCAAAGCCCAATGTTAAATGTTAAACAGTGTGAAACAAGCATTGTACACGGTAGCCCTGATCCTGCAGAGGATAACCGTTTTGCCCTTTGTTTACTGTTTACCAGACGCAGCACAGCAGCTATGGAGCTGTCCTTTCGCCACTGCCATTAGACATGGCAAATTGCTTGAGTTTCGTTATAACAGGATTCCACCTGTATAAGGAAAGACAGAGCTCTTGATTCACTACCATGCTAATCACAAATTATAATAATACATGAAAATATGTATACTATACATGTTTTATGATTTACATTAATTGTAATTGTTCCAAATTGCGTATTTACATATATGTAATTTTCCTTGTCTGTGAGACTTTATGCTGCATGCAAGCCTTTATTTTATAACAATTACCAACATAGTAAGTGCTGTATTTGCACTTGATCAACTCATATTCTGCATTAAATGTTTTTAACAGTTTCTTGAATCCATCTTTCTGTACAGTATAGACAGGTAGTTTACAGGGCAGTGCCAAAGAAAAATCTGTAAGAAGGCCTTTGAATCTGTGAGGAGAGTGGTGGTATTTCAATGGAAATGGTTGTTTCAAATTACCCAGCAAAACTACTTTCACTTTCAATCTCAATGAAAAGTGAAGTAACATCTCCGTAATAAAGTTCTGAATTATAAAATCACACTGATTTTTATTTAATTGATTAATATTTTATTATAGTATTTCTAACCTATGGTAGGGGGCACAGACTTCAGTGAATATGTTTTGGGCCCATGATTACTGTATACTCTAAATTTATTGCGCTAAATAAGATGCAAAAAGATGTGAGAAATGCAAGATCGAATAACCACTGCGCAATAAAATCAAGTGTGTAAGACTGGTTGCCAAGACAAAGATGCGTGGCGTCAAAGTAGTTCAGTAGCTCTCTAGTGAATTTAACTTTCTACAAAATTTAACTTATAATAAATTTGAGTGTACAGTCGTAGCCAAACGTTTTGAGAATGACACAAATATTAATTTTCACAAAGTTTGCTCCCTAAGTTTTTATGATGGCAATTTGCATATACTCCAGAATGTTATGAAGAGTGATCAGATGAATTGCAATTAATTGCAAAGACCCTCTTTGTCAAGAAAATAAACTTAATCCCAAAAAACCCATTTCCACTGCATTTCAGCCCTGCCACAAAAGGACCTGCTGACATCATTTCAGTGATCTTCTTGTTAACACAAGTGAGTGTGTTAATGAGAACATGGCTGGAGATCACTCTGTCACGCTGACTGAGTTAGAATGGAGAGGTTCAATTGTTGTGAAGAAGGCTTCAGGGCACCCAAGAAAGTCCAGCAAGTGCCAGGACCATCTCCTAAAGTTGATTCAACTGTGGGATCGGAGCACCACCAGCACAGAGCTTGCTCAGGAATGGCAGCAGGCAGGTGTGAGTGCATCTGCACGCACAGTGAAGCGAAGATTTTTGGAGGATGACCTGGTGTCAAGAAGGGCAGTAAAGAAGCCACTTCTCTCCAAGAAAAACATCAGGGACAGACTGATATTCTTCAAAAGGTACAAGGATTGGACTGCTGAGGACTGGCATAAAGTCATTTTGTCTGATGAATCCCCTTTCCAATTGTTTGGGGCATCTGGAAAAAAGACTGTCCGGAGAAGAAAAGGTGACCGCTACCATCAGTCCTGTGTCATGCCAAGGATAAAGTATCTTGAGACCATTCATGTGTGGGGTTGCTTCTCAGCCAAGGGAGTGGGCTTACTCAAAATTTTGCCTAAAAACACAGCCATGTACCAAAACATCCTCCAAGAGCAACTTCTCCCAATCATCCAAGAACAGTCCGGTGACGAACAATGCCTTTTCTAGCATGATGGGGCACCATACCATAAGGCAAAAGTGATAATTAAGTGCCTCAGGGAACAAAACATCAAAATTCTGGGTCCATGGCCAGGAAACTCCCCAGATCTTAATACCATTGAGAATTTGTGGTCAATCCTCAAGAGGCGGGTGGACAAACAAAAAAAACACAAATTCTGACAAACTCCAAGCATTGATTATGCAAGAATGGGCTGCCATCTGTCAGGATGTGGCTCAGAAGTTGACTGACAGCATGGCAGGGTGAATTGTAGAGGTCTTAAAAAAGAAGGACCAACACAACAAATATTGACTGTTTGCATAAACTTAATGTAATTGTCAATAAAAGACTTTGAAATGCTTGTAAAGATACTTCAGTATACCATAGAAAAAGATCTAAAAACATTGAAGCAGCAAACTTTGTGAAAACCAATACTTGCATCATTCTCAAAACTTTTGGCCACGACTGTATATTTATTGCAGTAAATGGTCCTTGTCCACCCTGGCCATCGGACCTTACTCCATTTCTATGTTAACTAATGTTGTCTTATTTTAAGTTCTTATTTTTTCTTTTATTTTTCTTTTCTTCATTATGTAAAGCACTTTGAGCTACTTTTTGTATGAAAATATGCTATATAAATAAATGTTGTTGTTGTTTCCAAGTAATTAATGAAACAATAATTGGCACAAATTCCGAGAGACCCTGTATTATATTAAAGTAAGTAATTTGGTCTTCCTCATACAGGTTAGAGTAATAAAACATGCCATGGTCTAAAGACACCTCAGTCTGAAGGATGATAAAAACAACCAAATATTTTGGAGTTTATCAGGCCAATTAAAAAATAAAAAACCTATACACAGTGTGTCCAAAGGATCACATTCAGGATGTTTATACGTCTCTTGCACCAGATGATAACCATACCCCCATTTCTCCAATGCAGCACAAGCAGAACTGCAATTACATTTATGAGATAGTGGCCAGGAGAAACATTCTGCCTTCAGAAATGGGCACTGCTGCTCAGTTTCAAGTTGATAAAAAATGTTTTCTTGAGGAACAAGCGTAAAAATATTCAGCCACAACAGAACTGTTATGTTTGACAGAAGTAAAGGAGTAAAATCACCATATTTTACAAAATACCCTGCACTCTGACCTCCAAAAGGCATGCGAAAAGACAATATCCCCTTGGAGATTAACACAGTGTACCAAATACCAAAATATAACAACTAAATATACTTAGAGTAACTGCGTACAAATAGCTGAGAAAAATAAAAAAAATGTTCTTCATTTTATGCTTGCCGCCTGGTGATTTTTCAGTTTGATAGCCTGTCTGCCACAGCATGCTCACATCTCACAATCATGCTTCCATTAATAAAACTGGAGGCACGGAAATTGGTGGTGCAATACTAATGTACTACAAACAATCTCTGAACTCATTTACTCCAGTGCCAGGCAGATGAAGGCTGAAGTCTATTCCAACAGCAACTGGTGTAAGTGAGGATACAAAACTAGATGGGAAGCCAGTCCAACAGAGGACACACACACACACACACACAAACACCTGCTTTAAGACAAATTACAGTCACCAGTCAATCTGAAAACACGTCTGTGTGAGGAAATTGAAATCGCTGCTATTTAAGCTGTATGCTTTAAGTTTTTAGATCTAATCACAAATCAGTCCTGGAAGAAATATTCACCAATTTAAGTTTCAAAACAGCAGACATGCTAAGAAAAAACAAATAATCCATACTGGAAATTACAAAAAAAAGTCATACTTATCATGATCTTAATATACTGTAGCAATCTACAACTGTAAATACACAAAGAGAGGTCACTTTACAACACTCAAAAACTCCTCTTGGATAAGCCTTTATTAAAAAAAAATATATATATATTTATAAGATTTTGTTTATTGTAATCAAAAAAGCAGGACCTTATCTATCAGTGGGCATGTCTAAATTTTAAAATTATATTAAATTTCAACTTGTATCAATTATTCAATTAAACCTAATTATATGTCTCTCTCTGGGGTTAAATAGAAGCCAGTAATTGCAACTGGGAAATATTTGTTTCTTAATAATAACTAGCTACTTTTTAGCCAAACTTCTGAATAGTATGTTAGCCAAGTATATTTTTAACTGTCAGGGTCAGGTGTACATTGAACAAGGAAGTTCTCAGTTGCACGAAATGCAATGTAAAATGATCCTGTCTAGAAAATGGAAGAACAGAGTTTTCTAGTAAGTATGCTAGGCAATGTTGAGGCTTTTCATACTTGGACTGATTTACACTTGCAATTTCTGTTGACAATTACAGCAGTGTTTCTTTTAAGTGTTTCTTACACTAGTCTACTCTATTAAGTAAACGAACAAAAAACAACTGCCCAGGACAGCGCAGTTCAATAAAATTCAGACATATGAAATGCCTTAAAAGAATGAGAATACATATGTTAACAAGTAAGAAATTGTGTGCTTGATGTAACATTCAGGTGCATTCGTAGGCTTGGTTAACTGGTTTGAAAGCTGTAGCATTTTTATTTAAATTTTCTATTAACTTCATCAAAGAGTTTATCACAGTTTTTTTTAATTACTGTACATATTTTGTAACAGCGGGTCATATTCAGTGATAATAAAATAATTGTATCAGCAGTGTACATAATAGATGTTTCAATATAATTTTATAACACCATGTGGATGAAATTGCTTTCATAGACAGTAGAATCCAACTCAGATGATGAAAAGATTCATGTGCTGTTGTGTTGTTGGAGGTATTGGGCCTGTGGCTAATTGTATTTCAAATGTTTTAAGGTAGACAAATTGGCAAATTTTCCAATGCTTTCTCAAAAGAAGATTCAGAAATTTCAAAAATGTGCATAGCGTGTTGCATTCAAGATATCACAAACAAAATGTAATGGCCCTAATAAATTTCTTTGCAGAATAAGTGTACCAAGCTTCAATGAAATCGGTCCACTGGGAGCCAAGTTATTTCACAAGGACAGAGAGGTATAGGCAGACTTGGCTATTGCTGCACATGCTTTTTGCATTATATGTGAACACACATAAAATGAGATCAAAACACAATTCCATTTGTGAGAGTAAAAAAAAAAAAGAATCCATTTAGTATAACAAGCTATGCAAAAAAAGGTTTAACAAAATGTCCTGCAAAGCTGAAGACGTCCTTAGCAGTAAGGACACTGCTTAGTAAAAAAGGGATAGGATACTTTTGTTTGTACAAGAATTAATCTTGCGTGAAACACACCATCCAGCACTACCTTGGGCACATCCAGTTAAGCATATTGTACATACTTAATCCTGTCTAACATATGGTGCAGTCCACTTTACTAAGATTCCAATCTACAGAGTAATTTTTTAAGAAGCTTACAAAAAATTAATTCATATATATTATTACAGAAATAATGTAATAAATTAATGTAAGACAGTTTTAATGTGAATTTCCTAACTTCATGCCATTTGTTCCAGAGGTGTGTGGTGCCTATTGTATAAATATATTAAGCATACCATCTGCTCACTTAATCTGACTTTAAAAGTGTTTACTAGCAGACATTTAAAGAAAGGATTTAATTCTTCTTATGCGATACTTGCAACATCACATACAACGCAGCATGATACAATGTTCATTATACACACTAGATTACAACTACAATAAGACATAACAGCACAAACATATTTTACACATGACAAGAGGCAATTCAGCCCAGCAAGCACATTTAGATAGTTAATAGTAAAGTTTTTGTACTACTGTCATATAGGCACTTTTTTTATAAGCTGTCAGAGACTCTGTTTCAATTTCTTAATGAAGTGGCTTGTTCTATAATTTCACTATTGTGTGTATGCAGATTTGGTTCTTGCTTTCAATCTTCACTTCTTAATTTCCATTGGACTCTACTTCATTCTAAAAAATTTTTTTAGGGAAGCATTTATGATATTTATGAAAATTAGTATTTGCAACATATTTTCCACATGTGATTTACTTACATAATGCTGCAAATTGTCTTTGGGACATAGTAAGCATAGGACTGAATGGCACTGCATGAGAATTACATGACATGAATAACGTGAGATTTTTTCAAACACATTTTTGATGTTGTTTTTGTCTAGCAATAGACACCTATTCTATAAGAAATATTATTATCTCTGTTCTGCATTAAAACATGAGATTAAACATTTTCATTAGCCATCACTACAAACTACATGGAGTAAATAACAAATAAAAATATCAATTTTTGGATAGTGTATTCCTTTAATGTTAAAGGACCACATATTCCCTCTCTCACCTTCCACACTTACACTTCTTTAGTTTATGTACATACATGAAACTGAGAAGTAACAACATTCATATCTATCAAATCGCAATTATTGACCCGTTACATGCCTTAAGGTTTTTTTTTTTAAATTACTGACACATTACACAGCCTATGTACTATTCAACCTATGTGATAATGTAGCTGCAGATAGTTGAAAAGTATTTAAGTACAACACTCCAAAGTTTTGAAAAATGTATACGATTAAAATCGTTTGTTTACACCTGTTTTCACAATCCTGGGACACATTTTCTTTCGCGCCCTGATCTGTCAGCTATCATTGTACAAAATGTATTTGTCATATCCCATAGTATTACAAAGCTATACAGTCTGGCACAAGGTGTTCCCCTTTTTGGAAACATTTCAGTTACATTATTTTTACTTTTTTAGAAGGAAAAAAAAAAATAAATATATATATATATCTATCTGAGGGGGTACCCAAAAATAACTGGAATCTGTACCTAGCACACAATCTAGACTTAGTTGCACATTTTGGCGCTAGGTGTAGCATACTTACAGTATTTTGTGGAAGTCTGCCAAGTGGTGTTGCTCTGTATTCCGTATCCGTTTTTCTTGGTGCTTATTAAACATGTTCTGCAATTTTTGTGATGGGTGATCATAAAGAACAGCAAGTCTGCATTAAATTTTGTTTTCTCTTAGGGAAAATGTCTGCTGAAACCGTTGTGATGCTTTAAACTGCTTTTAATGAGGAAACTTTAAGTAAAACACAGGTCTACGAGTGGTTTTTGCGTTTCAAATGAGGGGAAATGTCAGTTAAAGACCAGCCAAGATCTGGCCGACCTTCCACAATTAGGATTGACGAAAATCTTGAAAATGTTTGCAATGCAATTTACGGAGATCGTTGTTGGACTAATAAAGAGATTTCTGAATTGACTTGTGTGTCCTGGAGTTCTTGCCACCTTCCCTACTCACTTGATCTTGCTCTGTGCAACTTTTTGTTGTTCCTACATATGAAAAAAGAACTCAAAGGAAAGCGTTTTTGTACCGTGGAGGAAGTCAAAGAAAAATTACTGCAGGCATTGGACAAAGTTCCTCTTCAGCAATTCTTAAAATGTTTCCACCAGTGGGCCAACCATTGGGACGTGTGCATTCATTCAAATGGAGAGTACTCTGAAGGAGACTAAAGTTTCAGTAAGTAAAAATTATTAAAACAATTTTTTTTTTTCTTTCCCAGTTCCAGTAATTTTTGGGTACCTCCTAGTGTATATACACAAACACTATACAGTATATCACTCTGAAGCAATAAGCACTATTGGAACTATGAACATATAATTGCGTACTAATCTAAACCTTTACTTATAAAATTATTTTTATGCCAGTCCTGGAAACAATTTCTGCTTACCACTAGAAATTGAGAAACAATACATTTTGTTCAATAATTGGGCTTTTTGTGCTGTAATTCACACATCTTCTTCTGCATTCTGTTGCAGCTTCCCCACAAAGGTTTAGTGTGGTTTTTATTACTATTATTTATTTATTTTTTTACTGATTTTTTTTCTTGCATTTAATGTTTGGAATAAACTACAGTTTATTTTTTAATACCATTTTAATACCAGCTGCTAGAATCCTAACTAAGAAAAGGAAATCCGAGCACATTTCTCCAGTTTTGATGTCATTACACTGGTTACATGTGTCATTCAGAATTAACTTTAAAATACTGCTTATGGTTTACAAAGCCTTAAATAATCTCTCTCCATCTTATATATTGGAGTGTCTGACATCTTATATTCCAACCTCAGATTTTCAAATGAGTGTCTGCTTAGAATTCCAAGAGCTAAACTTAAAAGAAGTGGTGAGGTGGCCTTCTGCTGTTATGCACCTAAAATCTGGAATAGCCTGCCAATAGGAATTCACCAGGCTGATATGGTGGAGCACTTTAAAAAACTGCTAGAAACACATTACTTTAACGTGGCTTTCTGATAACTTCATTTTAATTTAATCCTGATGCTCTGCATATTCAATTAATTATCATTACTATTCATGGTGGCTCCAAAATCCGTACTAACCCCTACTCTCTCCTGTTCTTTTTCCATTTTCCTGTGGTGGCGACCTGCACCACCACCACCACCACCTAATCAAAGCACCGTGATGCCCCTACACTGATGGATTAAAGGCCAGAAGTCCATGTGGCCGTCATCATCAAGTCCTTCCATGAGAATCCTGAATACAATGAGGACTGATCATTTATGTTAGACAGAATGCCTAGAGGGGGCTGGGTGGTCTCATGGCCTGGAACCCCTGCTGATTTTATTTTTTATCCAGCCATCTGGAGTTTTTTTGTTTTTTCTGTCCTCCCTGGCCATTGGACCTTACTTTTATTCTATGTTAATTAGTGTTCTCTGATTTTAATTTTTACTTTGTCTTTTTTCTCTTTCTTCATCATGTAAAGCACTTTGAGCTACATTATTTATAAGAAAATGTGCTATATAAATAAATGTTGTTGTTCTTTCAGTGCTGAGTTATGGGGGGCATTGACAACGCCTTTGCTGGAAGCCTTGTGCACAAGGCAGGAAACAGTCCTGAACAGGCCCTACCAGAGCTAATCACACATACACCTAAACCAGTGCCTCTCTGCCACTTTTGGGTCGCAGGAAGCCATCACCAAAAAACAGCCATTTCAAAGATAACAAAAACATGTTCATAAATAGTTGTATGTATATAGCACATACAACACAAAGTTCAAAGATAAGAAAAAGGCAATCAAAGAAGGCTTTAAAAGTGTTCAATGATAATAAAAGAAAAGTTCTGATTAAAGAAAGAAAATAAATTTAAAGCTTGTGGCCACCAGGGGGCGCTGCAACTCCCTAAACACCTGACATGCACAGGCTCAGACACAAGTACTGTAATAAACACAAGGGGCTATTACTCATGTAAAGCCCACACCAAAATCACAGTCACAATTCCAGCACACAGCAGTGCTCTGTAATTCTATCATCTCTTTATTCGTCATCTCTCTTTCTCTCTCTTCCTCAAATGCTTCTCCTGACTCTGGCTCCCTTCTATTGCACCTGGGAGTTGTAGCTCAGAATCACTTCCAGGTACGTCTGAAGTCTCTAAAGTGGGGACTCCCAATATCAGCAGCTACCCCTGGTGGACCTCCTGGAACCCATCAAGGCTGTCCCTTGGGACTACACCACCCCAGTATTTCCCATAGGTATCCAGGCAGGAATCGCAACCTAGGTTGGCTGCCATCCAGGGTTCAGGGGAAGGAACCAACACAAATAAGTTTCCTTCAGTCCCGGCCAGGGCAACAGTCCACGAGAGCTGTCCTTCACAAGCTATTCAGTATTAAAATATTAATACAGGTTGAGTATCCCTTATCTGGAATGCCTGGGACAAGACGTTTTTTTGGATATTTTCAGATTTGGAATATTTGCATATACATAATGAGATACCTTAGGTCACCCTTGATCAAGTAGAGAAATTAAGCCAAACCACCTAAATGACAACTTACACACACAATAATTCATATCTCTTATTATGATAATGTGCATTACTGTGACAAACATAATAAATCTCAAAAGTGATGAATATGATGTATAGCCTGTAATTTAGTTCCCTTTTGCCAACATAAAATGACAATTTCCAGCAGTGTCTGGTTTTCCAAATGTAATCCAAGTAATTTACATAACTAATATAGCAACAAGGCCACATAGCAAGAATGAAGCTGTTTTTGTTAACTATAAGCAGTGAAATTCCATTAATGCACAAGACATTTACAATTTTACAATGCAACACATGCACAATTGAATGCAGATATAGTGTTTGCTTAACTGGGGACAAAGCTCGTCTACTGTGTTTCATTGCTTAGCAGCACTAGATACTTCACGGAGTTCCCTCCCAACTCCATCCCCGTAACCCCTACATCGTCGATCCTGCTTCATTTCTTTGCATTGCTTGATGCTTCACAGGAACTCAACCAGATTATCAATCATGTTCTGTGGTGCACTATGCTTCAAGAGGGACTCACCCTCATCCCCCTCAGAAAGAATAAATATGTTTTAAATCTGCGCATGTTATTCATGTCCACTTTTTGGCCTAAGCATATTTTCACATTCAGATCCAAATAAAGTTTTAAAATGGACCCCTGATGTGTTAATTTCCACTTGTGGCGTCAAGTTTGCTCTCAAAAACTTTTCGAATTGGAAGCCTTTTGGATTATGGAATTTTGGATTATAGATACTCAACCTATAGAAATATTAAATGCCTTAAAATAGCATTAACTTTAGACTGAAGCTTGTATTAACAAATAGCTGAGGTATCAGTGAACAGGCTACAGATATTATTAAACACTTATTAACAAAGCAAAAGACATTGATTACCTCGAAGAATACTGTGCTTATATCCTTCGCTTATATAAAGCCTCAAATGCACAATTCAATCAGAATTCCTCACTTTAAAGTCAACTATTTGGCAGATACAGAGCAACTAACTTCAGAAAACAATATGTATTTCTTTGCTATTGTGAAATAGAAATTTAGAAAAATAGAAACTCTGCAGGCCTTATATGAAATAGTTCCTTTGGATGAGAAATGAACTCTTTGACAAATTCTGCCCCAAGAATAAAAGGTCAGAGTGACTGCCATTACTACAGTATATCCAATTGAATGGTAGTCTGTTATAGTCCATACACATGTCTTGGGGCAGTGTCTGGATCTGTTGCAAAAAGACAAAAAATAGTTTAACTTACACCTTAAAATGGACTTTTTAAACGTAGAAATATCTAACAGCGACATCTACTGCAATACAGTAATCCCTCCTCCATCGCGGGGGTTGCGTTCCAGACCCCCCCGCGATAGGTGAAAATCCGCGAAGTAGAAACCATATGTTTGTATGGTTATTTTTATATATTTTAAGCCCTTGTAAACTCTCCCACACTGTTAACATTATTAGAGCCCTCTAGACATGAAATAACACCCTTTAGTCAAAAGTTTAAACTGTGCTCCATGACAAGACAGAGATGACAGTTCTTTCTCACAATTAAAAGAATGCAAATATATCTTTTCTTCAAATGAGTCTCTGCATCAGGAGCAGAGAATTTAAGAGAGAGAGCGCGCGCTCGCAAAGAAAAGCAAACAATCAAAAAATCAATGTGTGCTTTTAAGTAAAGCGGCATTTTTCAGAGGAGCGTCAGTATCTTCTAAGCAAACAGCCTCTGTTGAAACAGCCCCTCTGCTCAAATCTCCTCCGTCAGGCGCAGAGAACGTCAGAGAGAGAGCGCGAGATTAAAGCAAACAATCAAAAAATCAATACGTGTGCTTTTGTGCTTTTAAATATGCCGAGCACCACAATAAAGCGGCATTTTTTAGAGGAGCGTCAGTATCTTTTAAGCAAACAGCTTCTGTGCAAACAGCACCTCTGTTCACACTCCCTCCGTCAGACGCAGAGAATGTCAGAGAGGGTGAGATAGAGGCAGAGACAAGAAAACAAACACCGCGCGGGATGCATATCTTATAGCATTGAGGAGTTTTAGTTAATATGTAATACATGCTCTGATTGGGTAGCTTCTAAGCCATCTGCCAATAGCGTCCCTTGTATGAAATCAACTGGGCAAACAAACTGAGGAAGCATGTACCATAAATTAAAAGACCCATTGTCCGCAGAAATCCACGAACCAGCGAAAAATCCGTGATATATATTTAGATAAGCTTAATTTAAAATCTGCGATAGAGTGAAGCCGCGAAAGTCGAAGCGCGATATAGCGAGGGATTACTGTATTACATATTCAAACATTTCGGAGACATACTGTATATGATTTTAAATTACTATTGTCCATTCCTATATTAGACACTAATACGCTACCCATTATCTAAATTCTGGTTTGTCAAATGTCTGAGCAGCTGTTGTAAAAAGGATGAGAAAAAAAGGCTCTCTCTGTTCCAGCCCGTCTATATATGTCTCGAAAACTGATTATTGTGGAAAGGCCACAAACAAAGTAGATTAACTTAGTACCTTGTTATGGCCCACTGTTGCTAACATTAGATTCTGGAATAGCTCTATCACTCGTGTGGGAGTATGTATTCCTTTACAGGTTCCAATGCAGCAATACCGAATACACACCCTGCACAAATATTTTTTGGCCTTTACAGATAAGAAAACTTGTTCCTAAGCATTGTGACAGATAGGGGGCGCTATCGCTCCCTTGAACCCTTGTCGAAGACGTCAGAAACCAGGTAAAAGTCCAATAATTCTTTATTCGGACTATACAGTAGTGCACAAGCACCCACCTCTCCACAATTGTCATTAAATAAACACAATACTCTACAATAATCAATCCTCCACACTCCCAGATGCGTTGCCACCCTTCCACCCAGCTCAGCTTAACATCTGGGGATTTCCCATAGTCCTTTATAGTCCCTGACCCGGAAGTGTTTTCAATCCTTCAGTCCATGATTCCTTATCACTTCCGGGTCAGATTAAAAGTCCTTTTCTTCATCCCAGAAGTACGTCACTTCTGCTGTTGCTTTGCCTATGACGCACTTCTGGGTTATAGGGCAAATATGACTCTCAGGGCCTCCCTGCAGCGTCCTCTGTTGACCCCTTGGGTATCCAGCAGGTTTGTAGGGGAAAACTCCATAGTCCATGATTCTCTGCTAGCATCTGGGGCACCTCCATGCTGCAGGGAGAGCTCCATCTGGCGGCCTGGGGGTATTGGCCATGATGACAAACCAGCCATAGACCACAGCATGTAAACTATGTAAATGACTATTCAATCTGATACACTTAAAAAGTTAGGTAACTTTAGAACATTTTTTAAAGAAAACAGTCAAGAAAAGAAGAAATTACTCCTAATTACTTTAATAAGATAGAAAATGCAAAGCATTAATACAACTTTTTATTTGAACTTGGAAGAAGATGTTATAGTGTGATTTCACAGACTGGGTTGTTAAACTATTTTTTTTCTTTAGACATTGAAGAAAAGCCCATCACCTTCAGATACTTGTTTAAACAAGATATGAGCGCCTTTAAGTCCAACAATAACATCTAAAATCTGAATGGCTGTATTAATCTAACTGCCTCAGGGAGACCTTTAATTTCTACAACTAGATACAGACCTGCTCAATTAATTGCTGACTGAATCAATGTTTCTTTTTAGTATCTGGACCTATAAATTAGATAACAAAATTTAATATAGAATAACAACTGACTTCACATACTTTGTTACAGTAAAACTCCCATAGCCCAAAGTAAAAACATAAATAAATCATACAAAAACAAAAGTTTAATTTGGGACTCTACACAAGTATATCTCCTGTTTTTCTGACTCTGTTTGATCTCATCCATTCAACTCAGTTCTAAATACATATTCAGCTTTGTCAGAATAAAATATATATGTTGAGCATGCTCAACAAGAACAAATTTAACTATATCAGGGTTAGACATCCCAGCATGGAACAAATATGCATAAAGCTGAGCTGCTCAAACTTCCATAAGCCATCATCTGTGAAAAAATGCTTGTCATGTTTTATTTCAGTTACTGGTTTATAAAATAATTTTACATTTTTCAAACTAAATATCAGAAGTAAATAGCTCTCATTATCCTGTACAACAGCATACACTCTCAAACTATGAGAGGCAATAGAAGAACCTATTTTTGAAGTATAAAAAGCTTCATTTGATTTTTATTGTCTACATCAGGGGTCTCCAACCATTTTTCCCTTGAGAGCTACTTTAACAAAATGAAAATGGCCGAGAGCTACTCATGTTTTCTAACGTTTATTCTCATTGCTTATTTCATCCCAAACAAACTGAATAAGCTTGTTTTGCCTGAACATTTACAAAATGTTGGTGTCCACAACTCACATTTTACATTAAAACATCACAAAAATATTTAGTTCACTTGCAAGTGCATTTTGTATGTCTGTATGCACTTTCTAGTGTATTTTACACTATTGAATTAAAACATGAATGCTGTCAAAACAAAAACATGCAATTACAAATACACAGATATTCATTATTCATTTGTCATTTTATTCCATGTCACTGTTTCACTTCACAAGAGTATTCACATGTCCAGTTGCATGTGTGATGTGTTTTTGAGTTAGTCAGATGACTGGCACTGCATGGAGTCAACAAGATAGGTGTATGGTGGAGTGGAGCCACAGGTTTACTCTTATGGATTCATTTAAATGTTCATCTGTCAGTCTTGTTCTGAACTTTGATTTCATGACTTTCATGTCTGAAAAGACAGACTCACACAAAGCAGACATTTTCAGAGCTGCTTGATGAAGATTCTTATAGTTATCTGGCTCTACTAAGCTCAAGAAATGCTAAGAATGCTGTTGAGACTTTAACTGCACATTATTTTGATGGTTTACTAATATATAACACATAAAATCCAATGTCTGTCTGTTTGTATGTCTGTCCGCTTTTCACGAGAAAACTGCTTAACGGATTTAGATCGGGTTTTTTTTTCTATAATTTGTTTGAACATTCCAGTCGATTTTGCAACTTCTCTCAATTCACTATGTATCATAGTTCGCTTGTGGTACCAATTTATTTGCTCGAATCCAAGTGAGACGCAATGGGCCGAAGAGAGGGTCCTTCCTTACTCACTCGCCAGCATCGGAGCGTGTTCCTTAACTCTGCTTGGCTAGCGAATGAGAGAACAATTTAATTCAACTTTAATATTTCAAATAAAGTGTTACTTAGGTCTTGATGAGTTTGAGTCTGGATATTCTCTTAAGTGTATGCCACATTGAAAAGATAGATTGCAATTAGATTGTGGATCGTGATATGATTTTTTGGAAAGATCACTCACCCCTAATTTGACTAATCAAGTTTTCAAATTTATGTAGGATTCATTAGCCCTTTGGTGATCTACTTAGAAAGGGGTTGTGAGCTACCGGTAGCTCGCGAGCAACGTGTTGGGAGACCCCTGGTACATATTTCCTGCTGAGTTAAGGGACTTCTGCAGACTACGAAGTTAGCCTCTCTGCTATCTGTCATCAATGCACCCTAACAGTCATGAGATAATTAGCAGACCAGCATATAAGCACATCTGATAGATCACACTAGTAAACTGCTACATGGCTGACCTAGTATTTAAGATGCATAAATCGCTTTATTAAAATAATCTGCTCAATAAAAATGTCAATGACCAGATATCTCGCTGCATGTAGTCGTTAAAGATAATTTACTTCTGTCTCCGTTTCCAAGTAAATCACCTTCATTGGACACATGCCAGAAAAGGCACCTCTGCCGCCCCTCCCAATGAAACTGAATAGACTAATTAAACTAATACAAAACTTGAGATAGGGAATTGTATTGTGTTTAATAGTAATAGTAAGGAAGCCAAGAAAACAAACCATTTTTCACCAGGATTTTAAAATGTCTTTAAATTTCTAAGTTCATACATTGTAAGACATGTGCATTTGTAAATTAAATATCCATATTCCTCAGAAACACATTTACATAGTTTTCATGCCATTCAGTATTGTTGATGTTATCAGATTACAGAAGGATTCTTAAATTCACTTAGATTCGGGTAGGTTACTCCATTTGGCTAGATGACCTCTTTGTTGATTTTTCTCCTTCACCGTTTCTGATCCAATGTTATGTTTTTATGTATTTCCAAGTGTCCAAGTGTCAGAATTAAGATGATTGGGGAAAAGTCACTCTTCCTTTCCAGGAACCTTAGGGAGTCAGAGGTACTTGTGGTGGTCCCATGTCCAGCTGTATAATGTGACACACCCAGCAACTCAGTCCAGCTAGTCTGTGACTCACCCTGACAAAATCAATCAGGTTTGCTTTTGTCTTAAGTTGTAGGGGTGGATTCTATGTGCATGAGAGCTGACAACCGATGAGTACCCATCCATATGTACAATGCATAAGATCCAGCAATGATGAATCAGGAATGTAGATGTTCTGTACATCACAAAAAGAAGATGTCTGATGGTTTGTGTTATAACATACCATGACAGAAAAAATGGTAATTGTGTCTGAACTTGCTGTACCTCTAAAGCATTTGTACAGCATCAATAGGATAAGGCAGCAAGCTATTGTCTGTCAAGAAAAGATGTGAGCTACTTTGAAACTGTGCCAGAAAGTCATCATATAATCATGTAATTTGACATGTCCTGTAAATTCTAGTCATGTAAACTGACATGCACCAGTGAGAAGATTGGCAACTGCTGATGATGAGTATGACACCCCCTCCAAGTAGAGGTGTATAATGTGATAGCAGTTTTAGCAACCAACATAGCTCTTCCCTATCTGAAACCACAATCACACTCAGCATCATGTGGATAAGCAAGTCATTTAATCTATACTAATAAAGGGCAAAGCCCTTACTCACTCACTGACTGACTGACTGACTGACTGACTGACTCATCACTAATTCTCCAACTTCCCGTGTAGGTAGAAGGCTGAAATTTGGCAGGCTCATTCCTTACAGCTTCCTTACAAAAGTTGGGCAGGTTTCATTTCGAAATTCTACGCGTAATGGTCATAACTGGAAGGTATTTTTCTCCATTTACTGTAATGGAGTTGAGCTTGACCGCCGTGGGGGCGGAGTTTCGTGTGACATCATCACGCCGCCCACGTAATCACGTGAACTGACTGTCAA
>JANRMT010062842.1:17987086-18015752 GCA_026402145.1 Polypterus bichir lapradei | reverse complement strand
CTGTGTTACCAGCGCTTCATATACCCGGGCCATTAATAACAATAATACAGTATATAAAATGATCTCGCGGGCCGGATATAATTACACGCCGGGCCGGATGTGGCCCGTGGGCTTTGAGTTTGACTCATATGGACTAAATAGAACTTGAAAAGAAATATTTTTTGGAATGTGATTGCGCAAGTCAGTACATCGAGCCCGCGTGCTATTGTGGTTTTGCTTGTGTGCTTCAGTAAGTTACCGTCCCCTCGCTCTTACTTTTTTACCGTTCATCTAATGAATACACTGAGTATGGCTTTACCAAAACAATCATTGATTGCGAATAAAGTATCCATTATTCATGAAGCTTCAATAGGTGAATAGGTGATCTGTCTTTCTGCGTTAACCGCATGCGTTTTCATACGTCTCAAACTAAGAGGATGCGAGGTTAAAATAAATCGCGAAGCGCGCGTACATACTTAGTGCATCCCCTCTCGGGAATCGAACCTCGGACGTGGGCGCTACAGGCGAATGCTTTGCTATCGCGCCACTGCGTGTGGTTTATCTATTTGAGCATAGCAGTGTAATTCGGTTTTTGTTAAGCACTCTTTGGAACTGTTACTTTTTGTCTGTGCACTGCGTCAGTTCACGTGAACCGCTGAATATGGTTTTATATGTCAGTCGCTCGCTTCTAATTGTTTCGCTGCCTTCTTAATTATATAATGCATGTTTTCTAAAGCGCGTTTTGTAGCTCTTCCTGGCTTTCTACGTAATGCGTGATTACGTGAAAGGCGTGATGATGTCATACGAAACTCCGCCTCTCCAGCTGAACTCCATTACAGTAAATGGAGAAAAACAACTTCCAATTATGACCATTACGCGTAGAATTTCGAAATGAAACCTGCCCAACTTTTGTAAGGAAGCTGTAAGGAATGAGCCTGCCAAATTTCAGCCTTCTACCTACACGGGAAGTTGGAGAATTAGTGATGAGTCAGTCAGTCAGTCAGTCAGTCAGTCAGTGAGTGAGTGAGTGAGTGAGTGAGTGAGTGAGGGCTTTGCCGTTTATTAGTATAGATATATATATATATATATATATCTCTATCCATCTATCTATATATATCTGTGTGTGTATATATATATATATATTATATATATATATATATATATAATATGTGAGATAAACACTCATATCAATGACAAAACAATTACATTAACAATCATGTTACGTTATTTTTAAAATTTTTCCTTTTCTTTTTCATACCTTCTTTAACACACTACTTCTCCGCTGCGAAGCGCAGGTATTCTGCTAGTGAACTATATGAGTAAAAGATGATGTTCCCTATCCTGACAGATAGTGCTACTGTTATCTGTGAAAAGAACCACCTGCAACTTAACATCAGCAAGACATAAGAACATCAGCAGGACAAAAGAGTTGGTGTTGGACTTTTGGCATGCCAAAGAGCCTCTGAGACCAGTTGCCATTGATGGAGAGGACATGGAAGTGGTGCAGAGCTACTAGTATCTGGGGTTCACATAGACAACAAACTGGACTGGGCTAACAACAAAGTGACACTGTACAAGAGGGGCCAGAGCAGCCTTTACTTCCTGATAAGATTTAAGTTTTTTGATATGTGCAGCAAGTTGCTGGAAATGTTCTAGCAGTCCAAACTTGCCAGCTCATTTTTCCGTGCTATTAGCTTCCTGATGAAGCAATGAGTGCAAAAGACACACAGTGCCAGAACAAACTTATAAGTAAAACCTACTCTGTCACAGGGCAAACCCTGGACATACTAGAAGCTATTGAGGAAAAGTGGATGACATCAAAATTGGATGCAAACATGGGAAATTACCTTCATCCCCTCCAGGAGGTGATCTCTTAGAGCAGTTTTAGCCACAGGCTCATTTCACCACAGTGTGCTAAGACACGCCTTTGGGAATCTTTTCTGCCTACTGCTATCAGGCAATTCAACGCTTCCTCTGGACATCATGAACTAAATGCTTATACTCTTTAAATTCATTTTGCACTTTCTGCACAATATACATTTATTTATGTATGCATGTTTTCTTTGTTTTTTATATTTCTGCTGCGGTATGCATCTAAATTTCCAATTAGAACTAATAAACACACAGTGAACATTATTACGTTCAACTTTACTAATATCAACAACAAAGTTTAGTTACTGAATTGTTCCCAATACAGCGTTTGATAAACCTTTGTCTGCACAGACTTGAAGCACATTAATCTGGTTGGAAAATGGTCAGATGGATGGATTTACTGTGTCAAGAATTTTCTTCAAAGTTAGAACATGCACAAAATTTGAAGTTTTCTATTTTATTCATTTCGTTTTAGATTTTGCTGGCTGCAGTAACAGTGCCGTGGCCTTACAATTTGATCACTGTCTGTTTGGAGTTTATCTTGAATAGATCTGCTTTCCTCTAATATTCCAGGTTCATGCAGGATATGTCAGTCAGTGACTTTAGGACTGTATATGAAAGGTCAGGTGTATTTGCTTTTTCCTTGTATCTAATGCTGTCAAAAAAGCCCCAGGCCACAACGACCCTGAATTGGTATCTGCCACATCCTGAAAATATATGAATGAACAGCTGGATTTTAGCCTGTTCACACTGGCACTTATTAGTTTGTATAACAATAAACAGTCAGTTTCTATTTGTGATCACCGATTTCATCCCTAGGCAATGCCAATGCTTCAAACCCCTATTTGCACTTTGTTACAGCAGTTCACATGATTCTACCTTATCAACCGCTGATGGTTATCACCTGGCCCAAGGTTTTTTCTGTGGAAAACTCTGCAGCCTTCTAGTTTAATGTAAAGAACATGGTAAGCTGAGCATATACATGCAAGTATACTGTTTATAAAAATACGTGGAAAGGGCCAAAGTGTCTGCAAGTCTGTGCAAACAATGTGTGAACAAATTACACTGCGTGTCTGTGAGTGAATGAGAAATGTCAGTGTGCAAACTTTGAATTATGAACTTAAAATATGCATTTGTTATAAGATTGAATTTACGACCTTGTCAAAATAAAATATGTATATGTCTTAATGAAATGTAGGTCTGCGTGTCAAAGTAAAATATAATGCACAGTGCAGGCGTTCCCAAGATATAAAAACGTGTTTATTAATAAAGCCATTCGTTGACAAGTTAGCACAGATCGAATACACAATTCACAACTGCAAGGAATACCTTCCGCTGTTTTGACAACAACCTTGATAAAACACTGAAATACTGTACCGATTTCTATAGTATGCACAAATCGCAACACTTACACTAAACTGCGGTCTCCGTATTAAGCGTGTGACGTGTTTTATTTGGACACCTTAAAAGTGTTGAACCTGCTACTTACTACTTTTGACTTCAAGGTTTCACTTTTGATACATTTATACCTTAATGCTGCTTACTACTATATACTTTGGAAAGTTAAAAAAAAAGTTGCAAAGTACCGATATGTAGCAATACATTCTGCTAACAACTATAAAAAAGGAATGCATTTCTCATAAATACCTTTTTGAGGGTTTCTCTCAGTGCCCAATGGTCTTGTGTATAAAGCTCACTGTCTTGAGCGCTTGCATTCGTATTATACTTAACTGTATCTTTAGCCGAGTAATTCCTGTTAAGTACAAGCCAGTATCCCGGTAAGGGTTTCTTTACCGACTTTGAAAATAGAAAACGCAAACTACCTCCACAGAGAGCCATCTTTACTGTAAGCATTGCGCATGTGCAGAAAGGAAGGTTCCGCTTTTATTTGACATGAGCTAGCTGCCCTGACGCTGACGCGTCTTGAATAGGGCTGCTGTAGATGCACGTTAAATATTAGACAAAATCTATTGACTGTTTCGCCAGGAAACATTCCTTTTTTGTTTGGAATAATGTACTGCAGTAAGACTGATTAAGCCCTGCAATATGAGAATGGATTTGGGTAGGGTTGCCAGATTAGAAAATTAGAAATACGGGACACTCTTAAAATCTCTCTCAATATATATATATATAAATTTACACATGCCCCCTACACACCCAGACCAATATATTATATAAATGTTAAAACATAAAGCACGGATTTAAGTGGGTTATGAGGAAAACAAAAGTAAAATCATTTGAAAGTTATTTAATACAAGCTAAAACAAATTCTGTAAAAGTGAAATCATTTGAAAATATGTATTTAATACAGATAACAGAGAATTATTACTATTATTTAATACAGGCAGTTAGAAAAAAAGTGGGCCGTGAAAAGAAGTAACAACACACTTTGTATGTTGCAATGCTGATACAGAACTGCACAGCAGCGCGGCTGGAGAGCAAAACGGTAAGAGTGTCGCTGTCCTCAACCAGCCATAGCAACTGAACAAATTGTAAACAGGCAGCAAACACTAGTTTCCTCGTTACATTTGGGTATTTTCATAAAGAGAATATGAGAAAAGAAAGTATAATTACTTATAATGTTACAACTAAGTATCGTAAGAAGGTAGTTAAAATATATTTTTATTACGAAATTTTAAAGTGAACTAAATACGGGACATTTGGGTGTCCCTGAAAGGTTAGTACGGGACAGGGAACAAAATGATCAAATATGGGACGTGTCCCGTATATAAGGGACGTCTGGCAACCCTAGATTTGGGACGCCACGAATTATAACCAGTAGCCGTCTGCGCACGCGCCCATGAAAGCTGATTCTGTTGCACCCTAACATTCAGTAGCATTTTAAGGTTCATACACTTAGTGTTAGTAAGTGACGTTTTAATAGCAAGTATCGCTTGCAATACATGCTACGTAATTAATTATTATTATTGTATCTGACAACATGTTTATACTGTACTAGCTGTTGAAATCTAAGTCATCAATGTAGAACTCAGAGTTAAATTTTGCAGTGCACTCAATGTATAGGTCTCTGTTATATACCATTTGGTATGGGGTTCATGAAAGTAGGGTTATTGCTTTGTGATGGTCATATCTTATTATTACGAATGTTTGTGATGAACCATCTGTTGGAATGACAGAGACATAGAAAATTGATTGGGACACGGACAGGCACGCAGGCACTTATCCTTTTATTAAGGTGTATAAACATGTCTAATACTTAATATGTGGAATCAGAGCTGGGGGACAATCCCAGTGTTTGTCCAATAACCACCAAATGATGTGTACTGTTTTTTTACAATGCAAAGTATATTTTCAATGGTTATCCATGAATCTATATTGGAATTGAGTTATTCAGAAAAGGCTCGAATAGTTGATGTATACTAGTGATTAATAATGCTGTTTACAATCAAAATAATATTATAGTAATCTTCAACGTGAAACATATTTTTGGATTATGGTTTAAATGAGTTCACTCATGTATTGGATATTTTGTATTCAGTCTAAACCACTTACAGCAGCATTGAGGAAAGAGAGAGAGGTTGGGAGCATGCTCCGATTACAGCACGTTGCCGCACCCAACATGCAGTGAACTGCCCACACTGAGATCTGAATGCAGCTGTGCATTGAAGAAGAATGAAAATTAATTGTACTACAATTGAATAAGTTGGTTTGCTGTGATTCTTTAAGTAGAAGGGAAATTACCTGTAAATAATTTCATTGAATTCATCCATCCATTCTTCCATCCTTCTTCTAAACCCACTTATCCACAGTAGGGTCATGGTCAACTGGTGCATTCTTTCTTTTCCATATATTAGGTTATAACTTGGTGGTCAGTTTTATTGGAGGCTGACATAATCATTAGTATAACTGCCTCACGAATCCAGCATGGGTTTGAATCATATGGCAGTTTTCTTTGTATCGACTCTGCATGTTTTCCTACTGTCTACATCAGGGGTGAGCAATGTCAGTCCTGGAAGGCCACAGTGGCTGCAGGTTTTTGTTCCAACCCAGGTTATTAATAAGAAGTTAATTATTGCTGATGAAGCACTCATTACTCGAGCAACATTTTAATGCTTCATTTTAGTTGTCTTGCTTGTTAACATTTGTCACCCTTAATTGCTTATTTTAGCCTTAAAACACTGCCTTAACTGTTTTAATTGCTCCCAATTAGCAAACAGATGAAAATAACAAAAGAGCAATTCTCAATCTAACTTGTCTCCGTTTTTTTTTTATTTGGAAAGAATCTGAAAAGAAAAAAAAGTAAAGGACTGAGAATTTCACAGTTTTTTAAGGCTTCAGATCATTTGGATCATATCATTGGTAAGTAAAAAGAAATCTGCAATGCAAGAATGACTTGACAAGACAGAGTTAAAATATTAACAAGCCATAAAACTAAATAAGATCTGATATTGGTAAGGATTGGTTTCTAATTAAGCAATTGGGTTGAAAAAAACCTGCAGCCACTGTGGCCCTCCAGGACTGACTTTGCTCACCTCTGATCTACATGGTTCCAGTTATCCTTTCTCTTTCCAAAGAAATCCATGTTAAGTTAATAGCTGATTGTAAACTGGCCTTGTGTGAGGTCATGTCCATTCATTTTTACGTGTACAGTGATGTTCTTACCTGTTTGACCAATGCAACACATCCCACTGCTGTAATAGTCAGCATGTACGACTAGTCAAATGTGGACCTTACTCTGAGTCCTATGGATTTTTCTTTTTCTAAATAGGTCTGATCCTAAAAAAGATCCTTAACCCAGTTGTGACCCAAATGTAAGTGCCAAAACAGTCTGGGAAAGAACAAACAAATATAGTGTTTATTTACCAAAAAAAAAGGTGATTGCACAAAACATTAAAAGAGCAGACAAAATGCTAATTTAAATCCTTCTGGGGTTAATTGTGCATGAATGGCCATTGCCATGGTTTGATGACCTGTCCAAGACTGATTCCTGCTCCCACTAAATTAGACTAAGTGGATTTAAGTATTTTATGTATATGTTGCATTTCATTCCATTATTTTTCTTTGATGACTTTGGGTGATAGGTAAAACTCCCAAGGAACTTTATGGCTGTAATAAAAATACATTATGGTTATAAGTAAAAATATAAAGGTAGTTGAGGTAATTGGGTGATTCTACTCCTTACAGTAATGGAAACAGATCAACTTTACCATTGCTGTACTTGGCAGATCCTACACTCTTTTTTTTTTCTTTCCCAATAATTCTTAAAGAACAGGTTTCTGCCTAGTCCATTTTTTACTTTCTCATATATGAAGTATAAGGAAAGTATTGTAATCATCCAAAGATTCGATGTTGATATTTTGATGAATCTCAACGTTTTAGACTTCCCTGAGTCTGAAAATACCATTTTTGGAATTATGTCTGAGTGTCTGTGTGCCTGTGTGTGTATGTAAACACGATAACCTGAGTACATTTTCACTTAGGGCAACCAAACTTTTGGGCTATTTCCGCTAAACGGAAGTGGTACTTTACCTTTTATTCATGCTGCTGCAGAGTCCAATTTACTCAACTTTACTAATAATTGTTTAATATATTATTAATTTGATTTTATTTGTTGTTGATGGTTCTTCAATATACATAATATACAAATATAGTCATTGTCTTGTGGTTTACTCCTCAAATATCCATCCCCATATCTGGGTATACAAGAAAATCTAGGTGAAACCTCTCCCGTTTTTTTTTTTTTTTTTTTTTTTTTGTTTAACCAATCAGTCCTTCATATCTCATTCAATACCCTATTTAAACTAAAAATGCTAAAGTTAGTATTTTATTTGTATTTTTAAAGTAATTAATTTATTTGTTTTACTTAAATCTTCATTAAACAATAACTATCACAGAATATGTTAATGACTTCCCCAATTTAATTAAAGACATTGGCAATACTTTTAAAGTATACAAATATTCAAAGACATTGCCTTACTTTTTTTTTTTTTTGTCTTCACATAAATCTGCTGTTTCTTAAAACTGAGCCCGTATATCAGTTTTTTTGGTATTTGTTTTTCACTACATAGGGTTATTCACTGTATAGACATATGATTATCAATTACTTGCCAATTACACTGAGCTTTACTCTTTCAAAAATATAATGGTGCTCAGTGTATCAGAACACACTAAATTAATTAACTAAGTGAGATTAAATAGTGAATAGATGGAAACTAGACATTTTTTTACTCAGATATTTCAGAACTTCATTTAGGGGTAGGAAATCCTGCAGATAGCATTGAAATTAAACAGATTCAAATTTCAAAGACCTTAAACTTATGTTTTGTTAACTCGGATATGATCTTAAGTGTTATTTTTGGCTTTTGATTTTCTTTTAATCCTTCTATAAGTATTAATTCACAGTCAAAACTTTGCTGTATCACTGTTGCAAAACCTGAGATCTAATGCAATTCCTTACAGTTCACAACACGGAAAATCTAATGCTACGTCGTATATAAGAATATCAAGCAGAGCTAATCAATGGAATGATTTGGTTTCACATATTTATGTTATTCTCTCCTTTTTTCTAGGCATCAGTTAATTTGAAAATTTAGTAGAAAAGTGCCTGACAAGAACTAAAAAGTGTGGTCAAATTATTCCATTCATCTATTTACCAAACCAATTTGCATTTCACAGAAAAAAGTCATTTATACACCTAGATTTACCCACACTAGAGGAATTTAGAGTAACCATATTAAACTAGTGTACTTGGAGAAAACTTTCACATAACCAATGTGTATGGACAAATATAGTGATTGAACCTGGAATTAAAGCAAGTTCCTTAACTCTGAAATGGTGGCACTAATGTCAACACCATGCAGTCTTTGTTCATTTTCTTACTCAAGTAACTTTATTCTCCTCTCTTCGCTGTTGATCCTGCTTTCACAGAGTGTAATGAATCAATGTGTTTTTACTTTTGACTGAGTTTGTTTCTCAAACTTTTGCCATGTATGTAGAATTTTCTAAGTCTTTGCTTTATTTGTGATTGTCCAATTCCATGTCTGATCCCCAACAACTCACATACTGTATGTGTGCAAATACCTTGTCCAGGCAATAAATGGACAGCATTTATAGTAACTTACCTCTAAGTAAATCAAGTCATTTAAAGGAACTTTTAAAAAAACCAATATAGAATATAAGGGAACACACCATGATAGAGAGAGGGGATTAACATGTGAGGAGTGCTTTAGGAATAGGGCATGGCTATACCTCTCTCACTATGTGATGAGCAAAATGATTCCAAGCAACAGACTCTAGTAACTATGAGTGTGATATGGATTGATGTAAAATACAACTAATGTGCAATATATTGTGCAACAAGGAATCCCCATCTGTGAAGGAAGCTTTTGGGAGCAAGTCTTGTTGAAGATTTTCAAAGTACTGTAAATCCTCTGTTCCTGTATTATCCAGATGTCAATAGTGCACTAAAAGAAAGAGGGAGAGCTCTTTACTCTGAACATTGTTAGCACACTGAGAACATTCACTTTTTAAAGGACTGAATATGCTCAGGGAAGATGTATCCTTGTATTTATTTATTTACTTACTTATTTTTATGTGTGTGTGTATGTAGGAGTACTGATAGGGATAATTATGAATTCACTTAACTTGACTAATGTTGGAGAAATTATTCATATGATGTGATGGGAGGAGGCAGCCATATGAAAATTGTTTTACTATTTTACTGTGGTATTATATTAGTTCTGTTTGTTTTCTTTAGCTTTGGTGATGTCATTTGTTTAGCAAATGCATGTTTTTAATAAGTGTTTCTTTTAGGATACTTTGTGATATGTGCCACCTTGTCCTGTTTTACTAGAATTTATTTTAAATTTCTACTTCTAAGTTTTTAAAGCCGTGAATAGTTTGTTTATTCATCCACCTATTTTCTGAAGTTCTTATTTCTGTATAGAGTTGTGGAGAGACAGAAAACTAAGAATAGGGTTCAACTCAAGAACCTGTACTGGATAGGAAAGTTTATCTCAGCATCAGGTCATGGTTACCTAATATGCAGTAATTTGGGGCTGTGAAAGCAAACTGGTGTGCAAAAAAAAAAAAAAAAAAATAGCAATGTATAGATAAGCAGAAAGTTCAAACTCTAACACAGTAACCAAACCATGTGTCCAACCTGACTGGCTAGAGATGTGAAGCAGCAGCACCACAGTCTGTGCCAAACTGCTACTCTTGATCATTTTGTTCAGGTTTAACTGTCTTCCCTTTAAATTTGGAATTGATTATAATTATCTCATTTATGAACGTATTAAGCTGCGTTAGCTGCTTCTTATATTACTGAACTTGAATAATAATTACAGTACACAAGCTTGTACATGCCAGCAGATCTGAGGGATGTCCCCTTTTTTTACAGTAATTTTAAAGAAGGTTGAAAACTCATTATTTTAATATCTCTTACTTCTGTTTAAACTAGAGATATGGTAAAATATATTTCATTATTGTTTTTGTGTTGCATTTGTATTCACTGTTTGAAGTTTTTGTCTTAAATTATGCATTTAGAAATGAACGGGAGTTGGAAGCAGCATCTCTTCTGGTTAATTGGAGTATCTGTCTCGATTGCAAAATCTGGGGAAAAAGGGGGTTTCTTTCCTGTTATTGATGGAAAATCATCCTTAGATTCCATTTGAAAGCCTACATCTATATACAAGAATGAAGTCATTCTCACAGACAAACTTAAAATTCAGGAGCAACAAAGTAGATTGATCTCCTTTTTTGCAAACCACACTCTATAGACTGAGGTGGTCTGGGCATGTAAATTGAATGCCCCATGGTGCCTCCTAACATTCTTTACCAAATAAAACTCATCAGGAATACACCCAGCTTCACACACACAGGACTCACTGAAGAGATTATGTTTTCTAAGTGGCCACTGGAGTTTGCATATTCTCCAGGAAGAGACGGAAAATGATGCAGATGATTGGGTGGTAACAATTGGACTTTAACAGTCATGATGGTCACACTTCACCTCCCGAAAGAGAGGTGGATAATGTCCTGAAACATCAGCCAACATCATACTCTACACGTCCTATGTCCCTATTTGACTTTTCCCAATTAAACACCACTCAAGTTGACAGAGTTAAATAAGCCAAAGATGTAGCTGCACTAATAACACAAGTAACATGAAAATAACATACATTAATATACATAAAACAAAATGATACAATAGACTAACAATAAAAGGTAACCAATATTACCCATCCTTCTGTACAAATTAACAGTATTTTTCTTCATTTATTCGTTTAGTTGAGTACAACTCTCGGACACTTTATGGATCGCTGATCTCCATGACTTCTGATCTTTCACGGCTTCTTTCAATTCTTCTGTGTTCAGTCCAGTATATTTCTTGATAATATCTAGCTTCAAGTTCTTGGGCAACCTCTTCCTCTTTTACCACTGACCATTCCAAGCATGACATCTTTATCAAGCTACCTGCTTTGTATGATGTGACCAAAGTAGAAGAGATTTTGCTTTGTTATCTTGGCCGTCCGTAAGAATTTTAGTTTGATCCATTCCAGAACTGCTTGGTGCATTATTCTGGCTGTCCACAAAATGTGTAGCAGATGTCTTCAGCACCACAGCTCAAATGCATCGCTCCTTCACCTGTCTGGGAAAAAGATCACACTGACCAATCTACATTTATTTGCCAGGCTGCTGTCTTTGCTCTTCCATATGTTGTTCATACTGACCATTGCATTTCTTCCTAGTGCCAACCATCTCTTAATCTCAGGGATACATTCGCCATCGCAGTCAATTTTAGAGCCAAGGCCAAATCTTCAACTACTTCAATTTCTTCATTGTTGATTTTGATATTGACATTTGCAGTTTTTGCTATTGTCGTGATCTTTGTCTTCTTGATATTCAGGCGCAGTCCAGCCTTCTCACTTTCTTCTTTGACTTTCATGATCAATTTTCGAGATCCTTCTTGTTTTCAGCTAGTAGGGTAATATCATCAGTGTATCAGAGGTTGTTGATGTTTCTGCCACCTATTTTCATGCCAATCTTCAATTCATCCAGATGTGCTCACTACATGCTAGCTTCTGTGTATATGTTAAAAGCTGCTGGTGACAGGATGCATCATTGGCGTGTGCTCTTTCCAATCTTTGACAAGTCCATGTCTCCATATAGCCAGCTTGCACATCTGGTACTTCTCTATTGACGGTTGTACTCAAGCATTTTTGGGTAACCTTCAGAAGGATTTTGCTTGCATGTGGTATCAGAGCTATGGTGCGGTAGTTCTAACAATCCATCATATCTCCCTTCCTCGGAATTGGGATGAATATTGATCTTTTTCATTCTTTTGGCCACTCACACATGCTCCATATGTGTTGACATCACGCTGTTAATGCTGCTGTTTGTATGGGTTTGAGCAATTCCTGGGGCTTTTTGGTTAGCTAATTGCTTCATTGCCCATATGACTTCTTCCTCCAGAATATGTAGCTCCAGTTCCAGTGTCTCATTCTCCTCCACCAGATAATTCTGATGTTCACTTTCATATAACTTCTCTGTCTATTCTTTCCACTGATCACATATTGCTTGCTGGTCATGTAATTCCTGCCTGCCTACCTTCAATGTTTCTGCGATGCTGATGGTCAGATCAGAAATCCACTGGGCTGATTTTGATGGTCTCCTGTACAGGGCATATTCTGAAGCTATTTTGAAAATATGTTCTTTCAGTTCTTCCCACGGCTCATCTATGTACATTTCTTCCATAGGAAGGAGGTTGAATCTGTTCTTTACTTTGACTTTATAGCTATGGTTGATCTTGTCTGTGTCGAATTATTTTGTGGCTGCCATTTGTTTGGTATTTCAGAATCTGAGTTTGACTGTGGCTACCAGCAGTTGGTGATCTGATCCGCATTCAGCACTAGAGAATGTCTTTCCTGCCAAGGCTGAACTTTGGTACTTCTTTTGACACAGGATGTACTCGATTTGGTTCCTCTGTTCTCCACTTGGTAATATTCAAGTGCACAGCCACCATTTAGTTTGTTCAAACCAAGTGTTGGTGATCGTTAGTCAATATTCTTGGCAAAATTGAACTAGTCTGTCTCCTGCCCCATTACGCTTTCCTAAATAGAATCTTCCAGTAATTTCTGGTTCTGCCATAGTGCCCACTTTGGAGTGGAAATCACAAATAATGTAGATAATGTCCTTATTGGGTATTTGGCTTAGGGCATCCTGAAGTTTGTCATAGAACTCTTCTACTTCTTCTTCAATGTCTGCTGTTGTGGCGTAAACTTGCAGAATTGTGATGTCACAAGGTTTCCCTGTGATTCGGATAGCAATTGTTTGTTCATTGAATGTTTAACAACTCTAGGTGACTTTGGCAACTTTCTTGTTCACCATTGTAAAAGAAAAATGTTCTCCTCAGTACCACATACCCTGTGTGATTTTTCCTTTTTCTTTTGACAGTCTGATTTATGAACTAACAAAAATATGTTGCCACATAATGATGTCCTAAGCTGTTTTTCTGTTAAGTTCCTCAAATCGAACTTTCAGACTAATGAGGTCATAAGTGCAGGGTGTCTGGTTTATGATCTGATTTTGGGGACATAAATAAAAGTTGCTTTGCTTAGATATTGCTTAACTTTTAAAATGTGACTACTAGGATGTTTCCTGTCTTATAAATCATGAGATAAAGGGGTATAAATACTCCCCCCATCTGTAGATCGGGGTGCAGATTAGCTGGCTGTGGCAGCGTCTGTACCTCTCTGCTTTCCACGACTCTTAATAAAGAAGAACTGAAAGAAAAGATAATTTTCACCTGCTGTCAGTTGCATTTAATCGCCGACAGTTTTCTGGCGCCCAGATGTGGGGCAGGAGACGGACAGACGGCTCCCTGGGTAGGAATCGTCCAGTGAACCGCAAGCGGACCGACACCGGCCGGGTCGGAAAGGACCAGCTCCGGCAAAAGTTAGGACTGGCCTGTCCTGGGCGTCTCATGCATGGGGAGTCCTGCTGACCTCCTCCTGACCGGAGCGAAAAGCGACTAGATGGGATTTTCCAGGCAGGTGAACAGAGTCGTGGTGAGTAGATAGGGGGATTCCCGTTAAAGTTTGACTGGTGTGCCGGAAGTAAGACGAATATAGAAATAAAAAAGAATAGAAAGCATATGCAAAAGAAAGAATAAGAGCATACTGTATCAAGCTCCTGGGAGGGTTCTAGGGACTCAGGGATAGTGACTTTTGGACCTTCTGGAATACGGCACAGTGTGAATGTTAGCTAGTCACCCCTTGTGAAGTGGCATAGAAAGGGGCAAGTGGCACGCTCCTATGAATAGAGGAACGGGGGTGAAAGGGCGTATTTAGAGAATGTGTGCCTAAGAACTAAAGGGAGGGCGATTTTCTCACTGGCTGTCTGGTCATACTCCTGTTTCAACGGGTTGCTCAGGTGAAAAAAAAAAAAAAAAACGTACACAAAGTCACCTGAAGCTGTAATCCGGGAATAGGAGCGGACGGTAGGTGGGACGAGGTTAAGCAGGGGTCGAGTCATTTTCCATTGATATCCCGCCATTCACCATGGGAAAAACTAATAGCAAACCAGTCAAACAGTCCCCCAAAGGTCCTAAAAACCTAATGCTAGAAGGATTATTTTCGGAGGATCACCAGGCTCCACATACTGGTGGACAAAAGAATGGGTCCCCTAGAAAGCTCATTGAAAAGAAGACAGGATTAGATTTTAAGAAGGCATGCAAAAAGTGGAATAAGCAAAGTGGAGGGAGATGGCCATTGGAGGGAATTGGAGACATGAATGAAGTACAGGAAATTAGGAAAATATTATGCAGAAATACGCAAGGTTGTTGTAACGGTGGGCCCTATCGCATGGACATGTTTGATAGGTGGAAACTGGTTATTAAAGATCGCAATTTAGAGACAGTACAGAAACGTAATGAATTATTGACTACGGAAGTTAAGGCTAGAAAAGAAAAGGAAGAGTTACTTATAGCGTTACAGAAAGTGCAAGCGGATTCGGGACCACAGTCGGATGAGAGGCAGAAAAAGAGCGATAAAAAAGACCCGTTTATATCCTGTATTACCTTCCCTGACCTTCCAACCTCATCCGCAACCACAGCCCCCCCCCTCCCCCTCCGTCCCCTGTATATGCTGCCCCCGATATAAGTAACGGACCATCGGCCCCGCACACATCAGAAGGAGATCCCGACACAGCCATTTCAAGCCGCACTAGAAGCAAAAACCCCAACCAAGACACCCCCTGGAAGCCCGGGAGATCAGGTTTCAACTCCCCGCATAGTGGGCAGCTCCCTCCTCCTCCTCCACAATGGTCCCTTGGTCCGGCTGACCCTCTCCTATCATGCCCCCTAGTTGAAATCCCAAATCCCCAACACAATCCTAATCAAGCCCCAGGACCTAATAACCCCACTACTATAATGATACATCGTAACTGGGACATTCAAGAGCTGAAAGACGTTGTCTCTGATTTACCTGATCCTAAAGTTATCGGTGGGTTAAAATTCGTGGAGCGTTTGCAAGAATTGGATGATATGTACAGACCCAGTGCAGCCGAGTAGACCCAGGTGCTATGAAGAAAACTAGGCACAACTTGGGTCACTGTTAACCACGGGCAGCATAACGGGCTGCCCTGGCAATGGAATGAGGCATTGCCTCGTGGTGGACAGAATAATGAAGGACCTTTCTTTGCTCAATGGGAACCTGTAAAAGCAGCAATAGCTGCGAAATATAAAAAGGGAACTGATTGGTCCCTGATCTCAGCTGCAAAACAAAAGAAAGATGAAACTGTAGACGAATGGGCACATCAGATTCAGGACTTAATGGTTAACCATTCCGGCTTGGACAATCCAGATGACCGATTGAAAGCTGCCGTCCCACCTTTCGTTTCTGGTCTTCAGACCGAAATTCAAAACAAGGTGCGAATCAGTTGCATTAGCTGGGAGAGTGCCGCTTTTGAGGAAGTGAAACACCACGCTGAACACGCTGAAAGACAGACCAAGCAGAAAGAGTCAGATACACAGACCAAGCTCATTGCAGCACAAATAAACTATTATACAGGCGGAGCCATGCCAGGCAGAGGTCGGGGACGTGGAGGATTCTTCCGGGGACAAGGGCGTGGAAGGGGACGAGGTCGTGGGTATGTGTTGCCTAATCCAAGTGGTTCACCTACTCAGCTGCCTCCCCCTCTGAATCCAAATGCTATCCCGTTTGCTTGTTACGGGTGTGGAGAGCAAGGACATTTTCGTCGTAATTGCCCATATAAGCAACTTCCACCAGAACAACTTCCCCCTCCTCTGCTGCCAGAACCTCAAGATAGCTCCTGGGCATAGGAATGCGCAGGGACCCCCAGCCACTCTTTTCAGCTGCCTTTGCTCACTCACAACTCTGAAACAGATCCATTATTGACTTTGTTAGTAAATGGCACTGAAACTGTTTTCCTAGTCGATACCGGAGCTACCCGTTCCACTCTTTCGCTGAAGGGCGTCCCTGCCTCGAAAGATATTGTGACTGTACTTACTGCTTCTGGACAACCACATGTTTTATTGGTTTTAAAACCTCTTCGAGTTCAGATGCATTCCGGTAATTCCACTTTAACACACCAATTTCTTTTAAATCAGCTCTGTCCAGTTAATCTCTTAGGAAGGGATCTTATGACAAAACTTTCTCTCTCTATTTCTATGACTGAACAAGGATTTTTCTGCTCATCCCCCAAGTTACTGTGCCAAATCGCCCCTCACCCCAAACTCTCTTTTGCAGCCTGGACTCTAAATATTTCCCCACACACCATCCTCCTTAAAGCCCTACACTCTTTTCCCTCCTGGCTTTTTCCCCATTTACAGGTCCCTGACACTTTACACTGTACTGCTCAATATTTCCCTGTAGACGAAGACACCCCCTGGCTAGAATCTTTTCTTTCTTCAGGCACTTGCCCCGAAACCCTTCACATCAACAACAACAACAACAACAACATTTATTTATATAGCACATATTCATACAAACAGTAGCTCAAAGTGCTTTACATAATAAAGAATAGAAAAATAAAAAAACACAATATGAAAACAAAATAAATCAGCATTAATTAACATCGAATAAGAGTAAGGTCCAATGGCCAGGGGGGACAGAAAAAACAAAATAAAAACTCCAGACGGCTGGAGAAAAAAAAATAAAATCTGTAGGGATTCCAGACCATGAGACCGCCCAGTCCCCTCTGGGCATTCTACCTAACATAAATGAAACAGTCCTCTTTGGATTTAGGGTTCTCACGGAAAGGCTTGATGATGATGGTCACGTAGAATTCTGCCTTTTAGTCCATCCATCATTGTTGGAGCATCATGAAGCTTTGAGTAGGTGGAGGTGGTGCAGGCCACCACCACAAAGAAACCGGAAAAAGAAACAGAAAAGAGAGTAGGGGTCAGTATGGATTGTAGAGCTACCCTGAATAGTTATTATGAGGAAATTGAACATATAGAGTATCAGGATTAAGTTAAATTAAGTTAAATTGAAGTTATAGAAAGGCCATGTTAAAGTAATATGTTTTCAGCAGTGTTTTAAAGTGCTCCACTGTATTAGCCTGGCGAATTCCTATTGGCAGGCTATTCCAGATTTTAGGTGCATAGCAGCAGAAGGCCGCCTCACCACTTCTTTTAAGTTTTGTTCTTGGAATTCTAAGGAGACACTCATTTGAGGATCTGAGGTTACGATTTGGAATATAAGGTGTCAGACACTCCGATATATAAGAAGGGGCGAGATTATTTAAGGCTTTATAAACCATAAGCAGAATTTTAAAGTCAATCCTGAATGACACAGGTAACCAGTGTAGTGACATCAGAACTGGAGAAATGTGTTCGGATTTTCTTTTCCTAGTTAGGATTCTAGCAGCTGCATTCTGCACTAGTTGCAAACGATTTATGTCTTTCTTGGGTAGTCCTGAGAGGAGTGCGTTACAGTAATCTAGTCGACTGAAAACAAACGCGTGAACTAATTTCTCAGCATCTTTCAGTGATATAAGAGGTCTAACTTTACTTATGTTTCTTAAGTGAAAAAATGCTGTCCTAGTGATCTGATTAATATGCGATTTAAAATTCAGATTACAGTCAACAATTACCCCTAAGCTTTTTACCTCCGTCTTGACTTTTAATCCTAATGTATCCAGTTTATTTCTAATAGCCTCATTGTATCCCCTGTATCTTCATTTCATCCACAAAAGCTGCTGCGTCTGTCCATCTCACATGTTCACAGAATATTTTCTATCTCGGAGGCTCAGTCCCCCATGTTTCTTTAGCCAAATCAAGTACTGTCCATTGGGTGGAAATCGGACCATGGGTAGAACAATGTCTTAATAGAACAGACTGGTTACATGTTGCTCTGGGTATTTTTGACACCTCAGACCATTTGATAACTAAAGTTGTGCTTCGAACTGATTTTTTAGTACATCGTGCATTGTGCCGTCCTTCCCTTTCTGGTTTTTCATTGCAAACCACTTCCCCTTCTTGGCTCTCTACGCTCCCTGATTCACTCTGGTCCCAGGGAAAGAATGATTATGGAAGGATAGCCCATTGTGAGCCTCTGGTGATCTACTCAAAATTTTCCTTCCGCCCGCACCGTGCCCAGTATCCTCTGTCTCCCGAAGCAGAGGCTGGCATCTCTGCCGTACATTCCGATCTCGTGAAACGTGGAGCAATTATTCCAATTAAATACTCTCCAGTCAATTCCCCCATTTACCTGTGAGAAAGGCTGATGGTTCATGGCGTTTTGTTCAAGACTTACGACAAGTAAATTCTGCAATCTTTCCTAGGGCCCCTATTGTTCCGAATCCTTCCACTATTCTCTCTACAATTCCTCCCTCTGCTCGTTATTTTTCAGTGATTGATTTAGCCAATGCTTTCTTCTCTATTCCTGTGCACCCTGATTCTCAATTTTGGTTTGCTTTTACTTTCCAAAACCGCCGTTGGACATGGACCGTCATGCCTCAGGGATATACTGAAGCCCCTTGTGTATATGGACAAGCTCTTGCTCAAATTTTAGAAGGTTTTTGGCCAGATAAAGACAGTGTATTGATACAGTATGTAGATGATATAATGTTGTGTAGTACTACTGAAGAAGATTGTGCACATGATACTCAGAAATTGTTGTTGTTTTTAGCAGAAAATGGCCACAAAGTTTCTAAAGCAAAACTGCAGTTAATTCAAACAACTGTAAAATATCTAGGTCATGACATCACTTGTGGAACAAGAGCTCTCTCTAGCGATCGCATTAACACCATTCAAAATCTTTCCAGACCTGGCACAAAACAACAGGTTATGTCTGTATTGGGCATTCTAGGTTACTGCCGGCAATGGATTTTGAATTTCACTGAAAGAGCACAGCCGTTGCAAAATTTGGCAAATACCCCTGGCATCCCTCTTTCTGGCCAGGTGCAATGGAACGAACAGGCTGAGATGGCTCTCTGTGATTTAAAAAATGCATTAACATCTGCGCCTGCGTTGGGACTTCCGGATTATCGTCGTCCATTCACTCTGTTCGTGGACGAAAAGGGGGATATATGAATGCAGTTTTAACACAATTACATGGGGACAAACAAAGGCCAATAGCTTATTTTTCGAAAAAACTGGATCCTGTGGCTGCAGCACTTCCACCTTGCCTTAGGGCTGTGGCTGCCACAACAGAAGCTGTGCTAGCCAGTACAAATATAGTGCTCATGAGCCCCCTAACAGTAAAGGTGCCTCACGCTGTACACTCCATTTTAGTACAGGCTAAGACCTCACATCTCACTACTGCTAGGGCAATACACTATCAGAATGTACTCTGTACTTTGTCAAACGTCACAATTGAAAGATGCTCCACCTTAAATCCAGCCACTCTTCTGTCAACTAACAACGAAGGAGAACCGCATAATTGCCATGATGAAATAGCTAAGGTTGTAAAGCCTAGAGTAGATCTACAGGAAACACCTTTAAAAACTGGAGAAATGATTTTTGTGGATGGATGTTCTTTGCGGTTGGAAAACGGAGCACCCTCAACTAGTTACACAGTGGTCCAAGGGGATCGCCTGCTGGAAGCAAATCGAATTTCATCAAGTTTGAGTGCACAAGCAGCTGAACTAATAGCGCTCACCCGAGCATGTCAGCTGTCTGAAGGAAAAATCATAACAATTTATACAGATTCCAGATATGCTTTTGGAGTCTGCCATGATCATGGAGCATTATGGAAACTGAGGGGATTTAAGACCAGTACTTCCAAGCCCATCCAACATCAAAAGCTAATCGAATCCCTCTTAGAAGCCATAACTAAACCATCAAAGCTAGCGATCGTTAAATGTCAAGCTCACACAGGAAAACAGGATCCTGTCAGCAAAGGAAATGAATTAGCTGATTATTTTGCTAAACAGACTGCATATAATAACACACCAATCTCTTTATTCCAACAGAAAAATGACCAGGACCCTGATAATGAAATTATTTCTTTACAGAGTGCAGCCACGGACACCGAAAAGAGAAAATGGTCCAAAGAAGGGTCCCTCTCTGATGGAGTCTGGACCCATGGGCAAACTAACAAACCTTTCCTCCCAAAGGCTTCCTTCCCAGGTATGGCAAAAATCGGCCATGGCCTCGACCATGCTGGAAGAGACGCTATGGTTTGAGATGTTGAAAAACATTGGGAAGCTGTAGGCTTCTCTACGTATGTAGAGCAGTTCTGCAGACGCTGTGCATTATGTCAAAAGTTTAATGTAGGAAAGGGCACCCAGGTAAGTCCCGCCGTTACACCTAATCCAATGGGTCCGTTTGAACACCTCCAAATGGATTTCATTGAATTAACCCCGTCTAAAGGTTACCGATATTGTCTTGTAATTGTCGATGTGTTCTCCCGATGGGTAGAAGCTTTCCCTTCTAAACACAATGATGCTAAAACTGTAGCCAAAGCTCTGATTAAAGAAATTATTCCTAGATGGGGCATACCGCAGAAATTACAAACTGATAATGGCACTTTGTGTGAACTCCGTTATAAATGAATTAACCACATGGCTTCAGATAAATGTACATCATTATTGCAGATACCACCCCCAAAGTGGAGGTATTGTGGAACGATGCAATGGCACCCTAAAATCTAAATTAGCAAAAATTTGCGAGCAGACAAATTTATCCTGGCCAGATGCTCTGCCTCTGGCCCTAATGGGATTGAGGGGAAGAACACACCGGCAATTAGGACTATCGCCGTTTGAAATTCTGACCGGACGACCCATGCCCGTTGGCATGGTTATAGGAAATGTGAACCTAAATACCGTGGACAATGATCTTCTCTCTAGTCTTACAGGTCTCCGAGCGTCCCTGAAGGAAGTCCACGAGCAGGTTAATCAGGCCTGGAGAACCTGTCCTCCATCTAAGGACTCGCCGATTCCCTTGGGCACCTGGATTCTGGTTCGAGACACCCAGAGGAAGCACTGGCATCAGCCTAGGTGGAGAGGACCTTTCCAAGTTCTTCTGTCCACACCATATGCTGTGAAAGTTGAAGGACTGCCCGCCTGGATTCACACCTCACATTGTAAAAAATGGCACTCCTCCACTTAATTTTTAACAGCGTATCCCTTCCTGGGATTATGGGAATGGTAACCCTGACTTTCCCTCTGGGAACCACCAATTCAGTGCAAATTGACTTCTGCTCAATCATAGACTGTGGAATTGGTCGACAGGAGCAATGGACTTGGTCAGATAAATATGTGTGTGTAACAGCTTCTATGTTTCAGGGACGAATTCGTTCCCATGGAGGAGGAAGCTTTTTAGGAGGAGGATAAGTGGACACCTCAGATGACTGGTGCAATTAGTGGGCATTGGTTTTTGCCAATACAGGACCAAATGACTGGGGCTATGACCCTTGGCAATCCCTGGTATATGGGTTAAAGACTAGTTTTTCTATAATCAAAGGACATGCTAATAGTGAATGCTCTGAAAATAATTGTAACCCATTAATTATTACTCTGAAAACTCCGCACCTCCAGGATTCTGGTACCTATGTATTAGGGGCATATATCTCTGGCACTGATCCCCATGAACAGTTTCGTATTCAGGTTACTGAGAAATCACCTGAACCTGATGCCACCACCACAGAAGCACCTACTGACTCTCCCGGTAACGGGTCCTTCCCACTTGTTAAATATATAAATCTTACTTCTCTGACATCCACCTTTTCAATGGAAACTGGTTACGGGGATCAGAATAGATGGTTGCAATGGGTACTGTATTCTACTCAACAAGTTAATCATTCCGATTGTTATGCCTGTGCTACTGCTCGTCCTCATCTCGCCACCGTTCCTTAAACATGCTTCTCGCTGAAAAGGATGGTGTATGTGCCATGTTTGGTGACGCCTGTTGCACTTACATCCCTAATAATACGGCTCCTGATGGATCAATCACCCGTGCTCTGGCAGGTTTAACTGCTCTTTCTAATGAATTAGCTACCAATTCTGGCATTTCTAATCCCTGGGATCAATGGTTTATATCTACTTTTGGATCCTGGGGCCAATGGCTTAAGTCAGTTTTTATTTCTCTTGCCGTTGTCTTTTTAGTCCTCTTAGTTATTGCCTGCTGTGTTGTTCCTCTGATACGATATATTGTGTCTAAATATTTCACTGCATCTATGGCTAAGGCTTATATGTTACACGAAGAACGAATGCTCCACTTCTCTTCCTCCTCTACTCCTACTCCTTCCTCTTCTCCTACTCTTTCCCATTCTGCTTCTATTTAGCCCATATTTTTGTCTGTTCAAAAGGGGGGAGTGTAAAAGAAGAATGTTCTCCTCAGTACCACGTACCCTGTGTGATTTTTCCTTTTTCTTTTGACAGTCTGATTTATGAACTAACAAAAATATGTTGCCACATAATGATGTCCTAAGCTGTTTTTCTGTTAAGTTCCTCAAATTGAACTTTTAGACTAATGAGGTCATAAGTGCAGGGTGTCTGGTTTATGATCTGATTTTGGGGACATAAATAAAAGTTGCTTTGCTTAGATATTGCTTAACTTTTAAAATGTGACTACTAGGATGCTTCCTGTCTTATAAATCATGATAAAGGGGTATAAATACTCCCCCCATCTGTAGATCGGGGTGCAGATTAGCTGGCTGTGGCAGCGTCTGTACCTCTCTGCTTTCCACGACTCTTAATAAAGAAGAACTGAAAGAAAAGATAATTTTCACCTGCTGTCAGTTGCACTTAATCGCCAACACCATAAAACCCACACCTCGCCTTCTGGTGGTGTCATTGCTAGAGCAGTACACCATGTACTCATCGGAATTAAAGAAACCATTGCCAGTGCAATGTATTTCACTAATGGCCAATGTGTTGAAGCTCACTTGATTCATTTCCCTTTTACGTTCCATGTTTTCTGCAGCATAGAGTGGTTGTTTCGCTGTACAGCCATATCAGCAGATAGGCATCCCAACAGATTTGTCCAATCCGCAACATCACTGTCCCAGCTACTCTGACCGTATTGCTCTTCCCCAGTCACATTTCAAGTCCCTTCCAGACTGGGTGTCCCACTTTCCTATACTATGTTGGAGTCATTGTTGAGTTGTCGATCCATAGAATATTTTTGCAGAATACTGGGATAGGATGCCAGGTCTTTTCCCAGGCTAGGGCTGTTTAGCCAGTCAGGCATGCTGTTGCTACCTCCAATACCACCAGAGGAGAATGGTTAGACTTTGAAGGGGGCAAATTAACAGTATTTCTACCCAAATGGATATATACAAGTATCAATCATTTAAACAACACAGTTAACAATTAACTGAAAAAGTTATTTTTTAGTCCAAAATCATTAGGTGAAAATATTTAATCCAAAGATCTGTAGAACATAAGGGTCAAAGGTTGGTTAAATCTACACAGCAGAAAACTGCAGCTAAATCAACAGTTCAGAAAGTGGTATCCCAAAACATAAAAACAAGTTTGACGCACCAACCAGAAATAACTGAAAAATGGACAAACCTAACTTATGGATCAGGGCACCTTTCTTGTTCAGTTTCAATCAATTCAAGGATCCTCTTTGAGGTAGTCACCTCCATTAAATAAACTCCTTTTAGAAAAACCAACAATGTTTTCAGTTTGGAGCATGTAGTCTTCCTCTATAGTTTTAGATTATCCTCTCATTTTTTTATATTATAAGCAATCATTCAAATTAATTTCCTGCTAAATTCATGCTGTTTCACTTCCTTCCTCATTGTTATGGAAAACGTTCTCCAATCAGAAGTCTCTACCTTGTAGGATCCTCAAAACTTAGCTGCCTGTGACAGGGTGTGTCATATCTACTTTCCTGTTCATGATCTTTATGCTTGATCTAGAGGTGCATGCCTGGAGACCTGAGAGTTCCATATCTGCTTTCTGAAGATGTTCTTCTAGTTTTTACCTCATCCGACTACAAGATGCACAGCCAGGTGAGACACATTTGTGATAAGAATCAAAAAAAGTATGATTAGTGTTGTTTTCTTGGGACCGAGTGGCTTGCTGACTGCAGGGGAAGAGGTGACAATGTAAAATACCATGGGATGCTGTTTATTATTACTGGTAGACCAACTGAAACTGACCAACAGTCCAGTGCAATAGTAGCAGTATTGTGGACTTCCTACTGGCATTTGAGGTGAAACAGGCTCTTAATCCTTGAACAAGCATTATATTTACTTGTCATTTTAAATACCTATCATCACCTATGGTTGTGATCTTAGAGTAATGAGTGAATGTATAAGGTGTTGGATAAAAGTGGAAAAGTTCTTCCATAAAAATGGAAGAATTGAGATTCTTGTGTATTTTCATTGGTTACACTCCATATGACAGATTAAAAGAGACTAAGAATGTCTGACTCTGTGATGGAGAATGAGTGATCATGACTGAACTCCTTCACCATGACAGGTAGCTGGGATTGTATTTCTAACTAGAGAAAGGAGGATGCCTGGAAACTCCCAGGGCTAAATGCCCTTTTAAGGGAGAGAGAGATAAAACAAGTGCAGTCTGCATGTCTTTGCATTGTCATATGGATATGTTCCATAGACTCCAACATCTAAAAGTAGGTAAATTGGTTGGCAAATCTGATTTGGACAAGCATGAATATACAATACATAATTTGTGTCCATGTGAAGGTCTGATTTCCTCTTCCATGGCTTGTTTCTGCCTTGTGAATAAAGATGATTTAGAGCATTATCGAGGTGACATGGTAGTGGAATGGGTAGTACTGCATCCTCATGGATCCGGCATGCTGGGTTTGCTTTCTGCAGCTGGAGGTTGTCTGTGTGCAGTATGCAAATTCGTGTCATGTCTTTATGGAGTTTTCCTTTAGCAACTCTGGTTTTCCTCCCACATCCTCAAATACAGGTAGGTTAATGACAGTTCCGATTTAGAGTAAACGTGAATTTGGGTATGTTAATGAGTGATATCCTGTGATGGACTGACATCCTGTCCAGGGGCTTCTTCCTGTCTTGTGTTCAGTACTACTGGGATAAGCTGTAGCCCCATGACTGTAAACTGGATTAAGAAGGGTTGAGACTAGTATATATTTTTTCTACATTATGTGGCAAATGAAAGATAATGTTTCTTAGATCAAAATCCTAATATGCAGTATCATGTAATAAATAAAAGAGTATAAGTACAATAGTCATGATAAAGTAATGTCTTATTAAAATAATGTATTTATCATATTACAGTAATGCATTTAGGAGGTGCATGCCACCTCACAAATGCAATGTCCTTTATTCAAATCCCATGTAGAATTGTTGTCTTTGTTCTCTCCATGTCTGTGTGAGTTGTCTTCTTGGTACTCTGGTTTCCTCCCACATTTCTTGGCTTTGTTGACAGGTGATTCCATATTGACCCTGTGTGGATGTGAGTGTGGGTGTATGCATAAGTGGACCTTCCTATGGATAGGGTCCCTGTTTCCTGCCATGCCCCCCGTGCTGCCGGGAAAAACACTGGCCTTCTGTAACCCAGAACTAGATTAAGTGAATTTGAAAATATTATATTTTCAAGTAAAAAAAAGGCATTGCCAAACATATGTTTAGTAATTAAGAATATTCTCTACTGGTTCATCATGCCTATAAAGTAATAATATTGAATCTTGGAAAACTGTACTTTTTTGCCATTATTTATTCTCTTTGCAAAATATTTTATACAATATTTTAAATTTGCATACATTGAATAGCTTCATTCCAATTTGATTTCATCCTTGATACCTGAATTTACATCATTCTTTATCACTATTACAGTTGTAGCATTTTGAAAAGCAACATTCAGCAAAGCATGTGACACTTAAGCAATAATACAACCCCCTTTTTCCTTGAATGGGTTTTTATCTTCTGGAATTCCTTTGACAAGAGGGTCTTCTGCAGTACCAGCTTCAATGTAATCCTTTATTTCTTCACAACATTTAGAAACCTGTATTGAAAATGAAAATTGTTTGCATTACTTGATGCTTTATTATTTTTGTTTGAAAATCTCTCAGACATCTAGTAACATTCTAAACAAGCTATCAACTTGATGCTAGAACAATGCAAGGCATGGGCTCATGGCAACAATCATGAAAGGAGACACTTGGGAAATTCAGGTTTGCAAGTTAGCTTAACAGAATGCTTCTCAATGCCATGAAACTGCTGGTTGTAAAAAAAAAATAAAAAATAGGCACTGGTAATACATGCAAAGTCAACACAATTTAATTAGAGATTTAATTATAAGATCTGTTACCTTTGGGACTCTGGCCTGCCTCTGTGCCATTGTTTTATAAATCAACATTAAGTTCAACTTTTATTATGTGGATTCTATAAAAGCTTTACCAAGGATGTGTTTACTTTAAAGACTGATATTTAATTGAAAATTGTTTTAAATGAGGATGGTGCAGTGGTTTCCCAAATGTACAATACATCTAATTAATGAATACATGCATTTCTCAAATGCACATTTTAAACTAATGGCCTTCTCTTGAATAGAGCCTTTAACAACATAATGTTTAAAAACAAACCACATAACCAAATAAACAAACATTAAGAGATTATTATGTAAAATACAATTTTGTTAATGCCTGATTGTTTTAAATACAGAAACAATCATCTGAATATATTTTAAAATTAAAGCAAATATTTTTATGGATGCAGTATCAGCTTAAATAATTAACAGAAGAGTACCCTGGGAGATTTACCAGTATACACTATTTCAAAGCTGCTTCTAACAGAAGAATAAGTCAAGCTGCTGAAGTCTGGACCAACTTACCATGGCCCGTTCAAGTTTGACTTCTTTTTTAAGCTGGTCTACCTCCATTTTGAGCTTATCCTTTTCTGTTAGATCTTCAATATTGATGACAGGCATTTCCTGCAATATAACATATTAAACAAATATGAGGTTAGGAATATTATATGATTTAAAGCATAAGCCAGCAATGTGTTACCTGTGGGCATGACATTGCTTTGCTTTCCATCAGAAAATAATTAGGCTACACAAACAATAGTATTTTGCAATAACTAAAACACTTATCTGAAATTGTAGATATGTAAGGAAAGGAAATGAAGATTAGAGAAATGAAATAAAGTAATTTAGGCTTCTACCTGACAATTTAAAATAGGGTAAAAGTGAATACCTGTTGTAAGATTATATTGATTGTTATGGGTAATATATGCTGTTAAAAAAAAAAAAAAATCAGTTTATGAATTTCACATACCTGTTTAGCCCAAAAATAAGAAACATGAAACCAGATTTAAAAATGGTTGATGCTGATGAGTCTTTTATTATATATAAATATATATTTCACAGTGTAAATATTGCCTTGTAATGGACTGGCACTCCATCAGGGTCTGTTCCAGCAAATGCTGTTAGAATAGGCTCTCTCCCCATAAATTGGTCTGATAATTGTTAATTATTGAGGCAAAAATTATGCATGTTATATGCTAAAATTGTTGCCACTTAAAAAAATATTGCTTTGTTAGTTTACATTCAAAAAGGAAAGTACCTGGTGTCTGTTCTGAAACACATTACATATTCATTTATTGGCTATTTATTTTTCACTACTCTGTTATGCCTATAAAGATTATTTAGAATTCATAATCAGATTTCAAAGTAAGCACAAATACTCCACTCTCACACTTTTATTAAAGATTTTAAAATTAACACAAAAATTGTTTCTTGTTTGAGTATTTGCTCCTATTTGTCTACAAACGATACTTTAGGCTTTTCATCTGTTTTGTAGACACCAACTCTTTCCTGGTTAAGGCTGTTGTGGGGATAACTCAAAAAAATATAATTTCTGTGACCCTCAAATATATATGAATTATGTTACAGAAGAGTTAACAAAAATATCAATAAACTGTTTACATTCATACAAAATTGACACTGAAACTTACCAATGCCTAAAGGAGCCACTTTCTGTGCGTTCAAAAATCCTTTTTGTCTTTCTGGCACACTGGGACGGATTTTTAAAATACATTCCTTCTTCATCTTGGGTTTTAAAGTAATCTGTATATGTGTCCTAATCCGCTAATCTGATTAACCATATATGAAAAAGACGCACTAATTAGAGTTAACACTAAACGCAGAGCAATCATTTTTCTTTTCTTAACCGATGTTGCCTACGAAAATAAAGAAAATGATTCTAAATTTCATTTAAAATATAAGTGTCTGAGTGTGGATTCCGTGCGATGGTTAGTTGCCATTTACAAATATTGCTCAGTCTGAGGTTTTTATTACACTTTGAAGAGTTAATTAGACCGATTCGCAAAGGAGGTTGAAAGATTTTGCATTAAGCATAACAACTTTTCAGTAAGTGCCACTTTACACACATATATATATATATATATATATATATATATATATATATATATATATATATATA
>JANRMT010062842.1:17954894-17987076 GCA_026402145.1 Polypterus bichir lapradei | reverse complement strand
ATATATATATATATATATATATATATATATATATATATATATATATAAACTCTGTTGCATGTGTTTTTAGTCAATTAAAAAAATCTATTTATTGATAGCAGAAATTCACATTTTACTAACTAAAATGTATTCATTCGCAATTGCGGATCACGCAACACCGCGACAACATATTAAGATATATAGTAAGTTAACAGTATTAAACATATATGCATAATTATGAGAATATAATCATGTATTCATATTTGAAAAAGATCTAACTAAAAGCGATCATCTTAATAACGAAACATAAACTTATATGACTAATGTCTATAAAGGTAATCAACAGTAAATTGACTATCAATATTCTAAAGCCTCTATTCAGGAACAAACACTATTGCTAGAGAGAAAAAAAAAACTAATAATAAGTTTCGAATTGATTTAACATGAGTAATCGTTCATGTCTCATATTTCGAAGTACGAAATGTAATTAGGACAAACATTTACTTTTTAGCTCCTTCTCAAACACACACACACACACACACACACACGTTAGGTTGGATGGGTGTCTATATATAATATCCATACATCCATCCATCCCTGACCTGTTGTTGTTCAGTTCAGATCAGCACCCCTGGGCGGAAGACAGGAACGACGCCCAGAATAGACGCCTTATTGCAGACACTCTTACGCACACAGATTCTACGTTTCATTTTAAAATATATATTTTTTGCATACAATATAATTGTTCAAGCATGTAATTCCTGATCTTTTCGTAGAATTAGATTGAGTAATAATCTGTGAAAACGCTGCGTTTTTTGCAAGTACTACTGGCAGTATCTGTTGGATTCTACAGTAGTTATCACTCTGAGCTGTTTACGTGCACGCGTGTGTTAATTAATGTAAAAAAAAAACCTTTCACCCAAACTTACGTCACCAGCCGAGTCCTGGGGTTTATCCCTCACGTCACATTTAATATACAGTATATCTCCCCCTTCCTTGGATTAGGTACGTGTTCTCTATCAGTAAGAAAGCCTCCTACGCCTGACGGGAAAACTCCGCGCAAGTGTTGTCTTAACTTTAGTTTAGGAAGTTACAGCAGCAGTTTTTATTACCTCCAGTTTTCCATTGCTATTTTTCTTCATGCCATCTGTACTGATCCAATTTTTTTTTTGTATCCATGAACAATGCGTCACATTCATTAAGGTTATATTATGCATTTTTCTAATTAAGTTAGTATTTTTTTCGGCCATTTCGTAGAAATGGTAGGTTTCCGTTTTCCCATTTTTGTTTGCCAAATGCGTTATTTTCATCAGCTGTATGTATGCATCGGCCGTCACGTCGGCGCAGAACTCCATTCATAGACGATATGATTTCGGTGGGGTAACTGCTGCATGTCAGTATATTCTTCGAATAATTAAAATAGAAGTACAAGGCAACTAGCCTTATTTATAGGCTTCTTATGTTTAATAACTTAGTTCAATTGCTTGTTTCAGAATAATTAATTCTTTTGGATAAAGCCTTGTAGCCACAGAGGTACTCCGAAACCTTTTTTGTTTTCTGAATATTTAACTAACCATTAATATTGTGAATCTAGAGATTGTCCTGAATCAATAAATGCATGGCACGTTTATTTGGTTATAGAGGCAGACCTCAAATTATTTGAAGAAGAAAAGACACAGAGTTCCTTGCAAACGTATTCAGACCCTTTTCCAATTTTACAAATCATTATGGTTTTATTCTCAGTGACGTTTACATTTAAAATCCATGCAACTCAATTTTTTTTTAATGTGACATTATTTTTATTTTAGACGAAAGCACTGAGAAAAAGGAGCTAACAGGCTGTTTGCATATTTAGGCAATCATCAAACCATAATATTTTGCAGAGACACCTTTTGCAGCAAAAACAGATGATTGGCACACTTCTTGAGAATAATTTTGGATTATTCTTCCAGACAGATTTGCTCCAGGTTGTTCAGGTAAATTGGAAGATGCTCATGTACTGTAATTTTCAAAGAGTGCCACAGATTCTCAATCAGATTGAGATCAATGCTTTGACTGGGCCATTATAGGACATTCACCTTCTAGATTTTCAGTTCATGAATTAACTCCTTAAATAGAAATAGTTGCCATAATAATTTTATATATGCATTAATATGATCTAATATCAATGTAAAAACATGCCTTTTCTCAGGCTGTGTCAATGGCTTAATTTGAAACTAACCACATCCAGGATTCACTTACTGTCATTGAAAGTGACAGGGATTAACATTACATTATCCAAAACATTTCCATTGCAATGCTACAATGCAGGTTTTTGAATTTTTGAAAGGTGAGTAAAGAGTAAAACTTTGCACAGCATCATGGAAATGATTGCCAGACAAATTTTCCATTAGCCTACACAGTATATAGAAATTGCCTTTTTTGTTTCTTCTGTATCTTTTAAATTTAGAACCTCCCCAAATTAATTTCTTTCAACAATTGTATTCCCAAATTTAATCATGACTATCAGCAAATGCTCAAACCTTAAGCATACTGTTGATTTCCTCCACTTTTCTGTATTCATCAATAGGAAAGTGATTGAACAGCATGAACAAAAATCTGACCACATTTGACCTTTTGTACAATCATGTTCAAGTTTATTGTCATGTTTACACAATACAATCAAATGTTTATTTGCATGTCTCATGTCCCCCACAGACTTGTGACAGTGGTACATTAGCAACAGCAAACGATGAATAAAAGACCAAATGTTAAATAGACCATTAGAATATGTATGTATGTATATACTGTGTATGTGGGTATATAGATAGATAGATGTGTTTGAGAAAGAAACTGCATATCACTACTGGAAAATGCTGGGGTTGCCAACCCAGTCATCCCTGTTTAATTGCAACTACAAATATATAAAAAGTCAATGAAAATTAGGGTTGCTATATGCACCAATAGAAAGGAATTCTTAAAGTAAGCTTGACATCAGGCTATGCAATGGTAGTTCTGCAAAGAAGGAACTCTGTCCTGCGATAAGTTCAGTGAAAGACTGCATCCCTCCTTCTGGCAGCAGCAGGATTTGTAGGTCGGGGACTGGAAGTGGTGGAGTCAGTTGCCCTTACTAAGTATCTTTTCTATGCTGTAGAGGGAACAAAAGAGGAGATTAGCGTCAGTGCCTCATCTTGACCCAGAGCGGTAGTAAATACCTCAGGTGAGCCTGGAGAGTGGTCCACAGAAGTGCATGTGTGGCTATATAACTATGTACACATGTTGTACAGTATATTAAAAATATTCACGATTAACATACAGCTATATTATGGTGTTAATGAGTGGTGTTTGAGTAGTCTTGGGACCTAATCGTAAACACTATTCCATAAAATGTGCTGCTAACTGTGCTATGCCATATTGACAATGAAGACTGTCTGGGCTCTTTAATAATACTGTTTTCCTTTCTAAAAAGTAGGCAATATATACAGTAGCATGCGTCCAAGTAGAAGGGAACCATTTTCCAGTATACTCTGCTGGCTTCACCAGTCTGCCGTGTTTTGTGACCCTGTCCCTGCAGAAAAAGCATATACAGTAAGCTGCATTATCTGTACAGCCATCCATTCCTTTTGGAATTTGATCAAACCAGTTCAGGGTCACTGGAGCTGAAGATAATTCCAGTAGCACTGAACAGACATCACCTCTGGTTGTGGCACCAATCTGACAATGGGCATGCTTGAGCACACATCTACACTACATCACTACACCATATGGGACCATTTTAAAATTATGAATTAATCTACCTACAAATCTTTGGGATATGGGTGGAAAATGGGAGTATGAGGACAAAAACAGATCTGAACAGAGGAAGAATTTGCATGTTGCCTACAGACAAATTTTGGGCAAAATTCGGGATGCATATACATAGTAAGACCCCTGGCACTTGACAACCCCCCCAACAGCACTGTGCGCTAAAACTCTGTTAAAACAGGCAGGAATCAGTTGTCCACTGCCAGTTCAACTGCATGTTTGCAGGTTCACCATGTAATGTGTCTGTCACCCAATGGCTGATGCGTGGAACATTTAAAACTGGCCGCTGACTTGGCCATGTGCTCACTTTCTGTCTTTTCTCTTGTGCAGTCAGGCTTTCTGTTCTTTTAATCTGAGAAATGAGCTAATGCAGGACAACAACCAGCATCACTGCTTACGTGCTGTGTGTGATTAAGTGACAGCTCCCGTTTGAATAAATGCTTTGAGAGTGAGCCTGTCTTCACAACAATAAGGCTGATTTTCTCAGAAACCTGGACTCACCTCCTTCTCTCTTGTGCAAGTCTGTGACCCTGCATATATATACTGTGTATAGGATATAGCGGGTTGGATAATGGATGGATGAATGTATATTTGGGATAGTGCTTAGTATGAAGGCATTACATAAAAGTTACTGTTATAAATCTGTTCTATTTTTTTTTCAGAGTAGGTCACATCTTTCAATTGTGCATTGAAATTCAATTAAGCATATTTTTAAAAAAGTGTGTGAGGATCTAGGCATCTCCTTTCAGACCAGTTGTATCCAGTTCAGGGTTGGGTATCCTATCTCTACAGTAACCAGCACAAGCAAGGAACTAGCCTTAAAGGGTATATTTCAACATCACTTGGGACACAGAGACCCAGTCATGCACTCGCTCATAGTGAGGTAACTTACAGATGCTAAATGACCTAATGGTATGTCTTTGAACTGCGAGAGGAAGCAAACGTTCCTGACGGAAATCAGTGCAACCAGAGGAAGAACATACAAATCTCACAGAGAAGGATCTCCTATCTATAACTGAGCCTGGGGCCAAATTCCTCTGAAGCAGGAGTGTGCCAATGTACCTCGCGCTTATGAAAACAATAACAAGGATTGTTTTGGTCTGCACTGTTAATGTCACCAGTGTACAAATGGCTGAAAACCAAGCAGAAAGATTTGGTGAAACAATAGTGTCCCTGTCTATTTTGCAGTTTAAGTGTTTCAGAAAATAGTAGTACAGCAAATCAAAAGGTTTTACTTTGTGTTCAACTATACTTTGAAAAATGCTGTAAATTCTATAATTTCCAAAGTTTTAGAATAAGAATTGTTAATTCTGGTCAGAGAGGTCTTCTTTCTAAAGATGATTTATCTGGTCCACTGAAACAGAACATGTTTGTACTAATATTAAGTATCTATCTATCTATCTATCTATCTATCTATCTATCTATCTATCTAATGCTATTTTAAAGTGCTTCAAAATTACTCTGGTATTAAAATATATGTAAGTTTAAATTATTATTATTTTTTTTACATTTGATGAACTGGCCTATTTTAGTGACTTGTTTTGTGTCACAGAGTGAAATAGTGGCAGTGATTGAAACCTTTTCTACCTGCTTGAAACTGAGATTAGTGGTTATACCAGGATCGATATTCCTTATAAAATTAAGAAATTGCATTTTTTTCTTCCTCCTACTTTAGCAGTAACTTCTTTGACACAAAATGGAGGTCACTTACAGTTACCAGCAGGTGCTTCAAAGAACGTGACTAAAAAGCACATCTTGTCCAAGGCTGTTTATTTGTTAGCATGAATTTAGATGTGTACACAAGTAAATAACACCAAACTATGCAGTGATCCTGTAGATAAGCCAGACAGTTGGCATATCTCTGTTTTTCTTCACTCCCTTGTTCTTATTCAGCAGAAATTCAGTGGTCCTCAGAATGAGAAAAGGATTTACTTGTAGCTGCTTCAGCTTATTACAGATAATGTCAGACTGTATGCTTTTAAGTGCTGAGAAGTCAAATGAAAGTATTCTTACAAGGAAGCAGAAGAGATATTGCTGTTTACTCCATGAAACCGTTTTTTTTTTTTCATTTTGCCTCACTCATGTTGTCAAATCTGTAAGAATTTTGCATTCCAAAAATAAAATAATGTCGAATATTAATGGTGCTGATTAATACTGAAATGATTCTTCTTGCTTGTTCTTTTTATAAATGGCGAACGTATGGAGCACTTCTGGCTATTTTATTATTTTTGTTCAGCGTTTTTTACTGAGTGCCAGCTTAGAAAGCAGTAACAAATTCACATTGTAAAATACAATTACAAACTTTACAAGCTAATGAAGTATGCAATGCATACACATAAAAACAGAGACTAGTTTAAGCAACAGTAAAACAAAGCAATTCCAAACTGAAGAACACAGATGGATTCTAACCTTATACTTTATATTTATGAACATTTATCATTGATCTATGGCTATTTGACAACAGAAAAGAGGAAAAGAAAATCTCCTGTCAGCAGTATCCCTGAACAACAAAAAAAAAAATGTCCAGTTTCTCCGCGGTCAGTACTAATCTTAAAGTTATATATATATACTAGACATTAAGCCAGTTACAATAACGGGCACTAAAACAGTAGTGCATAAACATTAGTAGGAATAGTCTATATTAAATGTCAAGGGACCTTGTATGTGGCTGTAATAGGCATCACTGTATTGTGTGCGGGCGGCATGGTGGTAGCGCTGCTGCCTCACAGTTAGGAGACCCGGGTTCGCTTCCCGGGTCCTCCCTGTGTGGAGTTTGCATGTTCTCCCCGTGTCTGCGTGGGTTTCCTCCGGGTACTCCGGTTTCCTCCCACCGTCCAAAGACATGCAGGTTAGGTGGATTGGAGATTCTAAATTGTGTGGGTGTCCTGCAATGGGTTGGCGCCCTGCCTGGGATTGGTTCCTGCCCTGTGTTGGCTGGGATTGGCTCCAGCAGACCCCTGTGACCCTGTGTTCAGATTCAACAGGTTGGAAAATGGATGGATGTATTGTGTGCCTTTAATTTTCTCTCACAGTAATACTGGTTTGTATTTCCGTAAAATGTCTGTAATTTTCTCTGACAGTAATACAGTGGAACCTTGGTTCACGACCATAATTCGTTCCAAAACTCTGGTCGAAACCCGATTTGGTCTGAACCAAAGTAATTTCCCCCATAGGATTGTATGTAAACACAATTAATACGTTCCAGACCGTACGAACTGTATGTAAATATATATTTTTTTAAGTTTTTAAGCACAAATATAGTTAATTATACCATAGAATGCACAGCGTAATAATAAACTAAATGTCAAAACATGACATGAAAAAAATGAACATTTGAAAAATCCGTAATTTAATAAACAACCAAGTAAAGTAACATTGCAACAATGCACGCGTGTGTGTGTGTGTGCCTCTGCCTCTCTCACGCGCCTGTGTGTGTGTGTCTCTCTCTCTCTCGCACTTGTGTGTGTGTGGCTCTCTCTTGCGCACCTGTGTGTGTGTGTCTCTCTCTCTTGCGCCTGAGTGTGTGCGTGTGTCTCTCTCGCGCGCCTGTGTGTGTGTGTGTCTCTCTCGCGCACGTGCCTGTGTGTGTCTCTCTCTCTCTCTCTGCAAAGGGAATGCACAGGGAGAAACTGAACACGTGAGGCACTTCACCAGAAGACACACACACACGGACACCTGGATGCACACAGGAGTTTTATTAAAGAGGATATATATATACACATAGCATTTGAAGTCTGAATCACAATTTGATTGTATGGGTGGTTACCTATCAGGTAACACGTGTGGTTGGTCTGCAAGTCGGCAAACATCCGCCATGGGTGCCCTCTCAGTTGCGAGAAGCAGATCATAGAATGTTACATAGTTAACTGTCAAATAATGCAAAGAGTACATGACACATGTTTCGCCCTTATTTTGGGCTCATATATATATATATATATATATATACACTGTATATATATTTTATACCAGTGACTGACAAAAAGAAATGTATCATGCACTGCTACTATTCAGCAACATTAAACAGAGTATACCAGACTAAAGCAACTGGAGTGTTTAGCTTGGCTTATAAAGCTAAGACTGAAGAAACGCTTTATGTGTGAAATCTTTAGTAGGCCGGCATCATGACCTCTTTATGTTTTCTGCAGTCTGTATGCAGTGGTATGTTCAGTTAGGTAAGTAGGGTCTAGTCTGTTGTCACACATGCACGTCAGAGGATCACCTTTCTGGCTCATCAGAGGTAAGCACTACCATGCCGGTACACCAGGGGGCTCAATCACTGACTGTTTGGTGCACCTGTTATTTTGGTTTTCTTACTATTTCAGTAAACAGCACCCCAATATTTCATTAGGATTCTTGCATTCCCTTTGGTCGACGACACCATTTAAAACCAAGCTGGTACAATATATTCAAAATGGCAGATAGTGTAGCTCCCACAAAGTGTTCCTTTTGGATCGTTCCCTTAACAAAATATGCTTTTAACTTTTCAGTCCCTTGATGGCAAAGAGGTCATTGTCTTCTGAGATTATTATAGTGTTAGTGTCTCTAAATATAGTGTTATTATAGTGTCTCTAACATGGAGGTTTTGTCATCGGAGCAATACTAATCCATAATAAGATCAGTGCAATTTTAATTATCTTAATGCAACTTGGGCAGCAGAGAAAGATTCTACAAGAAGGAGTAAACTTTGTCAAGTTCAAATTTTAATATGGAATCTGGTCTTTAACCCAGCCCTACCAGGGTAACCATCATCATCCTGTAAATCTCAAATTGGTCTGAGCTGGTTCAGTAAGTAAACGAATGAATGGCTGCCTTGAAGGATAGATGAATGGAAACATGGATAGATGCTGATGTTGGAGGTGTACAATCTTCATTACACTAAGAAATCAATAAAATAAAAACAAAATAAAAAAGTGTGACTCTCAAAAAACATTGTTGGGAAGCCTGACGTGACTTATTAACCGGCTAACCTGGGCTGCAGCTTAGGGCTCTGAAATGAATCATGATTAAAAAAAAAAATCTTTGTTTTTCAAAGAAATTGCCATGCAGCTTTACTGGCTGATTAAGTCCTCTTTAACCCAAGTTACCTTTATCCCTGAGACAACACATTCACCCCTATAACTTCACACTCTTCGTCTTCCCCCAATTTTACAGGTTTCCACCAAACTGCATTTAGTGATGAAGGGTGACTGTTGCAACAGCATTTGGATTGCTGCAGGATTGTTGCACAGTGGTTGATGGTGCTTAAAATGTGTGAAGAAGAAAGCAATTTATTGTGTGATAATGTGGCATTTGTTCAGAAATGGCCAGTGACAGCGTGATAGATTCTAGGTCTAGTGACAGTGGCCCATAAGTAAACTATGATTCCACTTCTGAATTGTATCACAAGAATGTTGGGCATCTTTCAAAGATGCCATTCACTGATCACAAAGGTGCATGAGAGATGTATCAGATGCTGATGATCCATTACAGAATTTCAGTCCGTTCATAAATAATAGCAAGTTAGACGTAATTGTGAAAGAGCCCAAACTGCACTGCAGCACACACTGAAACCAAATTACTGATATCAGTCACGACAAGTTGCTGTCTTTCTTTGCATTTATTGTTTGTAACAATTCAAAAGCCTCAAGTTGAAAAGTGCTCAGAAATAAAATCTTCATTTGAAATGAGTGATGAACAGCAGATCATAAGTGAAACATGTTTTTGCTTGTTTTGGTTTTTTTGAGGTTATCCATACACCAACTACATACTCTAGCTGTTGTTCTGTACTACCTATTCTGGTAACTTTGACATTACATGCTAGTTTTCCCGTGGTTATATCAGAACAGCTAGCTGAACCTGAACAATGGTTTGAGCTCAGAAGCACCATATATGTACGAATATATGTATCTGTGTGTGTGTGTGTATATATATATATATATATATATACAGTATATATATGTGTGTGTGTATATATATATATATATATATATATATATATATATATATATATATATAAAGAAATCCACCACATTTTTAGCTTTGCCTTAGTAGTTAAGCTTTAAAACAAAGGAAAGCAACCCGGATATCTAATCGACCCGTTTATTTGTAATTTTAAGGCTTCACATGAAACTAAATTCTTGGGAATTGTCTAAGTTGTTTTAACTTTTAATTAACTTCGCTGGTTTAGTCATCTGTAAACCAGCAGTGCCACAGTAAGATCTAGAAATAAAACCACGAAGAAACTTTCACTGAGTGGAAATGATTCATAACATAAACCCTTCCCACAGAAGCTTTGCGAACCGGAAAACCGCTGGGTTTATAAACGAAGCCCTGAGAGAGTGGAGGTTCAGATCGCCGTCTTCCCTGCACTTCAAAGTGCTAGTGCAGCTGTCTGAAAAGTTATATAGCTAAGCAGGATCAGGATGAAGAAACTCTTGCTTCTTTCCTTAATATTTGCCGTCTTGCTGTTTTATGTAACGGGGAAGCAAATCACGGGTAATATTTTGTTTTCTTTCTATGATGTGTGTAAATGTTAAAAATGGCTCGGTATTTTTCGGCAGATCACCACAGTGTGTTTGTCTTGATTTTAATGTGACAAGTCTTTAAAGCAGTTAAAGTAAAAAAAAAAAAAGTGTTCTTTATGAATATGTCGCTGTTTGAATGTTAAAGGCGTTAATGTGCTCATTTCATCTTCTTCAGATAACCGGGACATCTGTCTGCTTCCCAAAGACGACGGGCCCTGCAGAGCCATTTTACCTCGGTACTATTACAACAGATACACGCAGCAGTGCGAGGAGTTTGAATACGGAGGCTGCGAAGGAAACGCAAACAACTTTGAAACTTTTGAAGATTGTGTAAAAACCTGTTGGATGATTAAAAGTAAGTTGGATTCGGTTCATTTCATGTTACATCGCGGCAGTAGACTGAACCCCAAAACTGGGCGAACACCACAAGTTGAAATGTTTCAGTCTAACTGACACAGACCACAGTACATCTTATAGGCAATGTTAATTATATTTCTACAGATTTTTTTAAATTAATTTAATTTCCTAGAGCAAAGTAAACAAATTACATTTAGATTTGAAATTATTTTCTAAAATATTGAAACGCTTAAGGAATAGCGAGTGATTCCGCTTCAGATTTCATCCATCTATCCAGCCAACCATCCATTTAGTGGCAGTTTAGTCCAATTTCATGAATCATTTGCAAAAATGACTCATCAGTTGTAAAAATAGAAAATCAAACGTGACGTGGATATTTGTGAATAACATGGTATTTTACATAATCTTTGGGCATCCCGTATATGTAAAAGTTATGCGTGTTAGATTAACGGACTGCAATAGAGATGAGCGAATGTATGAGTGAATACCTGCCTGGAAGTGCGCCCGGTTTTGGTTCTTACACTGCTTTGCACCCGGTGCTGTCGGGGTACTCATCGGCTTCCAGCGACACCCGGCTGGAAAGAAAGGCTAGGAGGTAAATAAATGATTGGATCATTAAGCACGAGTACTCTTGTGGATTGGAAGTTTTATTTGTGCCATTGCCGCAAAGTGATAGATAGATACTGTAGAACATCGAGTTTACAGTATTGTGTTACTGGGTTTGCCTCAGCGGTTGCTAGGAAATTGACAGTTTATTCAATCCAATTTAAAGGAATGCTCCTTTCCCCGAGATTTTGTTAATTTGTCTCGGGTGAGACGGTTTGTTTTACAGTTACCGTATAATTTATCTGGATGTGTTAATCCAGCTCTTAATTGTTTAACTAACAGTTTTATGCAAAAACTGAACTCTTTGTTAACGCGTTTAAAGACCCCATATTTTAATATGGCATTACTATAGATACATTCTCACAAACTGCACAGAATATGTCATGCAACTTGTGGAGGAGCCTCATTTATAAGGGAATTCTTTCATGTAACTGTATTTTCACTCCCAAAAATTAGATTCACTGTAAGAAAATTCTGCAAACTATGCACAAAATGTACATCTTTTGATATCCATGCACAACTCAGAGGTACAAAAAAGACAAGAAATAAGAGTCATTTGTGTATATTGTCACATCATCTTTTACATTATTTATACAAAATACTTTTAAAGTGAAGTTAGATTTTAAAAAAGGTATTAATTGTAGTAACCACAAATTTAAACATTTAATGATAAATCAGATTTTCACTCCCCCACCAAAAAATGATGCTTTAAAACTGTATAGAATCTGTCTAACTGATTGCTGACATCGAAGTACAAAATAAATGAAAGAAGAGGTTTTTATGTCTCTATTATCTGTTTCATAATTAATTGTTTTTGTTTATTTGTTCATTTGTTACTCTTGATGCTGTGGTGCACAAAGCAGGATTCTAAAATGAATGACTGCATTTATGTATTTATCAGGTTCTTTATACTATATCTATATACTGTACATCCATACTGCACTCTTAAAAGTAATAGTTCTTTAAAGCCATTTTATGGTTCTTTGCTGGATTGTGTGGTTCCCTGAACTATCGCTTGACAAAGCACCATTTCATTCTGGAAAGGATTCTCTGCATATGAAGGTGGTTCTTTGTGCTTTGAAAAACTTCTTAATACATAAAAAGAAAAACAAATCTTTAATGTGTGGCTAGGCTGCCTATCAGGACACTGACAGATTAAGAAACCATGGACTTAGCCTTTGTTATTGTATGCAGCAAGAGTCCATTGAAAATCATGACCCATTGGTATTTCACAAATTTGTTGCCATCTGTTCATGGTTATTTACTGTATGGAGCCTGTTAGGGATCTAACTAAATAAAGGCTCTTTCTGGAACCTTCATGTGGATGCGTCTTTTGGGAACAAAATATGGTTCCCCTATGGCATCACTCTGCAGAACCACTCTGGCCCCTTTATTTTTAGGAGTGTGTGTATATAATACTGTACATGCATAGTATAGATGCTAATGTTTAATATATTTGCTGTTGTGTAGACAGCATCTTACAAAATACGTAATACTCTGTATTGTAGCAGTCACTTTTAACAAAAATAATTGTACTTATAAAATCACAAATTGTTATTGTTTGGCAGGGTGTCCAGGTTCCTAAAAATGTATAGCCCAAAGACAGTTTAAAAGTAGTCAATTTGCTCAAAAGACTAGCCCAATGCCTGAGGCAGACTGAATGACACAGTGGTGTCAGGGTGAAAGAGTTAGGTACACCATCAAAGCCCAAGCCTGTTGAGATATTTCAGAGTGATAGAGTGAGTATTACACAATGGGAGGTGGGCTTGGAGATTTTACAATGATATACAGCGGGGGAGGGGGTTGAAAAATAGCCCAAAATACTGTATTCTTTAAAAAAAAAAAGTATCCCAAAAAACCACAACCGCTAAAGCCCATTTTTTCCTTCGGAAGATGATCAAAAATTGCCTAATTGGATGAGAAAATCACGAACCTGGCAACACTGTTGTTCGGGAAACATTTGATGAATTGGATATGAGAAAGGACTAAAGTGTACATTTAAGCTTTTTCAGAATTCAGTGCCCTCCAAAGGACTGATATTCTTGATGGCATATCGTGCATCATGTTATTATCTCAATTTGCCTAAAGATTTTCTGTCCCATCTGTTGAAAACTGTAGTATTCTATACCTTATGAAAAATCAAACATTTCCCACATTACCAGTTCTTGAGAACCAGGGAGAAATTGCATGAACTTTTTTGTATAAAATCATAACATTCTGCAGCTTGCTTAATCCAGTTCAGGGTCAGCAGGAAATATTTTGGAAAGGGTGCCACTCCATTTCATGTCCTATATACATACTCACATAGGGCCCATTTATAACCACCAAACAACCTGATATTCCTGTCTTTGGAGGATGTATAAGGAAGTCTGACTACCCAGAGGAAAACCCAGGCAGTCATAGAAAGAATATGACCATGCTTTAGAGTGATTTTTCTTTGTATATTTTGCCTACAGTTTTGTTTTGTTTATTTACAAATGTCATCATATTATAGCAAGCAGCACCAAGATTTTTTAAACTGTTTTCTCTTCACAGAGGTCCCAAAAATCTGTAGACTTGAAGCAGATGAAGGCCCATGTCGTGCCTTGCTAAAAAAATATTTTTACAACTTCACTTCCATGACATGTGAACCTTTCTATTATGGAGGCTGCTATGGCAATGACAACCGATTTGATAAGAGAGCTTCCTGTCTAAGCTTTTGTAGTCCAGAGACAGGTATGTGATAGTTTCGTGCCACATTCCACTCTCTAGTCATTTCAAAACATAAAACAATATGACTTTGATTATCACCACATACATCTGATAGCTGCATTACTTTTGAATGCTTTAGCTGCTTTTTCTTTCATTTTATTTCTCTTGTAAACTGGCTTATAAGACACCGTGCAAAAAACATTAAATTAAAGTTCATAAAATATGGCTGTGTTTGCACAAATGTAATTCATTGTTGTCATATCTCCTTATTCCAACTCAATGCATGCCAGAATGGTCCACATTAGTAACCTATTGTCTGGTTTATTTGTATAATTTTTACCCTTTAATCAAACTCAGTAATGCACATTTGGTCTAACACTCACATTGTGTATTCTGTTTCCCATCTAATGATTCTACTTGTTCCATAAGTAACCTGTGCCATTAAGAAATATAGTTTCATTGTTGTAGCAAAAGAATAATTTATTCCTGTCCATGACTTAGCTCTCTAATGCTTATGTGGATTAAATCTGAAGCATTGCAACTCCTATTAGTTCATATTTGGGTCCAGATTATTGCTCTACTTGTGTTTCTTCCTTATCTGTGTAAGTGTTGCAAATCCTGAGCACTTTGACAGCTTGGACAATAAATCAACTATAATATTTAGCTGTTGATCCACCATTAAATATGATTTGATTCTGTAAAGCAATTTTCAAAAAATACAACATTGCAACTCAACATCCTTGTATGTGCACAGCAAATATCCCTCCCTGAAAAACAGTGTCTGGTAAATTATTGTGTTTATATACCGCATGGTAACCAGGAGCCCCCTCTACCTCCCTGCTGTTTAATATTCTCATACCAGTGTCATGCTGCATGATTTAAAGGTATTGAGGTCAAAGGACATTTGGTCATTATGGAGCTTATAGTCAGCTATTTTCTAATTGTTAAGTCAAGATGAGTAAACAGCTTGCAGAAACAGCAGCCCCTAAAGCATATTTATTGTGTATACAGTAAGTAATTCTGGATGTAAGACATTGTTGTCTTAAAGGCCATTAGTTGCAGAACATGCACAAAGCAAAACATTTTCCAGTAACAAAGACCACCCACCAGGAGGCATGAACATAAATCAGTCTTATGTATGCTGTAGTGTATGCAATTTTAAGCAAAATGGACATGTAAATAGTCACCTTTTGAAGTTTTTTCTATTTCAATATTCACCTTTTTATTCCTCTAACTATATATATTGTGCGCCTTTACTTAATTCCTACCATATAATCAAATGTTTGGGAAGCACTCACAGAACTTGGAGCTTTTCTCATGAGGCAAATTAGCTTTCTCAAACTAAAAACTAGTTCATTGTAAGATTTAATCTAATTCAATTTAATTTTATATAGCACCCTTCATTTACAAAGCTCTGAGTATTGTACACATTTACATATGTTGTTATAAAGTAAAAACAAAAATCAATAAAAACAAGACAGAATGCAATAAAACATTCAAAACAATTTGATCAACACAAAAATACCACAGAATACATTCACACTAACATATATAAAATGTAGATATTACTGTTAAACCTGCTGATAGTAATATTATATTATCCATGCATGTGGCACAGTGGTAGTGCTGCTGCAGTAAGGAAATTGTGGGTTTGCTTCCCGGGTCCTCACTGCGTGCAGAGCGCTTTGAGTAGTGAGAAAAGCTCTATATGGTATAAATGTAAAGAATTATTATTATTATATCTAAATGGTAATTATGTAAATACTGTTATATGTAAGGTTAGCTGCTATAAGATAAAGGAAAAGAAAACTCTTTTGTGCTGAGATTCCTGATTAAACAAACATCAGGAGCCCATAGTATTTAGGCAATTTTAAATTGGTATCTTGTGGAGGCTAACTGGCCACCCTGCTTTCCCCTGATCTTTCAGTTCACTTCATTTAAGTTTATTTTTATATATCACTCTTCATAGATTGCAGGTAAAATATAAATTACATATTTTAAAAAATACACAATGTACAGACATAAAAACACAGGTTTGGTCAAACACATAGTATAACAAAACAATTTCGGTCTCATTAAAATAATATACTCCTCACAATGTATGTCAATCACCACTGAGATATGGCCATTTCACAGCGGCAAGAGAACAGGAAAACAAAAGCTCCAGTATGTGTTATCCCATGGAGAAAATTAGCCTCTGGGGGCTCAAGGGGAAGCATAACAGACAAAGTCACATTTCTGTGCCCCTCCTGGACATTCCACTACATTACAGAAGATTGCTCTGCAAAGTAACAAAATTCTTTAATCCATGGATTCTGAGGCTCTCTAGTAATTGTGGTGTCTTTCCCTTGGGCAGGAGAACAGCTTGGCAATATGGCAGTGGCACCAAGTGCCACAGCAGAATATCAAGATGAGAAGAGAAGGAGAATAGAGAAGGGTCAGTAACGGTGTTCTGCAGCACAGCCTAATGTCTGTGATTTTGGTGAAATATGACAAAAGTGTGATAATGGGTTTGTTGATGGTGATGCTAAAGTCTGTGGTCTTTACAAGGTCACATTGCAAAGTCAGGATGATTAACTTTATCTAAGTAGTACCTCAGCTCAGGATACCAGAATTGGAAAAATTTTAGTTGCAGTCAATTTCAATGGTTGTCAAAATTACTAAAACCCATTAATTAAAAAAAAAAACTAACCATTTTAAGAAATATATACTATGTTGCATTCATGAGAATGAGGCAGGCAGATCATTTCCAATTCTTGGTAACCTGTACATAAATACTGTGGGTTAGTTTTTTAGCAGCTTAAAATACAACAATTTGAAAGCACCTACACCAGTGAGAAGAGCTTTCAATACAGTGAAGCATGCCATTCATTATGCATGAGACTTGCTAAAGGTTTTGAATGGCGCAATGTATACTGTTATAATCATATTAGCAGATGGAAAATAGTTGTGTTACTACACACAGTATGCTTAAGACACCTAAATAATATTTAAAAGACACATCATAGATGAGAATGAAGTGCAAAGAAGTATTGAAATATGTTTGACAGAATAAGTGAGGAGGAAATAGTAAAAAAATTAATCCTACTGAAGGAAAGACAAGATTAAAAATGTAAGAGAGATTTTGGGCGCTAAGGTGAAAATGTGGAGGAATTAACAGAATTCAGAGGGGACTCTCTGCTCACATCTGGTTTCTGTGCCTCTAACCACTGCTGTGGCTGTCCATTTTTTACTTTTTTTGCCTGATACCAACTAGTACAGACATTGCATGCTCCCCATACAGTTGCCTTTATCACAACCCTTTTCTCCCACAGAGTAATTTATTTATGCATTTTTAACAATGTATTGTGTCAACAATTTCATCACTGCCATGGTTTAAATATTTTTTTTTTGTTTTTTTGTGGGCATTCAGATTTCTGTCTACAGATTGGGCTTTCATTTTCTTGTATATTTGAGCATAGCTGATTTCTTAAAATATTTCCTTTATTGATAGCTTGAATATCCTCATTTTTTTATCATTTCATTTGCATTGATTCACATCGGGCCCCTATTTTAAACTGCTGCTTTCGTAAAAGCTTTAGGAGGCCATGGCTCTTACCAGGAAGTTTTTGTTCAGATGTTTTGGTTTTGGTGTTTTTCGATTTGGTGTTTCAGCCAGTGTGAGGTTCTCTCTCTTTCTTCTCACCAGTCTTCTTGCAACCCTTCAAAGCTACAGATAGTGAGAATTAGAAGTGAATCTCTCACAGGTCTTCATTGGAAAACCAGGCCTTTGTCTCTTAGTGATTCTAGTGTATTTACAGGAATATACAGTAGGCATTGATAAGATCCTTTTTGTACTGGGGGCTTAGCAACCGATAGCTTTATGCTGAAGGGTATGTTAAAATTAAAATTTTATAATCAGATCAGAAATGAACCTGAAGCCAACACAGGGACTTAGTAAAAGCAGTGAAGTTATATGACAAGTTATAATCCATTTAATTAAATGAAGATTAGGAGGTGACATGATTGAAGTGTTTAAAATTATGAAGGGAAATAGTACAGTGGATCGAGACTGTTATTTTAAAATAAATTCGTCAAGAACACAGGGACACAGTTGGAAATTTGTTAAGGGTAAATTTCACATGGGCATTAGGAAGTTTTTCTTTATATAGAGAACCATAGACACTTGGAACAAGCTACCAAATAGTGTGATAGACAATAGGACTTTCAAATCTAGATATGATGTTATATTAGAAGAATTAAGTGGATAGGACTGGTGAGTCTTGTTGGTCTGAATGGCCTTTTCTCATCTAGATTGTTCTAATGTTGTAATGTTCTAATGAGTAGTGGTACAGTAGGCTGATTTGAGCAGCCTGACACTAAAGCATTCTGGTAGTACAAATGTACTTGATTCAATTGACTGAACTATATGATAATACCCTACACTGCTGCTTTTAGCTTTCCAACTATAGCTAGAAAAAACAGATCTTGGATAGTTTGGATTTGTGTCAAGTAAAGATTAGATCAAGCTGAGAAACCAAATTATGAATTTCATGTAGATCATACTTATGTTTAAGCATTTTGAATTGAAACTTGTCAGCAAAAGTTGTTTAACTGGAGTTTAGGGTCTCAAGGGCCACAGGCTATGACGGCACTATATTGAATGTAAGGCAGGAACCATCCCTGGACAGGACACCTTTCAATGAGAGCACACAATTATGGACCAATTTAGAGTTACCACTAGACCTAAGTTTTATGACTGTAGGAAAAACACAAAGGAAACTGGAAGAAAAAAGAATGTGGACAGAATGAGAACTGAGAAATGAGTCTGAGTCTGACTTGTGACCTGAGTACTATCAGCATGGAACCTTCATATTCTATAATGCCTTTGTTTTTTTTCTTCTTTGCATATGTTAGAGATGAGTACTTTTGTTTGGTGAATTACTGTAAATTGGCTGCATTTATGTGAATATTGACAAGGCCTGTGATGGAGATGGGCCCTATCTGGAGCTGGTTCATATCCACAAATATAAAACTGGATTAAGTAGTTTTAGTAAATGAAAAGGTGAATGAAATATGCAAATCAAACAAACAATTCTAAAGTACTGATCTTGAATGGCAAAGTATTAAAGCTGTGTTAGAATTAGCTCACTTTTGTATTTGGCTTAAATGAATCAGTAAAGAAAAAACTCTGTTTTTTATTTGATTCTTGGTATATGAAAGCATGCTGAAATTCTCAGTGTAAATTGTCTTAAAGTCATTACCATTGTTACATGGTTGCAAGTGCTATATGTACAGTAACCAATTAGTGATAAATATCATAAAATACCTTTAAAAATCGTGGTACTGCACTGCTCCATTTACCTCATTTTTGACATTTATTAGCATTTTGTCTAGTCTACTTGACAGTCATTTTATGATTTTTAAACTAAGGACCTCATTTTGGCAGCTGCACACATCAGTCAGGTCTGTGCCAGCAATAAATACATCACAGCCTTAAACAAACATTAAAACAGTAATCTCCACCCCAGGACACTTGTTAGGTAAAAAAGTATAACTAATGTCCAACAGAGTTTTTTTTAAATAATATCCAATGGGATGCCCATGGCTGTGAAGAAAGGAGGCAAAAACTTTGACGGGGCAACTGGCTAAGCTAGAAAAACCCAGAAAATGGCCAATAAACTAGTGATGATGATCATGATGGGGCATTTTATTGTGTCCTTCTTTTTTTTTTTTTTTAACAATAATTAGAAAATTCAGTGCTCTGTACAGTCATGCAGATGAGGAAAGACAATTTTAAACACATTTGTGAGGACTATTCTCTATTAAGGGTGAGCTAGGTTCTGCTTTACTGTTGCACTTAATATGATTATCAAGCAGATTTGTTAAAAGTTACATATGTTTTCATCTGCTGCAAATAAAGTAAAACTAAGTTCTAAATTCCCCACAGTTTAGTGTCTAATTACATGCTTAACTCACATTTTGTGCTGAAAATAAGTGTGCTGTATACTGAATATAACAAGTCTAATGAAGTCAAAGGTCTGCTTTCTTTTACTGCACAGTGATGAGGTACATTTTATATTTTAAGCAGAACAGTAAGAAAGTAACTACTAAGCATAAATTTAATATATTATTACATTTCCATTTCTTGTTATTCGGTAGTTTACCCACTTATATGTTGTGAAATGAATAGCCTCGACACACGAAAAAGGTTTGGGGCAGCGACCCATGTCCTTGACCTTGGTTGCAAAAAGGCAAGGTTTTCAGTACAATAGAGTACAGAGTTGAGTCCAAAACAGAACTGATCAACGGAGGGAGGGAGGATGTCGGGTTTTATAGGTAGGTCAGAGGAAGTGACGTCGTCTTCGGGGCCGGGGCTGGAAGTGATGTTGTCAGAGCTGAACTGGAAGTGACATCTTTGGACTTGGGTAGAATTTCCCATGTCTGGTCTGCGGGGATAAAATAAGAAGGTTTAGTGCACTCATGCCACCCCCCTGCCTGGTGTGGAATCCCCTTCTTTTGGTCCCTGTAGCTGGCTTCCCATATATATGTGTGTGACAGTGATAAAAGCATTCTTGTGATGGGGCTGCCGGTGTCAGATGGTGTGGTATTGGTGCTCTTAGTGTTGCCCTTAAAGCAGAGCTCTTTACTAAAATATAGTGATAAATACATTCTTTTGTATCAGCCTAACATGTCTTTTATATTTTGGTGAAATGGCAAATACATTTTTGTATAACCCAAGCTGAATGTACTGCGTATTCATTTATTTTTTTTTCTCTGTCTCTAGAAATTCCTTCCATCTGTGTTGGACCTGCAGATCCTGGTTCTTGTTCCGCATCTGTTAGTCGATATTACTATGATACAAAACTTAAGGCATGTAAGGAGTTCACATATTCTGGATGTGGTGGCAATTCAAATAATTTTCCTTCAACTGAATCATGCACATCCATTTGTAAAAAAGGTATGTATTGTATTTTGAATTTAGAAAAGTCATAAGTAATAGTTTGTAAGATGTTAGGACAGAGACCGTCAGTGTTTTGGGGCACCCTGAGGCAAACCCTGTATAACAGAATGTATTAATTCAAAAGAAATGAGTGAAAATACATAAAAATAGTCTTCTCAGATATGAGCCCAAGATGGTGGGTCTTTTGGTCATATGGCAGCCAGGCAGAGAAGGGTCTGGCTGCAGCCACTGTAAGGTGTTGAGCTCCACAGTAAGCAGAAACACGTGACCTCCACAGTAGGCGAATGATTATAGGACCTACCCAATCACCAGCCGTAACCTTAAAAACACTGGGGAAGGCAGCAACAGTGAAATAGCATGCCTAAGCTTAAGATAGTGAGGAAGAGGCATGTTCCTTCTTTAGCATATAAAATAAGCGTTCGCGGAAATGTCCATCCCGGACAACAAGTAACACGAGGCAGGATAGGATCCAACTTAAAAAGCTATTTCTTCTGCAAACTACAAAATCCTTCTAAAAACACACATGGATGAACACCTTTCCAGAAAAGAATACGATGAAAACGGTTTCTTTTAACTAAATGAAGCCAACCCAAACAACCGGACGTACAAAGCAGGATAAAATTAAAAAGACTAAACGGGACTAACTAATATAGTTAATAGGACCTACCCAATCAACAATCCTAACCTTAAAAAGCACTGGGGAAGGCAGCAACCAGGAAATAGCATGCCTAAGCTTAAGATAGTAGGGGAGGGGCATTTTTCCATCTACTGTGGCGGTCACGTGTTTCTGCTTACTGTGGAGCTCAACACCTTACAGTGGCTGCAGCCAGATGCTCTTGGCCAGGCAGGAAGAGGTGAGTCCAGGTGGATGGACACCCGAAGTGAGGTTGGTGGAGGAGAACTGTCAACTGAGTGAGGAAAGATGGAGAACATTATCATACAGTGCCACTCTCTGTTCCTGAGCACTTAAACTTTCTCCGGTGTGCACACTTTATTATTCTGTTATCTTGCCCTGCTGCTGTGAGGACATTACATATGTACTCAGTAATGTGGTAAAATAAAATGTCTTTTCTAAAAGTACAGTATTCTGTTGTAAAGGAACTGGTAACAAGCTTTTTAGGATTGACATAATTACATCTGTCAACATAATAAGTGTATTTTTAGTCCATTTAATATATGATTTAATCCTTGTGTTTCAGGGCGAATGAATAATAAGATAAAGTTGACAACAATGAAAATTAGAAGGAAAAAGCTCCAAAATGACAACTAAACTAAAAAAAAAAGACTAACCTGATATTAATAAACAATGAAGTTGGAAGCAATGTAAGCAAAGTTTGTTGGCATTCTATATTGAACTGCAGGATGTGGTGTAAAGTGCCTATTTGTTTAAAGACAAGACCAGATTACTCAGTGGTCGATTAAATTGGTTATGGTTGCACTGCTTTAATGAGTTGTACACTACTGTTTTATTATGGTTTGTATAAGTGTTTAATATTTCACTAAAACACATGTTTAACCTCATGCTACTGAAAAGAATAGGCATAAAATAAACACTTGTGTTGTATTGTTTAAATAGTAAATGGATATTAAATTTATTTAATGTGTACTGTAAATATTTGAAATATGAACTGTATTGTACATTGTGTGAATGCTGTAAGGACAGAAATTTTAAAAAACTTGCTGTAAACAATGAGTATGTGTTTGCTGGAGTATGTTGTAAAGCTCTTGTGTCTAGGTTCACTATTTTTGTATACTATTTTTACAATATATATTTATGCTTCTAACACCCATTTCAATAAAGTGATTATGTAATATTTATTTTTAGTAGTTTCCTTTTAATGTTGTGAATACTAATTAAATTTAATACAGAATAATAATCCAATGAATTTGTAATTTATGGTATGGGGGTACATTGAGGTCTTAAAAATAAACCCTAATAGGAAATCCAGTTCATATGTAAGTGTCCATGTGCAAAATATATACTTTGAAAAAGTAAAAGCTATACTAAAAACTGTTAAAAAGTATTGTTAGATATTTGAATATTCGTCCACTTTAGCATTTATAGACACCGATTCTGTCAATCTTTGATCATAAACTCACAGCACAGACTCATTTAGGGGGCACAATATGGAGTGATTCTGGTGTGACTGCTGGCACCTTAGCCCTTTCCATAGAGTTTATTTGTGTTTTGCTGTGGTTTCCTCTGGTCACTCATGATTTCTGACCCTGTCCAAAAACATGTTACACTAACTGGCACATCTAGTCCGGCCTGTGAAATGGTGTGGATATACCATGACATAAAATTGAGTCACATACAAGGTTAAATCTTGCCTTGCACAACTTGCTAGTACAGAAAACATTGACTTATAACCCTGTACCGAATTAGGCCGATGAAGTTAATTCAGCTCAATTCAGTTCATTTTTGTAAAGTGTTCTTCACTGTGTGCACGTTTATACAAATACAAACTTTTAAAATGATTAATTACATAATACTTACATACAGATTTCTTTAAACACAAAGTAAAACAAGGTAGTTTGAAACTAATTAACATAAGTGGAATATCTGTCCATAAATGAATTGTTGAACTATGGCTAGATGACAATGGAGGAGAGGAAAACAAAAACTCCAGTTAGCAGCATCCCTGTAGAAAATAAACCATTGGTATCGGGTGGGATCCACAGTCAGTTATAACTGAATAAATGGGTGATTTGTCGATCATCAGCCATATCTTGATGAGGGTATACTTTCAAGTTGAACTCATTCCATATTTTTGTCATGGTCAACACTAGTTTTTGAGGACTTGACAGCAGCATATAGCCATTTAAAAATCTGATATGTTTTTGATTCATTTGTAAAACACCCAGTTTAAGTCAAATTGTTTTGTTTGAGTGTTAAAACAGACATTTTTGATTATACAATAGGTGTCACTATGGTGCCCAGGTTGCCCATAGCTTGTGTTACCTCCTTGAACTTTGGACATTGATAGTCATAAAACTGAAATAAACTGGGCAATGGGGGCACAAAACAGCAAGAGTAGGTGCAAATGTGCAAAGTGCTTTTATTAATTCAGTGTCCAAACAAATTTAGTGTGGTGCAGTCCTCCATCAAATGAATACATAATCCCAATAAAAACAGCGTTGGGGGAGGTTAAAATTCAAATAAACAATTCAATCAATAAATAATCCAAACAGTTAAAATCAAGAATAAAATAGCTGTCAGGATCTGTCCAGTAAAACCACTTGCTAACATCTGTGCCTCCTTCCAAATCAATGTCTCCTCTCCTTAACTTTACGACCTTCTTAGTGAGAGGAGATATAAACTGGCATGTATTCTCGTTGCAATCCCATCGTGTCTGAACTGCAAACCTTGCTTCTTTCTCCCACTGCCTTACGGTCGCCCAATGGGAATATCTCAGTGTGGTTGATTGTTTCTGTTCCCTGGGTGCCCAGCAGGAGTGACCCAGCTGTGTAAGAGCATCCACTCGCTCCACCCGGGGCCATCCCTGGCTGCGTGCCTCCACTCTGTAGTACCAGCTCTGCCGCATTCCTGATGTTCCTCTTTGTTTCTTTCTGTCCTTATAACCTCCTGTCTTACCGTCTCATTTCACTTGATTTAACCTTCGGGCTTTTTTTTTCTTTTCTTTTGCTTTGTGTTTTCTTTAGTTTTCCCTAGGCTCTTTATACTCGTATGGATACAATGTTCTAATTAATATCTATGGATTGCCGATGTGGAACAGTTGACCTAATCAGGTAATCAGCTTCTCTGCATAACATATGCTCCACAGCCGCACCCACAGAACCTCAAGTTGACAAACACTACCCAGGATATATTGTTCTATTTCATACCACACAAGGAAACAATAATTTTAAGTACACCTACCCTTTATACACAATTGGAAGCTGATTCAATGACATTTTATGTGCAGACAAATACTGTTCAAAAAAGATCCTAAAGGAGTTTCCATGTATACTGTTCATAGGTAGAATAGCCATGTAGAAAGAATGAAATGGTTTTGAACATGGGGGAACACCAGATATCGTACACGCATTAGGGTATCAGTAAAAAGAAACCTGTCATACACAACAGTGCCATGGATGTCTTGAGAATGATCAACAAATGCTGAAACATTTTATACAGACTAATAATATGTCTCATTTTCTAATCGATTTGTATAAGATTTAGGTCATTATATCTACTTATGGTTTTAGTATTATAGAGTTGTAAAGGCATAATAATTTAAAAAAAAAACTCTCAAGTTAGTTATTTTTATAGCCCTGGGTTAATGATAGTTTTTTTGTTTTAGCCCTAACACCAAAATTATGATAAAAAAAGACCAGATTATAGTGAAACAAGTTTACTGCCAGCGGCACGGTGGCGCAGTGGTAGCGCTGCTGCCTCGCAGTTAGGAAACCCGGGTTCGCTTCCGGAGTTTGCATGTTCTCCCTGTGTCTGTGTGGGTTCCCTCTGGGTACTCTGGTTTCCCCCCACAGTCCAAAGGCATGCAGGTTAGGTCGATTGGCAATTCTAAATTGTCCGCTGTGTGTGTCCTGCAGTGGGTTGGCGCCCTGCCTGTGTTGGCTGGGATTGGCTCCAGCAGACCTCTGTGTTCGGATTCAACGGGTTGGAAAATGGAAGGATAGATGGAAGTTTACTGCCTTTTCAAATCCCTAAGGTCTTTACTTTTCTTTATTTTCTAACACTATATACATTCTGCAACATGAAATTCTCACTACTAATGAAAGGAGACAAATCCTGAAAGCTAATAGACAATATGTACAAAACAGCATCTATGATTTAATACTTCAATGTACATGCACACAATGCTGACAGTGAGGACTATATCTCAGAAGATATAATCACAACACAACAGTTATATGTTGAAAAATGCTAACTAAATAGCCACATTCATCAAAATTGTAATAAATGCTGTCACACAAGTGTGCATAGGAGGAAGCTAAAGGGCCTGAAAGACAGTAATTCCATGCCAGACCAGGGGGTGGTGGAGTGCACTATCTCTCTCACTTCTCTGCAGACCAGATGTGGGAAATTCTGCCTGGCCCCAATGACATCACTTCCGTTTCTGGGGTTCAGCTGTGTCACTTCTGGTTCTGGGGCCACTCATGATGTCACTTCTGGTCCTGGTCCCAATGACGCCACTTCCAGTTCCAGCCTTACTGATGATGCCACTTCCTCCGTTCTCCCTTAAAGCCACCATCTTTGTGTTATCAAATCAGTTCTGTTGTGGACACCAGTCTGTACACATCTGTACATTGATAAATCCATTTTGGAGCCAGGAATAATATACGGATGGCTGCCCCAACCTTTTTGTGGCTCTTTTGTCGTGCTTATGACAGTGCATAATCAAGTCAAATGTATTTAAAATGCTGTTTCAAACACCATTAGATCCTGACATAAGAGGTGATTATAAAGAATGAGGCTAAAAACACAACAAATATGCACAATTTATTGAATTTCACCTCTGAGGGGGTAAAGCTACTGTGTAGGATGGCCGGCCATATATTTCGGATCACACCTCCAAGCCGCCAGATGGAGCCCTCCCAGCGGCATAGAGGTTCCCCGAATTCCAGCAGAGCCTCATGGACCTTGTAGTTTTTATAAACAGCCCTGCTGGATACCATGGGGGCCACCAGGAGCCGCTATAGGGAGGCTTGGGGAGCGCTATGTGCCCTATAAGCCGGAAGTACGTCCTGGACACGTGAACAGTAGGAATGACGTGCTTCCGGGGTGAAGAAAAAGACTTTGTAACTGACCCGGAAGTGATAGGGAATCTCATGGACTGTATGGTGAATTCACTTCCGGGTCAGGAGATATAAAAGGACCATGGGAACTCCCAGACGACGAGCTGAGCTGGGTGGTAGGAGGGCAACGTGTCTGGGAGTGGAGGATTGTGATTTATTGGATTAGTAGTGTTTATTGAAAATAGTAGAGTGGTGGTGCTTTGTGCACTTAATTATTATAATAAATAATAATTATTGGACTTTTACCTGGAGTTTGGCGTGGTACCTGAGGGTTCAAGGGAGCAATAGTGCCCCCAATTGCTACACTACCAACAGGTTACCCAATTTCCACTCACTCAGTGATACTGGAGACTAGTGAATTAGCGGAAGACAATATGGCAAAAAGCCAAAAAAAACAAACTTAAGTCTATGTATCAGTATATGTATAATAAAGAAGTGAAGTGTATTTTTGCATCTCACATTAGGTCTTTTAAATGCTGCATGTAATCTGAACATTGTTGCTGATCAAGTTGATCATTTCAAGGGAATCTTTGGAGTGTTTAGCAGACTAACACTCCATGTCACATGGCTTAAAAAGTCCTAGAATGGATCCAGAAACATAACAGTAAATTCATACATTGGTTATAACCTAATCATGAAATATATTTACTGTAATACACACAAGACACAGAAATATTTGTTAAAATTAGGTACAAAATGTGCTTTCTTTGTTGGATTGCTGGATTCTCCATTAGAGATAGGGTGAGATGACCAATCATCCTGGAGAGGCTTAGAGTAGAGCCACTGACCTTCCACATCGAAATGAACCAATTGAGGTGGTTCGGGAATCTGATACAAGTTACCTCCTGGACACCTCCCTGTGGAGGATTATATCTGCTAGATGGCCTGGGAATGCCTTGGGATCCCACAGTATGAGTTAGCAAGTGTGGCTGGTGAAAGGCATATGGGCCTCACTACTAATACTGTTGCCCCTGTGACCTGGTTTCAGATAAGCGGTGGAAAAATGAATGAGTGAATCAATGACAGATACATTTCTACAAATGCCTAAAAAATGTCTATGGCTTTTTTCTTTTCTTTTCTTTTTTTGGATAGAGATATAGTCTCAAAGTTTAGCTGCAATACGTCATGGTCCAGCATTCTGGATTAACATCCCTAGCATTTGTAGGTTTCATTGATGCTCCAGCTACCAACCCAAATATATGTGTATTATGGTAATGGACATTTGTGAATTGGCTCCATGTGAATGTGTATCTAAGTGTGTCCTGTTCAGTTCTGGTTCCTGCTTTCTACTAAGCTGCTGGTACAAGCTGTGGTGCCCCACAACCCTGACCCCTGAATTAAACAGGTTTGAGAATGTTATGTCGTATTATGAGATACTTATACTTCAAAAAAGTGAATACCAGCGGGGAAATTAAAATGAAAGTTATAAACAGAGCATTGTTGTAATTATGCTATCAAGAGATATATATTTACTAAAATTTAAATTATTTTTTATCAATAATTCAGAACTTGCTTATAGTAAACTCAGTTTTTTCTGTATAACTAGAGTTGAAAAATAACTCTCTGATACTGTGATATGTGAGTGTGGTTTTGTTTAATATACTTATAATTAGTAAATATGCAAATAATGTATATTTGTACAAAAAATGTGTAAGATTTGCTAATTCAGACTACATCTTTCCAGGCAGCTGTGACAATCTAAGGACTGTAAAAATGAACCTGAAGGAAGGTTAGTGATTTGAGCAGGTGCACTGAGTTACTCATATGATCTGGAGAGTCCTAAAGCAAAAAGTACTGAACAATGACTCAAAATGCCCACTACAGGAGGAAACTGTCAACCTCAGCTAGTCAAACAAAAGAGCAATGAAGAATCGTATGAATAAAAGATTTATTTTGACAAAAATGCTCTGTGGCACAGAGCACAAAAGGCACAGTTAGTGATGCCAGAAAAGGCAAATGGCAATCCGAGGAAAACAAATCCCAATCACAAATCCAGAATACAGAGTCACAAACAGAGCATTAGGTGAAAAATCCAGTAAATCACAAATAATCTAAAAGCAGTAAACACCAGAGAACTCACGGCCACCCCTCGAGTGCAGTCAGTGAACCACAAGGGAAACCCAGGCTTAAAAACACAACACACTGTTCCAATTTGACAGAAGAAGGTTAAAGTATGTAATGGTCAGAAGTGCATGCAAATAGCTCACTGAATGTGCTAAACTGACAGAAGAACCTAATCCACATACAGTATATAGTATTGGTCAGCTGGAAATGTTTACGGCTACTTTTAGAATGAGTGTATATCATCCTGTCCAGCCTAATTGAGACTGAGATCTGTTTGAAGAGATGGAAGTCATCTCTTCAGGTCTGTATCTGAGACAAATGCCTCTGAATTTTCAAAAGACGTCAACTATCTTTAAAGTATATGGCAATCGCCTGCCGGCCCCTGTGACCTTCTGCTGACTGCTAGGAATTGATGTCCTCTCGATTGTACTGCCACTGGTTCATCCGTATAACATATATATAGTTATTTTTTTTTTATTGAACAGTAATATACAGTAACAATGCACTTTAAGAACCTAATAAGATTTATTATTTCACTTTCCCATTTTAATGTATCCCAGGGAACACTTTCAAAACTAATACAGCCTGGGGACAGTACACGGCTGTCATGCACTGTTCCCATCTTGAATGTTTTTGGTATCACTGTATCAGCAATTCAGCAATCGCTGTTACACTTGCTATCATCACAAAGATTAATGATAATATCCCATAGAGGCAAGTGCTAATGCCTGCAGTGGGTTCAGATTTGTTAATTTACTAAAAAGATGAGTTCTTTTCAACTTCTATTTGAGATTACTTATTTATTTTCAAAATTCATTATGAAAACTCTGTTCTGTACTACCCTGAATTAACTGAGTAATCTAAACCATTGCTTACCTTTTGGATATTTCAGTATTTTTGAAGGATTACTTCACATTGATTTTTTTTTCTTCTTCTGTCTAGATGGTTAGGGGAAGAGGTGAGTTCGTAAAATCAATAACATTAAAAAGGAAATTTCTTTTGTTCTTAAGTGATTCAGATACAGTATAGAAAAGGAAATAAAAACCTGTTTTCCAATAATGTTTTGTTGTTGTAGAGCACTCGTCTCAGAAGGTGCATTTCTAATCACTTTGATGCAAAGCTGACTAAAATATGTCATTCGCCACAATTTGTCCTGGGTGGTGAATGCTAAAAGCATTTAAATGTAGCTGATGCCTAAATTGTTGATGCGAGGTGATCCATTGTAATTTTAGATCATTTAACATTCTAGACTTCAGCGTTCCAAGGTATTGGTAGATGACAGTGTTAGTAGTGAACCTAGATATAAATTAATCTCTCCTCCTGAATCCATCCTGTGAGGGGGAATCAATGGCTGCCTCCTGTAATGAAGTGGGAGACACAGTGGTTGTCATAGTACTAATGTGTGTAGCCCAGAAGGAGATTCATTAGGCGTTGGAGTATCAAGCAAACAAAAGACCCCGCCACCAGTCAATACAAATCCTGCACAGGAAAGATCAATACTATTATGCCATTTCTTAGCTTTCCTGTCTAGCATGTTTTATTTAATATATTGTTTATTTTTGAACAGGATTTTTATTCTATTTGATTTGGTTATGTAGAAAGCAAATATTCTTTCTCAAAGTGTCACCTTTACAATCATTAAAACTACAAAATGTATACATACACAGCAACGGGAATATTTCTGTCTATATTGATTATGCTGCTTTCAATTCACAAGCAGAAATATCTAACATGTAAACAATTATCTTATCTGGCAGTTGTACTGAAAAAACTGGAGGATGTCAAATATTTATCCAGGCTAGGGTATGAATTCTACTCTGATAACACATGCTCCAAGTTTATTATTTTAAGGATTCTGAAAATCAGGAGGAGAGCATGGTGACACAGTTTTCTGCACCCCTACTTCCTAAAACCAAAATTTAACTGGCAGTCAGATGATTGTCTACGTGAAATTTACACACTTGCCTCTGGTGCCCCATCCAGTGTTAGTTTCAGCCTTGCGCCATGCTTCTGGGATAGCCTCTCATGACCTTGAACTGGATTAAGCAGTTTAGATCCAGATGGATGAATTCTGTGTAGGACAAAGTGGGCATTGCCCATTCTGTTAGGTTTAGTGGCACACCACACCTGTAAGGCAGCAGATTTATCAGATCTCCAGCTGCACTAAACCCCCACTTGCATTCCAAACTAAGTGACTGAACTCTTCATAATAGGATCTGCCTGTCCTTTATCTGATAACAAAAGTATAAATCAGAGGTGACCTGACATCTTTGCCAAGGCCCTCTCTCTGGAACAAGAGCATGAAAATAGACTCCAGGCAGGACAAAGACCTATAATTCAGAAGATGACAAGTAGGATGGACAGAATAAGTTGCCTAATAGAAGGCACTGATTTTGTAACTGGAAGTGACTTTAATCCAATCAGGAGAAGTTTCAGCCTACTTTTAAAACCACATCTATCAAAAAGGAAGCAGAAAGAGAAGCAGACAATGGGAAGAAGCAAGTGGGAATTGAACACTCTCACTGAAATTCTCTGGAGAACCTTAGAGAATTCTGGGACTCTTCTCAGAGGCACTCTCTGCACATTCTAGAAAAATGACTTTCTAAAATCCTAAGTCAAACTGAAAGGCTGTAAGCTGCCCTCTTCATGAGGAGCTGAAAAGGGTGACATTCTCTTTTCTTTGTCAAGCAGAATAACTTGCCTATTACAAGACACTGATTTTATAGCTGGAAGTGATTTAAATTCAATCATGTGAAGTTTTATCCCTCCTTTAAAACCACATGCAATACATCTCTCAAGAGGAAGCAGAAAGAGAAGCAGAGAATGGGGCAAAGCAAAGAGAAGCTTGGAGAAATGGGAACTGAACACTCTCATTGACATTCTCTAGGGAATCCTAGAGAATTATGGGACTCTTCCCAGGGGCACTCTTTGCACATTCTCCAAAACCGACTTTCTAAAATCCTCCAACTAAAAAACTGTAAGCTGAAAAGGTGAAATTCACTTCTCTCTCTTCCCCGTCTGTCAAACCAGAGGTGTGTGCCAGTAGTCTGACAAAGCAGAGGAGCCATTACTTATAGAAGGGAACTTCAGCATTTAAACTCTTGGGTCAGAATGAGAAATGCCCTTTCTCTATGAAATGGCAAAGGGACAGCAGAAGGCAAGCTGAGGAAACAGCAACACAGCACTAACTAGGACAAAGAGAAAGAGTACACTGGCACACATGAAGAATCTTCTACTTGAAACTGGAGCAACAACAAAACAACAACTCCACACAACATCAGGTAATATCTTTAAAGACCTGGCATCATAAAACCATTTATCTGTGCCAATAAAAAGTAGAACTCTAAATACCAGTAAACAGCTAGCCTATATGTTATATGTTTGTCTGTCTAGTCTGTCTGTCTGCATCCAGTCTTATATACTATATATATATATATATATATATATATATATATATATATATATATACTCAGCAAAAAAAGAAACGTCCCTTTTT
>JANRMT010062842.1:17852711-17954494 GCA_026402145.1 Polypterus bichir lapradei | reverse complement strand
AACAGTTGAAAGTCAGGGGACGTTTCTTTTTTTGCTGAGTATATATACAATTATTATACTATCTATAATCCTTGTGTTTATTAATAAATTCTATTATTTTGTTCCTTAAAATGAGTGTGCTTCTGTTACCTTGATATAAGTCTAAAGGCCAATGACTCCATCCTACAACATAAAAGGTAAATAAAGTAGGAGCCTTGCTGAATTACTTAAGCAAATTACCGGTATTACTAAAGGCAAGACTGATAATTAATTAACCAACTTAAAATTCACTCTATTCCTACATTTAAATTGACTGTCTCTGGGTGGGCAAGTTAAAATTTCTTTTCTGCTGTTCACATAGGTTTTGTCTGGCTGCTCTGGTATTCTCTGACAGTACAGAGATAGTGTAAAATAATTTAATGGCTAAATAAAAATTTAGCCAGTTTAGTGATTGTAGGTGTGTGCGTAAGCAAACACTGCAATGGAAACACATCCTACCCAGTGTTAGGCCCTATCCTGACACATTGCCTGTCCACATTCTCACAAGGGAAAAAGTGGATGCGGAAAATGTATGCAAATACCATATATGATTTTTCATGTTTTGCTGTTTGTGGAGGTTGTTAATAATAATAACAACAATAATAATTGTAATTTCAAAGATACATGTTCATCCAAAGTATTCAGGGAATATCCCTATACAGTGAATAAGACATCAATTCTGAAATTTAAACAGATTTTGTTTTTAAATTAAGTCCCAAAGACTTCTATTTCATCACTTTGTATATGCTGTTCTCTACATTGGAAACTTGGCAATATAAATGAAATATGAGCTCTACTGAAAACAGAGTGCAAGCAAAGCCCTCTAAAATCTATCATAAAATGGCTTTCTCATTTAATGTTAATGTAATTTGCCTGTAATCCCTACAGCCTATCAGGCTATAGTATATAATTAAATCAGAGTAACTGATTAAATGTTTAGAAATGTACTGAAACATACTGAGTATTTAATAAAATAAAAGATGTCATTAGTCATGCATCTAATATTTAATTTTTAAACTTGCTTTATCCACTTCATTTTCATGTTGAGCAGACAGGGTGTCAACTTTTGACCTTTCCTCACCATTTCTGACACTCAAAGAATTCTTCTAGCTTTTGTTGTCTCTCAGCTGTACTACAACAACTCTCGCCTGGCAGGGTTCCTAGGGTTCTGACCTCTCTTACTCCTTCATGATGCAACTTTTTAACGGGTGCGTTCCATAATACCTTGCCATTTCACTACTGCTGGTTTCTCCACTTGTTTCTATTTCAGAACTGGTCTTGATCTTGCTTGGCTCTCCACCTCACCACTTATAGTCTCTATTCCTTATGTACGGTCCTTCAAGAAGTCAATGTTCTGCTTCAGCCTTTTTACTGACTAGTCTTCCTCTCACTAAACATGCTAAAAATGGAAAATGTTTCTCACTTCTTGCCCCTAAGGTGTTAGCCTTTCTCATTTACTGCTCTTTCTCCGTGTTTTGTGCCAGTCACCATGTTTTCCCAAATCCTTTCCTTTGAAACATAATTTTGTCAATTTGCAATCGACCATGTCTCTTTACTGTACATCCTTTTTTTTACCTTGATTCATCTTCCCTTGTGTTTTACTTTTGGAAAAAAAATCATATTAAAAGAAGATTCAATGTAGGTGTACAATTATTGAGTGTATTCATTTAAGATTGAGTAAAGATATCAATGGCAAACGATCATCGACCAATTAAACTTTGTACCTTTGATCTAAAATTCTGATCTAGATACAGTTTCACTGCTCTTCTAGACGTTTGAAGAGCCATATGCACTTTTAATTAATACATCAATTTCAACTTCAAGGATTCCATTGATCACGAGTAATTCAGTCATTTCAAAATGTCAAAAGGTACATCCATATTGTCAGTTTTATTGCTCTGAACTACTGTATGTACATGTGACTCAAGTGTGATGTCATGTGTGTCAATAGATAGGGCTATTAAATACCGTACCACACATTTTAATATTTTCACGTATTTCCTGCTATTCAAAATTTTTAGTATGACTTTCATATTACTATCTATTTAAATATGTTTATGTATGCTGCATAATAAACTGCTTAAAAAAAATTAAAGGAACACTTTGAACACACATCAGATCTCAATAGGGAAAAAATCCTGCTGGATATCTATACTGATATGGACTTGTAATGTGTTAGGAATGAAAAGATGCTACATCGTTTGATGGAAATCACAATTATCAACCTACATAGGGCTGAATTTAAAGACACCCCAAAAATCAAATGATTTGGCAGTCTGGTGCATTTTGCCAAAATTTCATTGCAGCAACTCAAAATCATACTTAGTAGTTTGTATGGCCTCCACGTGCTTGTATGCGTGCCTGACAACGTCGGGGCATGCTCCTAAAGAGACGACGGATGGTGTCCTGGGGGATCTCTCCCCAGATCTGGACCAGGGCATCACTGAGCTCCTGGACAGTCTGAGGTGTAACCTGGTGGCATCGGATGGACCAAAACAAAATGTCCCAGAGGTGTTCTGTTGGATTTTGGTCAGGCAAGTGTGTGGGCCAGTCAATGGTATCAATTCCTTTATCCTCCAGGAGCTGCCTGTATACTCTTGCCACATGAAGTCGGGCATTGTCGTGTACCAGGAGGAACCCAGGACCCACTGCACCAGGGTCTGACAGTGGGTCCAAGTATTCCATCCCAATACCTAATGGCAGTCAAGGTGCCGTTGTCCAGCCTGTAGAGGTCTGTGTGTCCCTCCAATGATATGCCTCCCCAGACCATCACTGACCCACCACCAAACCAGTCATGCTGAACGATGTTACAGGCAGCGTAACATTCTCCATGGCTTCTCCAGACCATTTCATGTCTGTCACATGTGCTCAGGGTAAATCTGCTCTCATCTGTGAAAAGCACAGGGCGCCAGTGGTGGACCTGCCAATTCTGGTATTTTATGGCAAGTGCCAATTGAGCTCCACTGTGCTGGGCAGTGAGCACAGGGCCCACTAGAGGATGTCGGGCCCTCAGGCCACCCTCATGAAGTCTGTTTCTGATTGTCTGTCTGGTCAGAGACATTTACACCAGTGGCCTGCTGGAGGTCATTTTGTAGGGCTCTGGCAGTGCTCATCCTATTCCTCCTTGCCTAAAGTAGCAGATACCGGTCCTGCTGATGGGTTAAGGATCTTCTACGGCCCTATCCAGCTCTCCTAGAGTAACTGCCTGTCTCCTAGAATCTCCTCCATGCCCTTGAGACTGTGCTGGGAGACAAAGCAAATCTTCTGGCAATGGCACGTATCAATGTGCCATCCTGGACTACCTGTGCAACCTCTGTAGGGTCCAGGTATTGCCTCATGCTACGAGTAGTGACACTGACCATAGTCAAATTTAAAACTAGTGAAAAAACAGTCAGAAAAGATAAGGAGGGAACAAATGTCAGTGGCCTCCACCTGTTAAACCATTCCCGTTTTGGGGGTCGTCTCATTGTTGCCCCTCTAGTGCAAATGTTGTTAATTTAATTAACACCAAAGCAGCTGAAAATGATTAACAACCCCCTCTGCTACTTAACTGACCAGATCAATATCCGAGAAGTTTCATTGACTTAATGTTATACACTGATTAAAAAGTGTTCCTTTAATTTTTTTGAGCAGTATATATACTAGCTGTTCCCCACGGCTCTGCCTGCGTAGTAGTGAAACAGGACAAACTTTAAAAATCAATAAACAAACAGGTATCGCTTTGTAAGCAGAGGAAAGGTATGCTATAAAACATGGTGACAGGTAGACAGAGGCTGGCACGTCAGTGAGGAGAGCTCCCTACTCCTGACATCATGCTTCCCCCCTCCTCATCCCACAGCTTCTGTCTTGGATTAGTGCAAATAAATCGCTCCTGTAAGCAAAGTATGATAGTTAGCGAGATGAGAGAAGTCACAAAATCAACTGGAATGTTCAATCAAATTAGAGAAAAAAACTGATCTAAATCCAGTAGTTCTCTTGTGAAAAGTGGACGGACATACAGACAGACGTTGGATTATATATATATATATATTGTGGTCCCCGGCCGGGGCTGGAGCCCGGCCGGGACGCCCAGGAGGACCAGAGGAGGACTTGTGCCTCCTCCAGACCGTGAGGGGGCGTCCGTCCTGGTTATGTTGGGGGCCTCGGGTACAGGGCATGGAAGCCCAGCCCTGTAGGGACCCGTGGCCACCGCCAGGCGGCGCCCCGATGCCGGAATATCCCGTGTGGGACCCGGTCGGGGCTGGAGCCCGGCCGGGGCGCCCAGGAGGACCGGAGGAGGGCTTGTGCCTCCTCCAGACCGTGAGGGGGCGTCCGTCCTGGTTATGTAGGGGGCCTCGGGTAAAGGGCTTGGAAGCCCAGCCCTGTAGGGACCCGTGGCCACCGCCAGGCGGCGCCCCAGTGCCTGCATATCCCTGGAGCCCAGCACTTCCGCCACACCAGGAGGTGCTGGGGGGAAGACAGCAGGGGACACCTGGACAGCTTCCGGGTGCACAGCCGGCACTTCCGCCACACTGGGGTGTGGCTAGGACTGATTGCCAGGAAGCAGCTGGAGCCCATCCAGGTTCCAATATAAGGGGCCGCCTCCCTCCAGTCATTAGCGGAAGTCGGGTGGAAGAGGACGGAGCTGGAGAGAGGACTGGAGGCGGCCAGGAGAAAGGTAGTGGAACTGTGAGGCCTGGACATTGGGGGAATCGGTGCTGGGGGCACTGGGGTTTGTTGAGCACGTGACTTTAATTGTAAATATTAAAAATAAACAAGTGTGTGGTGGAGCCAACGATGTCCGTCTGTCTGTGTCCGGGTTGAAGTTCACTATATATATATATATATATATATATATATATATATATATATATATATGCAATAAAACACACACATAAACACTCAATTTAGATTTACCAATCAACTTAATAACATGAACTATTTAAGGTAGCCATAATATTGAGAAAAATCCCACATAAACACAAGGAGAAAGTGTAAACATCATATGGAAAACTGAGCCACTGTGATACTCAATTTAGACTTCTAAAACAATAATAAATATAATTACTGCTGAGGCTGAAGGAGTTATTAGCTTCACAGTATTAGTAGGAAATACCTTGCAGTAATCAGGAGATTATGTTAGTTTTCCAGTACTGGCTGAACACTGAAATCTTACAGTGGTACCATAAATTACACAATGAATTAGTTGTGGGGAATGCTGTTATTTAGGATATGCATGTCTTGAGGAGTTGAATCACATTATACAAGAATATGCAATCTTCAAAGAAAAGCCTTGCCACCTTAAATTTTCTGACCATTACCATGCAGAACAGGCCTCTCTCATGCGATATACGCACTGTGTGCTCCAATCTCTTTCATCATGCAGATTAAGATAACTACCCAGACCAGCAAAGTGGAAATATCTGATAAGTTTTAAGGCTATTTCTATCACATATGGACGTGGTGTTCCATAGAGCCCCATTATACGCTGCAAGAACAGACACACTGTTTTTAAAAATTATAAAAAACACTTTAGAGCACAATTTTATGTGGCAAATTAATAAATACCATAATTGTGAACTTCTACTCGAAAAATATCTAGCTTATCCTTTAACACTCTTCCTTCTATTACAATACCTTCTCACAGACCTATTTATATGCATTTTCAGGAGTTCCACAAAATTAAAATTTTTAGTCTTTTAGTGGGTCTAAAGGGTTACTTAGATAGTGACAAATCTCCCATATTTCACACCTTGGGTATTAGCCACGTTAACAATTTTGATCATGCAATCATAATTTATTAAACTGTTAAAGTTCAGAGGTTAGATATTTGTTATTATGTGTGTCATTTCAATACTTACGCTGTTGCTTTGCATTTTAGTGCCTTTAGCATTAATATCTGGAAATTAAAGAAATAAGTGCTCAACGTTGCATATTTGCTCATATATACCTTTTAACATTTCTGAAGGAATTGCAAGGCTCTCTAAGGAAATTAAACATAATTAACAACAACAGGGAAACATCTGGACTACCATAGTATTTCCCATTTGAGACTTACCTGGAATCTGAGCACAGGCAATGTTAACACAGGATGTATTTTAATGATGTAATATGGAAACTAACAATCAGAAAACAATGAAGGAGGGGATGAAACTTGTAAAGTTCTCAATTTCTACTTCCATCTACACGGTACAATGTAAAACAATAACTTGCAACCATCCATAAGTCTCAATCTATTTTAAAAGGTTGTTTGTAGTGTTCTATTAGTATATTTGACAGCTACACAAACCATTTATTAATAATACAAAGATTTCAGGCAAACACACAAAAACTTCAGGCAAATAAAATGGCCAAAATAATTCTAGTGAGACCACAAGGATTTAGGTGAAAGAGAGAGTGACATTGTCAGAAATGATGGAACAATCCCAAGATGCCACAGAAGCTGTGTGTGAGTAACAGCGAGATGATCAAGCACTTACAGAACAGAAGAGAACTTGTTTATCTGCTGAACTCCTTTGGCCTGAATAAGTGGCTGCCAGTGAGTGTAAGGAAGGGATTTAGCCTTTAAGCTCTAAGGTGGAACTGATAAGTTCAGGCTGCACATGTGTACACATAAGCAAATCTATTTGTAGAACACTGTAGGGTTGAAGGGTCTGTCTGCGCAAGGAAAATTCCACATACTCCATAAAGAAACGTAAGAAACTGCATTTGAGCTTATTATGGAGAATTGCAAGCACTGGATTATTTTGACAAAGTTAAGTTTGCAATAAACACTTTAACAATAAATTATTGAGGCGAGTTTACAGTTTATTTAATTTTTGCGAAACAGTGGCAACTGTTGTGGAATGGGGAGGCAGTGTCCTAGCAGCCCTTAATGTGAGTCTGTTATCACTGGGGCCTGGAGCCTCCACCCAGGAGCTCCAAGTAGGTGGAGCTGACTTAATGGGCAGTCTTTTAAATTATTTTAAATTAGATAACCCTCCCACAACAGTAATCTTAATACAGAATAGTGTAATCTGGTGTAGCTCTGCAGATGGACTCTGTTGGTGCTCATTGGAGTCAACTCTACATACTTGGACTGACCATTAGAGTTGTGATAATAAAGAGTCTTCACAAAATAGAAAAAGGTTTGGGGATCGTCCCCATTTATTGTCATCCAGACAATTGAAATAAAGAAAGCGATTCAGAATGACTTTTCAGTACAAAATTAATGATTTCCTGTAAACAAGATGGCGTTTTTATAACAGAATGTATGATGGGAGAGGAAATGGTTGGCTGGAAGTGACGATTGGAAGTGGGAACACAGAACCAACGTCATAAGGAGTAGACAGAAGTAATGGATCGTGGAACCGGAAGTTACGTCATTGGAGTGGACCGGAAGTAACGTCATCGCGGCCATTTTGAAGCCGGAAATGGAGAGGTTTATTTTTCTTCCAGTTTTTTGCAGGTAGAAAGAGATTCAAGTAAGTACCACGTGATAGTCCCTTGTCTTGCAAGATTTCACTCACCTTTAGGCTCTTTGACTGTCTCCAACTCACACGTGTGTGACACAGTCAAATCCTTATACATGGAGCTCCAGGGTAGAGACTCCGGGCTACAGAGATATATGCTTGGTTAATGCAAAGATGAAAAGGTAATATTTCTTTACACTTCAGCTAAAGTAAATTTATTTTTTCTTGTTGATATATTTTATTTTTAGTTTGAGAAGACCATATCAACATTACATACATGAATATTTTTAAACACGTATTGTAATAACATAGTATTAAAAGGAATCAGTTAGTGCCTAACTGTTTGCTTTTCTTGTTTACCATGAAACTTTTCTAGGCCAATATGTGAATACAGATAAAGCACTGCAGAGCTCAAATCTACAACATCTACGTATCAATGAACCTGTCATAAAACCAATGACCTTAAAAATAGAAATATGTCATAAACTGTTCAACTGTCTACTGGGAGATGTTATTTCAGAGCTGCAGAAACATGCAAGTTAGCAATAAATCGGTTGGTTATACATTCCTTCAAAAAAGGAATAGACAAATAAGTACAATTATTCATAATGCGATACTGCAACTTGTAAAAATGTCTCTTTTGCAAATGCCAATGTCCATCGGTGGTAAGTTTCAACTTTATATTTACAGTAAAATTAGGCATACATGAGCCATTGAATGCAGATTTATTACCTTAGCATTATGTGCTCTTAAGCAAAAACAACATTATGTTGCTTGTGGGAGCGGCTGGGGGCGGTACCCAGCCGGGACGCCTGGAAGGACCAGAAGAGGGACTGTGTCTCCTCCGGACCATGAGAGGGCAGCCACCCTGGTTGGTATGGGGACCACGGGAACGGAGCATGGAAGCTCAACCCTATATGGGTCCGTGGTCACCGCCGGGGGTGCCCAGATTCCTGAAAAGCCCTGTATGTCAGCACTTCCGTCACACCCGGAAGTGCTGGCAGAACGATTTCCAGGGACACACGGAATGATTCCGGTTGCTCAACCGCCACTTCCGCCACACCAGGAAGTGCCGGCAGAAGTTCATCGGGAGACACCAGAAGTCCCTCCCTGAGGCAGGTGAAGGATTGGACGGTGTGTGTTGCATGCCCGCTGATGCTTGGTCGGAGGCAGGACCAACAAATGGTCATCTCGAGCCGGGGAAGGACACGATTGGGCTGATCGAAAGGCAAGTCCACCGCCGGCTGACTGTCTGTGCTTGCTGGTGGTTCTGCACAAGCTGGAGGAGTGCCTTCAGCCCGCAGAGTCGCTGTTTCAGGTAATACGCGTCCTCCGTGGCATATTAAAGGAGCTGGAGGAGAAGGTGGCCGCGTCCGTGAAGATGCTGAGACAGTGGGTGGAACGGCACAATGCTGGATTTTCTGGCCAGAGTGGTGCAGCGGGGCAGGTGAGTGGAACTGGCCCCGTACAGGAAAAGGGAGACCCCTGTGAAAAGAACTGGGATGTATCTGAACAGATTCAAGTAGCGGGGGCTCCGATAGTGGATGCGGCGGTGATAACCGATCGCGTGGTGAGGGCGGAGAGAGCGAGAGGGCAGTCTGGACGACGGCTGATGTGTGCCGGGTGTCCAAGAGCCCTATGCCCCAAGCCAGCATCAGTCTCATGTCGCTCTACAGGGACGCAGACAGCACAAGGTCTCTTCCTTTCCCATAGGGAGAGCCAAACTGTCATGGCGTCCCAGAAAAAGAGGAGGACCCGGAGGAAGAGAGCTGGCTCCTCTGATAAAGAAGGATGTGAGGCAGGCAGCTCACATCCGGAAGAAGGGCTACCCTCTGCTTCCGCAGAGGGAAGCCCTGAAGTCGTCTGAGGTGACGGGGGTGCGGGCAGTCTGTCTGATGTCCCACTCTGGGGGGCACAGAAAACTCGGAGGGGGTGCCGAAGTGGCAAATGCCGGACCCTGGATGTGTGCAAATAGGACCCACTTCATGGGAGACCTGCTCTCAGGGGACGGGCCGCTGGCCCGTATGGGTCTCAGCTGGTGGAGGAGCAGTGTGGCGAGCAGCTGGGGGTGGTACCCAGCCAGGATGCCCAGAAGGACCGGAAGATGAAATGGAGCATAGAAGCTCAACCCTATAGGGGCCCTTGGTCACCGCCAGGGGGCTCCCAGATGCCTGAAAAGCCCTGGATGTCAGCACTTCCATCACAACCGGAAATGCTGGCGGAAGGATTACCAAGGACACCCGGAGTACTTCCGGGTGCTCAACCGACACTTCCGCCACACCAGTAAGTGCCGGCGGAAGTTCATCGGGAGACACTTGGAGCACATCCGGGTGAACATAAAAGGGACCGCCTCCCTCCATTTGTCAGCTGGAGTCAGGTGGAAGAGGACAGAGCTCGGAGGAGAGGAGTGGAGGCGGTGAGAAGAGAGGCATCATTTTTTGAGGCCTAGACTTGAGTGTGATTGGTGCAGGGGCACTGGGTTGTGCGTGGTATTCATCATTGTAAATATTGAAAATAAAGCGTGTGTGGTGACCTGAAATGATGTCAGTCTGACTGTGTCCGGGCTGTTCCCCACATGCTATTTGCCACAGTCCACTTAATCAGTCTCTATAAGTTTATAATTTTAACACTACTACTCTAAATTGTGGCTTTTTTGTTTTCTGTTTTGTCTTTGTAAAAGATATGCCCTAAATATGAGTGGTGCAAAAACAGAAAGTGCTGAGATTTTGAAAGAAAAAGGTTTAAGTCCTAAAATGTCTATGGATATTTATTAAAAAGCAACATTGGCTTGTCTCTGCACAAACAAAAATCCAGTGGTGTGAATCTATGAGGTGTCATTTAAGACATAAATCACTCTTAACTGTGCATAAACTCTAGATTGAAAGGCTTACACCATACACTGAAACACATACACTGTATAATGAAATTAATACACTTCATTCTGAAACTCTTAAACTATGTCAGCATGCCCATCAGTGTGTCATCATCCAGGCTCTTCTGAGGTATGTACTTCCACCCAAGGTCGAGAGAGGGCACTGGCATTATCCTTTTTGTTCCCTCCACAGTGCCAAGAAGACGCCCATTGAGGACAATTGACTCTGCCACATTCCGGTCTGACCGTTACATATAACCTGTATCCTAAAAGGAGGTGTCATTTATTAGGAGATCCCACAGCAGTTTGGAGCTCCTTCCCACTGTGAATTTGAGAGGTTTTAGCAGCCAATAAAATTTCCTCACTCAAGAACCCTGATGTTTCATTTGTTCAGTGCCATCAAGTGCATGTTTTTGTTTGATCTTTTGTTTCAGTTAAACGGGGATGACCAGATTGGCACCCAAACAATTCAACTTGTGGACCTACAGTTCCACAACTATATACTGAAACATACTGAAACTGTTTCAGTGAAACATACAGTATAGATTGAGTTGTACATGCTCTGAAGTGACACACACATTATATACTAAACGTACACATTATTTAGTGAAACTCTTGCAATATACACTAAAACTTGTAGCATTGAATGAAATGCTATATAAGGAAATGTATGCACTTTACTCTGAAACCTACAACTCTGTGATGGCCAGTTTGATTTTCTATGCTATGGTGTGCTGGGACCATAGAATCACTTTATTTGAGGCCCATCAAATCAACACGCTATTTAAAAAGGCAGGCCCAGTTATGGGACAAACCTTGGACCCTCTGAAGGTTGTAGCAAAGGAGAGGATTAAAACAAAACTGAGCACCATTATGAACAATGCCGCACATCCCCTATCTCTGACACACTAACACTGAGGACTTTCAGCCAATGAATCATTTAGTATAAGTGTGTTTAGAAATGCCACTGGGGCTCCTTTATAGATATGGCAATCTATATATTGACTCACTGTGACTGACTGTGACTGCTCTTTTTATCTTTAGCCAAGTCAGAAGTTTTCCTTTCTTTCTTTTTAGTAATATTGGTGTGTCTTTCAGGGGATTTGTTGTTATTTTGTATATTTATTTATTTAATGAGCTTCTGTAAAAAGCTAAATTTCCATCTTGGGACAAATAAAGTGCTATCTATCTATCTATTATAGAATTTTTAAGTCAATATATAATAATTTTAACAATGTAATCTAAAGTATATACTTATATGAAGCTTATATGAAACAACCTGTGTATTTACAAATGGAATATTTGAAACGCAATTGCTTTGAATTGTTAACTTCAGTTTCCTGCATTTGTTTGCTGAAAAACTGAATTTCATTGCAAAAAAATAAATGTATTAATGAGTTTCTTAAATACAGTATGTTTACATTCACTTTCATCACAACAGAGTGAATTATTAAACACAAGGATAAGCATTGAATGTAACTAAAGGGCTACCTAGGCATGTGAGGTTTTTGCCTCATCTTACAGAAGCCACCAAAGTAATTACCAAGCTTAAAATGTGATAAACAAGTAACTAGCACCCCTCCTGAAAGGGAGGACAAATTGATGGGAAAGACCAAACACCCCTTCAATTAAGTGGTGATAAGATCAATAGAACGATCTGGAAACACCCCTCCTAAGGAAGCCACGTTCAGAATAATAGGAAATTGACATGAGTCCGAATTTACTTGTGACTTTAGTTGATTGCATAAGGTGATAAAATTCTGCAAATTAAAAGTCAGATGATGTGATGAATTATAAATCCAAATCAGAAAAATTTGGGACGGTATGGAAATACAAACTAAAAAAATTGCAGTGATTCTTATATTTACTTTGACTATTATTTCATTGCTGACGGTATGAACCCATGATATTTAATATTTTGTCTGGTCAACTTTATTTCATTTGGTAATATACATCCATTCCTGCATTTCAGGCCTGTAACACGTTCCAAAAAAAGTCGGAGCAGGGGTACTTTAAGGTCAATAATGAGATTAAATAATTAAATAATGAAGTCAATAGGTGATTATAATTCTGATTTGGTACATAAGCAGTATCCACAAAAGGCTGAGTCTTTGAGGAAAGATGGGCAGAGGATCTCAAGTTTGTCAATAAATTTGTGAGAAAATTATTGAAATGTTTTAAAACAATGTTCCTTAAAGAAAGATCGGAGGGATTTGCATATTTCTCCCTCTACGCTGCAAAATATCATTAAATGATTCAAGGAATCTGGGAGAATTTCAGTGTATAAAGGGCAAGGGTGCAAGCCTAAACTGAACACCAGTGATCTGCAATCCTTGGAAGAACTGTCACTCATTAATAGCTGATATAATCACATGGGCCAAAGATTACTTTGGCAATCCTATATCAATCACTACAATACAGAGTTACATTCACAAATGCCACTTAAACTTTACTGTGCAAAAAAGAAGTCTTATGTCAAACATGTCCAGAAGTGGCATCGACTTCTCTGGGCTCAGAGGCATCTGAGATGGACCATCATCCAGTGGAAATGTGTATTGTGATCAGACGACTCAGTATTCCAAATATTTTTTGGGAGAAATGGACACCAAGAGCTATGGACCAAAGATGAAAAGGAAATTCCAGACTGTTATCAGCAACAAGTCCAAAAGCAATGGTCTGTCATGGTATGGGGTTGTGTCAGTGCCATTGGCAAAGGTAATTTATACTTCTGTGATGGCAGCTTTAATGCAGAAAAGTACATTTTGATTTTACAGCAACATCTGCTGCCTTCAAGATGACATCTTTTCCAGGAACGTCCATGAATTTTTCAGCAATACAATGAATGCAAAACCACATTCTGCACACTTGGCTGCAGAAGAAGAGAGTACAAGTACTGAACTGACTGGCCTGCCTGCAGTGTGTGGAGAATTTTTAAACGAAAAAGTGACAACGATAACCCCTAACTGTTGCACGCCTTAAGACCTGTTTGTAGTAAAAATGGGACAAAATAACACCTGAAATGCTTCATCACTTTATTCTGAGTGCCAAAGCATATTTTAAGTGGTGTGAGAAGGAATGATGACGTTACAGAGTGATGAATGTTCTACTGTCCCAACTTTTTTTGGAATGTGTTGCAGGTCTGTAATGCGGGAGTGGATGTATATTAACAAATGAAATTAAGTCGACAAGACATAAAATGAAATATCCCTACTGCCCCACTGGCTCTCATAAGAAGACACTGACAATACAATATCTTAGCCATATCGCTGGCAAGCAAATCCTATTAATCTTTGTCTTGTGACAACTTCAAGTCATTGCTGAGATGTTTCACGTGGACATTGTTGAACTGTGGAAATTGCTTTGATTAGACGTTGTGTCTCTTCACCTGTGTCATTAGCATGACATTGCTAATTGTTTGAGGCACACAGGTCTTTCATAGTGAGAAGTGAGGTGCATACAAGTGCCGAAAAAGTCTAAAAGTGCATTCATACTCCATTCAGTTGCTGTGGTTGAGCGTGAGTGTGAGTCTAATTTAACCCTATAGATGACTACCAAATTATTGACAGTGCTTACTTCAAATATGTAGACCTCTGGGGATGGCATAATAAATGAGAGCAGTGATAAAGAGCTGGGGTGAATGTGAGGCAGAAAATCTCTTGGAAAAACTGGGATTTGCTTATGGCAAAAATTCAAATAATCTAGGAATTACATCTGGGAAGCACTGCTAATGAATGACGTTTGTTTGGAAAAGGAAAAAAACCTGTGTAACTACAAATGGAATATTTGAAACGCAATTGTTTTGAACTGTTAACTTCAGTTTCCTGTGTTTGTTTGCTGAAAAAAATGAATTCCACTGCAAAAAATAAACACATTAATGACTTTCCTAAATATGTTTACCCTCACCTTCATCATTGGTGCTCTACCTGAGAACAGATTTGAGGTGTTCACAGTGTGTTGATTTCTGTATGCATGACTCTGTGTTTATTATTTGGCTGATACCTTTATCCAAGGCAACACACAACATTTGAGAGATAAGATCGATTTCATTTGTTTTGTTTTTTCACTTGGAACACAGGCAGTGTGAATTGCGTCACACAGTGTCAGTAGTTGTATTTGAACCCTGCAACCTCAGGGTTTGAAGTCCAAAGCCTTCACCACTGCACCACACTACTTCTTTAACAAGCACATCCAAGTTTGTTCCTTTCTGCAGCACTTAGTAATATTGTTCATTATTGGCTTCTTTCTCTCACATGTACATTAATTTTAATTTATCTTCCTATAAAATGTGCCTATGACATTTTTTCTTTCTTATTTTCTCCTTACCTAATTTCTCTTTTCAAATAGTTTAAAGTGAGAAGACAAGCAAAATGACACCATTAATTGGCTAACTAAAAAGATTACAATATGCAAGCTTTTGTGGCAACTCGAGCCCCTTCTTCAGGCAAGATGTAATACAGAAACTGGAGTTCCCAGTGTTTATATACACACCATGACAGATACAACATTGGAAAATCTTTAAGTGAGACATCTTAAATGTTAAAAATTAATAGACCTCTTCAGGCTAAGATTCATTAAGCAATAGAGGAGAACAATGTATGGTCAAGAACTTTGGATAAGGAAACTGTCCAACAAAGACCGATATATTCCAGAAGGTTGTCTCTGAGTATGGCAGTAGCTCTTTTTTTCCAAATATCTTCACCATACATTGTTCTCCTCTCTTGCTTAATGAATATTAGCCTGAAGAGATCTGTTAATTTTTTTATATTTAAGATGTCTCACTTAAAGGTTTTCCAATGTTTTATCTGTCCTGGTGTCCATTTAAACACAGGGAACTCCAGTTTCTGGATTACATCTTGCCTGAAGAAGGGGCCTGAGTTGCCTCGAAAACTTGCATATTGTAATCTTTTTAGTTAGCCAATAAAAGGTGTCATGTTGCTTGTTTCTCACTACATTCATAATGGCTAACACGGTACAACACCCTAGTGCTACAAATAGTTTTAAAAAATGACCTGTAAACTGATGAGGAAAGCAACAGGAAATCAGATGGGTTGCTTGCCTAGAATAAAAAAGGCTTGAAAACTTTAAGTAAAACAACTATTGTTAGCAACATGAATGGGATCTGTAGGGACGCTGAAGCTGTTGACCTTGGCAGTGGAAAGAACAAAGCCTTCCATGTCTCTCAGCATGTGAAATCAAGAGGTACGTCAACACAGGAACCTGGAATTCGAAAGACAAAAAATTGAGTTTATTTTTATATAGCACAGTACTTATTTTTAGATTAATACATTTAATATATAATTACAATAAACACAAATAACACTAAATAAAGACATAAAACGCTACAACAGAACACAAATAATAACATTAGAATGAAAAGCACTGGTGCATCTATCTAGTATTGGAAAGAACCCAATTTATCTCAAGATCCAAATTTAAGATGATTTTGGAAAAAATCCTTAGGGACTTTGGTCCATTATGAGTCTATGGTATCATATAGTTCCTTCTTGTTTTTGGCCACACATTCATGTTGCAAATCTTCTGTTCTGCCTTGTCCCAAATGTTCTTTACTAGCATGAAATCTGTGGATTGTGCAGGCCACCATATTAAACTGTAATATTTGTGAAATAAGCTGATATGATGCATACTTTGTAGTATATCACATTGTCCAGTTTGAAATTGACTTTAAGAGATGAACATCATCTGCAACATTCCAAGGTATGCTGCAGCATTCAAATTATGTTCAACTGGTATTAAGAGGCCTAATATGTGGCAAGAAAATATTCCTTACAACATTACATTGCTTTGACAGTCCACATCTGTCAAGACCAGCTGGCACACAAAAAGAAAACAAAATTTTGATAAACATGCTGCTCAGTTGCCCGGTTTTTAGTAGTGACAGTTAGACCAAAAAAAATTGGTGCAAAACCTTACTAGTCTCGAACACTGGCCTGAAAGTAAGGAAGCTAACAGAATGTTATGGTATTCACAACAAAGAAGCACAAAAATGAAGGAAGAGCTCCAAAGACAAACACAAAAAGGACAGACTAATCCTGATTCTGCTCTGGGTCAAGGCACAGGCCTCACCACAGACAGCTTAACCCCAAACGCAAAAGGCAGGCTTGAGTCTTCACAGGTCTAAAATGGAGCACAGACTTTGAAAGTGCAAAAATGCTCTAAAATAATATTAAGAGAATCTGGACTAACATTGTCAAGCCTCAGAACAAAGTTTTTTTTTTATAATAACAGAATTTAATTTAAAGAAAAACCAGTCCAAGCATGCCATTGCAAAACCTAAAGGCAAACAAAACAAAGAACAAAATCCAATAAGACTACCTTGAACGATAACAGGGGTCAAAATCCAATGAGTCCACAAAGAAAAGAAAAATCATAAAAGCGAAAGTAACAATCCTAATTGCAATGCTGAAGCTTCTGACTGTTTTTTTTTATTATGTCTAGTTTTATTTTTGATTATTATAAATATTATTTTGGTGCTGCTACTGTGACACCATTTTGTTGGACATGGCCACTGCAGTTTTGTCTTGTTTTTGTAATAAGGGATCCCATATTTGTTTGCTGTTTTAATGCCTTCTCCTTGTCAAGTGACTTGAAATCACACATAATGTCTTCATGCCCCTCTGATATTGGATGGAGCCATTTAGATTCTAGCATCCTAGCTTTGGATGTACTAGTTTTCTTAAGTGTGTTCCCAGTTAGAAAGTAAAAGGCAATTCTGAGAAGTTTTAGTGACAGAACCTTTTGCTTTGCTTCTTTGACCTTCATTTGGTGGTTTGCATTTTGGTTTTTCTCCCTCCTTCTGTGTTTTTCCTTTTTTCCTTGTCACCTAACTAATAGTTTCCCAGTTCCATCCTGGTGCATTATGCATCTTCTTTCTTTTCTCTCTTTTTTTAACAAAAACATACGTTTTTATTTGCTTATTTTGAGCAAATTCATATTACATGTTTTTTTCCTTTATTGCATCATCTGCATGCCACAGGGAATCCACAGCACATATCAAAAGTTTTAGCCTGTTTTTCAAGCTGGAAAATACCCAGCACATAAAGCCCACCAAGTTCTATTGTCAGACATTAACCACTTATGTGTTTTGCAGATCAGGCTGAGCACATGCACACTCTGTGAAGGGAAGTCCCATGCTGTCTCCTGTGAATCTGTGCTCTCTGCAGACAATGCTCTGTACAAAGTCCTCCCCTTGAATGAGACAGCAAGGTAGTGTATTTTCATACAACAAAAATGCAAAATTAATTTATGTGACTATATCTCGCCAAATGTATCTGGATTTCTGTACTCCAATTAATGAATAAGTCATAGATTCTGAAATATGGAAAAAAACAATAAGTGAATATATAGTAAATTTCATAACTTTATCGGCAGATTCAAAATTTTATTATAAGTTAATTTAAGTGCTTAAAAATGGCTTTTTGAAGGAACTTAATACCAAAGGCATGTGTGTTAAAGACATAATTGATAGTTTTCAAAATTTGTATATGCTTACTTCAAGTTATTCATTTTTATTTTTGATTGCTTATATTTTTAATGTTGCTATAGTATCACCATCTCATTTTGTTTACTTTGTACTAGTTCTTCCTTTTGAATTCTTTATTTTTCATGGGTATAGCCATTTTGTATTTTTTCCCGTGGTTACCTCTATTTGACAACTTTTAATAGTTTTGATGTTCTCTGGTTGCTAGACAATAGTGAGAAGTGAACCATACTTGGTTCACTTCTCCAAGAAATTGCGAAGTTTGACAAACTTCAAAAAATGCATTGAAGTCAATGGGGAAGGAAGAACTGAACTACTTTTTAGTGTCCTGATTGCTATGGAACAACAACAACAATTTATTTTTTGTATAGCCCAAAATCAAACAAGAAGTGCCGCAATGGGCTTTAACAAGCCCTGTTTTCTGACAGTCCCCTAGCCTTGACTCTCTAAAAAGACAAGAAAAACTCTCCAAAAAACCCTTGTAGGGAAAAAATTGAATAAATCTTGGGAAAGGCAATTCAGAGAGAGACCTCCTTTCCAGTTAGGTAGGGAATGCAATGATTGTCAAAAAATGGGGTAAATACAATACAATATACAGAACAGGACACAAGTAGTCCTCTTCACAGATCTAGATGGCCAAACTATCATTGCCACCTCAGGATTACAATACAACAGTACAATAGTAATATTACAAGTACAAAGCAAAATGCAAGAGTAAATGTTATCACAGAAGAGGATTCCAATTTGTTCAGAGTCCTGGAGACCTCAGCCAACAAGCTGCCTCCTCCCTACTCCCTACTCCACCCTTCTATGTCTGAGTCAGTATTGGGCTGGCAAAGCTGATGAAAGGACCCTTCTACCTGATAATTCCAGTGCTCTTTAATCAGAGATGACTTTTCCATAGGCAGGCAAACAAATTGGCAGTAGAGCAGTGGCACTAAATACCACATTTGAGTGCCGAGAAGAGAAACAGAGTTGGCAAGGGTTAGTAACAAATTATAACTATCATATTACTCATGTAATTAAGTAGTGATCTGAAATAACTTAATTTAATGGATTAATATTTAAATTTTGAATTTCAACTCTATGGGGTATAATTAAATCTAATATGTGGTTATGATTATAAGTTAGACCTTTGACAATCTGACAAAATCCTACAGAATATAACAAATAAGTAAAACATTTGCTAAAAGTGTCAGTTTCCACATCAATGTGTATATTAAAATCCCCCCATCATCACTACGTGATCATAATTTATAGCCAAATCAAATAAAAAGTTGCCAAATTCAGTTATGAACAAAGAATATGGGCCTAGTGGTCTGTAGACAAGCACTACAATTGTGTTGGAATCTGTTTAAATATTAAAAATGATTGCCTGAAAGGATGTGAAGTCACCTACATTTTTAGAAGCAGTTTGCATTTTGTCACAATGACTTTGAATCCAAGGCCTTCTCCTTGACCAGAATTTCTAGATATATGAAGGAACGAGTATTCATCTGGAGACGCCTCAGCTAGGGGAACAGTATCAGATTTACAAAGCCAGGTTTCAGTGAGAAGACACAAATCAACTTTACTTCCAAGAGAGTGAACATTTCATTACAACTGTATAGTTCTTTCTATGATATATTTTTTGTTTTAATTGGAATTAAGCTACTATTACAGGTGCTCCTGGTGGAGGATCTGGCTTTATCTCTTGGTCTAATTATACTCCTTATTTAAGCTCTGCATCATGACTACATTTATAGGATGCCCCACAACAGGGATTATGGGTAAGAGCTTCAGGATAGTAACAAGTAGGATAAACAACAGCCCGTGAATTAAGATAACAAGACTGTGGCCTGGATGGTGGTCTAATCAGTCTGCCAGGCAGTTTTGCAGCCATATCTATATATATAATCGACCAAGTCGCCCAACCATGGGGTACGCACGATAGAGCCCCGCCCGCCAACTCTAACCCTCCTCCCGTGTCCACCCTCACTCTTGAGGCATGCGCACTGCTTGCTCATGTGCCCGCCCCCAACACCTCACCAAACACAGTCTCTTTGGTCTATGCTACAATCCACATGCACCTCTGAGCCACGTTGACTTTTCATTGTTCTTTTCGGTTCCGGCTGCTTTGCTTTGCTAACAGGTCTCTCTCATTGCTCCCTGTTGTTTCTGTGCCCCTTCTTGTTTTCCTTTGTTAGACCAACACCAAACATGGAGTGATGGCCGCCGCCCTATCGCGATGCTGAATAGGGGATTGCTGAACTGTGTCTTTCAGGAAGTGTTCACCCATCACTGAATAATTATGCGGCGTAGCGGGTCGGCTAGTTATGGGATAATAAAAAACATCCCCTCCAGTTAGGATGGAAACCATTTCTCTCCTAGGCCTTTTCCAAAAATTATCACAATTGTTCACAAAGGTTATGCTTTTATTTGCACTTAAGGTTTCTAGCCATCAGGTGAAGGGAATGCAATCTACTATAAATCACATTCCCTCTATATAATCTTGGTAGGGGCTGAACACAATTAAATTCTGACATTTTCTTTTAGCTTTGGTGAATAGACAGATGAAATTCCCCTTTAATAACTCAGATTGCTGTGCCTGAAACAGCAAACAAAAATGCATATGAAGTGAATACCACAAACAAAATACAACAATTGGCCACAAACTAGCAATAAGTAAACAGAATATATAAATCATTATACTAGTAGCTTCTAGTCTAAAAAAGGTAAAGAATATTACTAGAAAATTAAAAAGGACTCTTACTATAAAGTACAATATCTTATAAAACCAGGAGAGCAATACTTTGTATTTCAAAATAAGAAATAACAAAGTGAAAGATCATGTGATGAGTGGCAAGGTGTGGGCTGGACTTAGCGTGGCAGATAAGGTGGACAGTTGAGTTGTTAGTGTCAATAACTGCACAAGTCATCCCACCCAGTATACTGTATTGCAGAGTCTGTGTTGATAAGCCCAATGGGACAATCTTGCTTTTTTTTTGTTTTTGTTTGCTATTATATTTAATAAAAGAAACTTTGTTGTATACTTTGGTCTCCTTGGCATTACTTTGGGTTGAGGACACCTGAACATCACCTCCTATAGTTCATTGTGGGTATGAAATCACAAGACTACACTGATACTGTACTGAGAAAACTGAATATTGAATTTTAGTAAACAAATAAAATTATGGGGCAAGATAGATATAGACCAAAATCGAAAGGTGAGTTAGATCAGTTTATAAATTCTTAATTGAGGAGAGTGATAGTAGACTGAGATGATAGTTGTAAGAGGAAATTAAGACAAAAAACGGTCATTTGAATTTTTAGAATAGCTAGTGATAGAAAAAAGATATTTAAATTTATTTAACTGATTGATTACATCTTTGTACAACTTTATTATTTCCAGGTAAGTTGCTTGCTCAGATTTTAAACAAAGAAATATTAGTAGTTAACGAGCATACAGTATATCATTTTTATTTTGCAATAGTGAATGTAAGATTAATTGGTAGGGATGGATATTGGCAGTATGCAAGAAGAACAGAAGGCACATTTGGACAGGACATAATGAAAGCAAAACTATTAACTTAACAACATTATGCTTGGTCTTTGGACAACAGATGTAAAAAATAAAATTATCATTGACAAGATACCAGACTATAAAATAATATTTAAAGATAATAGACTACTTGAAAAAATATCTTAAACAGTAACAGTCTCAATCGAACATGGTCTGATATCGATCCTGACAAAATCAATCAGTGGGTTTCATAGGGATATGACAAAAAATAATTAACAAATAGAGACTATTCGGGCCAACCGTAACATGTCCCTTCTTACTTGCCTGTTATTTTCAAAACATTCATGAGTTTATATCTGACAAATTCCAAGGAAGTACATAACCTGGAAATGTGTTGAATGCTATTCTAAGAAATATTTTCTAGCAACGTAAGTCTAAGTCCTTTAGTTCCCAATTTAAAACTGGCTTAAAATTAGAGATGGTATACTTCTTACTTAATTCTTTCTTAATTTATAACATTTTATGTCATCTATTTATTTAATATGCTTGAAATTTAGTATTTCACAATCCTTAATCTTAGTTAATACAACCCATTAGTCTTAAATTGGCATCAACACTAAAAAGAGAGAGTGAGCTTTTATTGAATACACAAAAGGCAGATAACTTAGACTCATATATACGTAATGTTAAAATTAAAGCTGTTATAAGAAATACTAATGTAGTGGATTCAGGCTGTAGTGGGGTGGGGGTAAGACAACAGGGGGGCACAAGAAGATTCCACCTAGGGGCTCAGTTTGGCCAGAAGCAGCACTGCTCACATCATACTTAAGACACGTAATATTCCTAAAATACTGTTAAATAAATCACTCCTGGTAAACACTCTTGTGTAGGCCTACTACAATGGAACTACATATCAAAAAAAATACTATTTTTGGTGACTATTCGTTTAATTGTTCAAAACAAAAGCTGCTTCCGCAAAGATGGCCAAGGGGACTGGTGACAGCAAACCCTTTCCTTAGAAGGCAAGTGCAGGAAAAAGTTGACTACATTCATCAAGCATTTATGAAATTAAACTTAAACTTCTTACCAGTCCAAAATATCCATTGTGTTTTCAAAATATTGTCTTACTGGGGAACATTTTTAAATTTTGCCAAATTTGGCTTTATAGCCTTGGTTTTGTTTGTATTGGTGGTGAACAATTTATTTGGTCCGGCTGTGTTTCAGTCATCATCTTTTAGCTAACTTAATCCTGGGTTGATTAAGAGTAATGAAAGACCAGTTTGTCAACACTTGACTGAAGCAGCTTGCTAGCTACAAATTAAAAGGATTATTTTTGTTTTGCTTAAAGATAAGTAATGCTGCCTTTTAAATTTAGAGTTAACACTTTTGTCTTGAAATAGAAATTGTGAAAATACACATGCTTCACAGCCATTATTATGTTAGTGAGTTTCTTTTGAACACATCCAGCCATTTTATAAAGTATCTTGGGTGAATATTGCGGCTGCTGTATTGAGTCCTAGTCTTAGTTTACTTAAATTATCAAAGTCACAAGTTTGATTGAGAAAAGGCATTTTCAAGTTGAATGTATTAGTTCAACATATCCAGATGACATCTGGGCAATCAGACATTTACAGTACAGGAGGTGAGAATGTTACTTGCCATGCCTTTTCTGTTCTCACATTTCCCTTTTTCAGTTTTCCTCTCTTGGGAAGAAATGTAAAGTTTTAGGCACACTGTTCTGAGACCACTTTAAAATAGGTTTGACAGACGGTGTTGATTATAAGAATGCTTCAAAAGACAAATGCTGCTCAAAGCAGTTGGTAGGCTAGGTTTAAGATTTTTAGCTACACATAAGTAGCTTAGAAGCTAACAGGGTGCTGTTTATGCTCTGTGCCTAAAGTGCTGAGTCAAATCTGATCTGCTTTAACCTGCTTCTAAAGCGCATGGCTCTGTGCTGAAGAAACAGAAGGGAAATTTGTAAGTGATGTTTGTTCATGCTTTTTCCTTAACATTATTTAGTTTACTATTGCTTGTTGGAGTTACATAATAGTAAAGTTCCTTTGACATTATATCCCATAGCTTTTTTGTTAGTGTTAATCTTTGTTATATAGGTTATTATTATAGCAAATTATTTTTATACAGTGCCCTACATAATGCTTGGGATAAAGACACAATTTTCATTGTTTACCACAGATTAAAATTTCAAGTCAAACAATTCTGACGTGATTAAAGTGCACATTGCAAACATTAATTTGGAAGTATTCACATGTATTTTGGTTTCGGAAGAAAGGGATGGACATGGTCAGCAAAAATCATGTATCTGCACCACATGGAATTCATAATGTGAACATTATAAGTATTGGTCCAAAACATATTGTTAGAGATTGTATGTAAATGTCAGAGAAACACGTACACACAGTTTTTGAGATTCTGAGGTGCTCACTCACTGTTGAAAGGTAACAGCGTAATGGCAAATAAAGGTCACGCAAAACACATCTAACACCCTTTCTTCAAAAGTGCAAGATAAAACCTTTGATTTTAATCCACAGGTGACATCATCAAAGCTTTTGTTCTCATTCTTTGACTTTATAAATACTTCTGCATATCATGTTATGTCCCGCACAGAGTCCAAGTAAGTACCAGCACCTTGCAAACTAAATTGGGCACAGACATGAAAACACATTTTTCGAGTAGCTGAGACACAAGCTAGTACAAGTTTGGTGAATGCTGACGTACATTTAACATTGACTAAGTACTTTTTTTTTTTTAATATGAGAAACATGGCAGTGATCCAGTAAAAAAAAACAAATAGGCCTGTGTTTTCTATATGCTAGAGTCTTTAGAATGAAAATAAAATTGGCTGGGACAGAGAGCGTCATGTTCAGCCCTGTTTGATGCATTTTGGACCATTTCTTTGACTTGCGTAACAATTTAAACAGCAAAGATAAAGATAAAAATTCAAATTTCTCTGAAATATGTTTCCAAAGGCATGGCAGTCACCTCATATGAGTGAGTCAACTATTTCCTACACAATGAATACATAATTTTAAAGATTTTCTTTCAGAATGACTAGTTTGTCAGTGGCAAGGGAAACATAGTTTGCATATCATCTATAATAACATTGCCCTCCAATCAAAGAAGAGAGCTTCTTCTACAACTGGATGTGCAGGCCATAAAGTTTGAAATTATAATTACTTTTTTAAAAATATGTGCATCCCCATTAGATGCTATATTTCTCATTATATTTTTGCATTTTTCTCCACAAAGGGAGCTCTTAGAGGTATGGCAATGCAACCATGTGCAATGTGATTGGCCTCAAATGAAAAAGGAAAGCCTTTACTTCAGCTTCCTCTATTCTGAAGTATATATAGCATTGTTATTCTTTTCCAGATGCCAAGATTATTGGCAGGGAAAGCATTGTTTTTATATTTTCCTTTCTTCTGCAAAAGTACAGCTTCCACTTCAATAACAGTACCGTCAAGTGAAAGATTAGGAAAGTATTTTCTTCAGCTTGATGTATCTTCTGTGCATTTTGAAACACAATTAGCAATTCTGTAATTCTCTTCTAAATACCATGATGATCATTTCAAGGTTCTCAACTTGCAACCATACTTTGAGTTCCCAGTTGGGTTGGGAATAACAGTCTGATCTCGGGTTGTAAATATGGAAGTATCTGATCATCTATGAACCATTGACATTCCTTTTTGGTCAATGAAAACCTTCTTTGCCAAAGCTTTGACTCTTATTAGTCTTGCATATGTCCAGGATTTCATCTACAGTGGTACAATCCGAATGACCCCAGCAGTCCCTCTTAATAATGCTCCTAGTTCAGGAAACCCACAAAATGGAAGTGGATTTGTACTCCATTGTTCAAGTATGAAAACCTGTGCTGAACATTCTTATATTTCAAAATAAATGCTTTGGACCCTGCAGGATGCTCAATCAAGATCATTGATGGCATGCTGTGGTGGAGTGATAAGTTGATAAATATTTTATGTCTTTATTTGGAGAATTAGCATATTAATTGTTATAATGTTTAAAGAGCAAGGGAAGTGGACACAGATTTTTTCTCTACCTTCAAAACTTTAGGAATGCTGTTTTTTTATGACTGAATTGCTGACCATGTGTGATAAAGCAGCCTAATTTAATTACTTAATGACTTTCATTTCCTTTCTTGATTCTTGGTTTGAAGGATGCTGACAAAAACAAAATTACTTGAGGTAGGGAGGCTGTGTGTGAGCTGTTCCATTGGTGAATGGCCCCAGAAGGTGTGCTACACAGGGACAATAAAGAGAGAGGCTTACAAAAAGACATTATCTCTCTGCTGTGTTGCATCCTGTTCAGATCAGATGATGACCTGAAGAAAGCAGGCTGCCTGTGTCTGTGCAGATAATGAGCTGACCAGGAAGACTCGCTTGCAACTAGAAGTTATTGTGCCACTTTAAATTACACATCTAGCATTTTCAGATTATATGGTCTTGGTTTACAAAGCCACATTATGCTTGCGTGTATGGCACTAGCTATAATAAAATGTATTACCTATAATACATACTTAAAACTGAAGCTATTTCGCCTGCCTGCTTTTTCGTTCTGTCAGATTGCCTGAGGTCATAGATAAAGAGGAAAATCAGGGAGGAAGTGCTGCAGTGAAGTACTACATTTGACTACAGAGTGATAAGTGTATGAGATCTGAGATATTTTGGTTAAGTCTACACAATAAAGAGTATAAAGGGGAAAATAGAGTCACCATTGGACCCTACAAGACAAAAACAGATGCAAAGGGACAAGGGCTGGGACAGATGGCACCTGAACTTGTGGCAGACTACCACCTTAATCCTACACTCTAACTACAAGCTTTTTAACTGCAGCAGATTTAAAAGCTACAGTAATTACAGTTGAATGGATCGTCTTACATGAACAAAATGTAGTTTCTATGAAGTATCAAGTTCAGATACCACATGGGCTGGATGGGCATCCTGGCCAGGAGAGGGAGCTGACCGGGAAAGAAGGACCAGAAAGGGTGGATGGACAGCTCACTAAAAGAAAATATATCGCTGGGTTTTTTTTATCCCCCCAGCACGCTAGATGGCAGCAGCCCTGGTTATCAGTTCCCAGTGGGAAGCCAGAAGGGCATGCCAGGAAATGTAGTCCAGCAGGGCAGCCCTGCTGGGGTCACATGGTGCTGCAAGAGGGCGTTATATGGAGACAAGCTTCCCTACTCTAATTGACTTCCATGTGATGCCAAAGTGCTCGATCTGGCAGTCGCCCTGGCAGTGGAAGTAATCCCAGATCTGTAATAAAAGAGACCATACTCCCTTATGCAGGCGAGTCGGAGCTGGGAGGTAGAGAGGCAACACCTGACTGGAGGAGGGCAGTGCGGAGGTGAGAGAAATTATAGTAGTGTAAATTGTGGAGAAAGAAAACCTGTTTGGTGCTTTTGTTACTTGTTGGAAGGTGAATAAAACAACCTTTATTTGAACCCATCACTCACTGTGTGTTCGTGTTTAGGGGTTTGGGCTTGCTGATGCCTGGGTTTCCTGCCCGGGTTTCCTTCACACAAGCAAAAAATAGAACTTTTGATGATTTTTTCAGAACATACAAATTCTTATTAATTATAATTGCCCACATTACATTTTTGAGTTTCTGAAAATCTGTTTTGCTGTTGCAACCCAGAGCAGGCCTCAACTCACAAGTGCAAGGATTTGAAAAACAACCAGTTTCGAGTAATTGGTGCAAAAGTTATGGGATCACCTCATGAAACTTTCAGAACACTCGAAAGCCTCAAAGTCAAATTGTGTTGTGAATATACATTTTCAAAACAAAAAAAGTGGTTTAAAGCCCATTACCAAGGCTATCAGAAATTAGGTGCAACTAAAAATTCAGAAGATGACCATTGTTAATGTTTTTCATTTTTAGCCTGGTTTACCATTTAAATGACATGCTTCTGCCATCCATACTCACTAACTAGAGCTATAACATCAGTCTGGGCCTGATATAGTTTTGCCTAGCTCGGCTCTAAATGAAGAAACTCAATTTTTCTGCTTGTATAATCTGGATTTAAGTTAAAAAATTGAAACAGAACAGTGAAATGTCCCAGACAAAGAAATTTTAACTGAAAGTTTTACTGCTGTTAAAGTGAGCATCAAAGCCACTATGGCAAATGAGTTGTCAGGTTCTGCCCTCCCCTACAAAAAGGTGTGTTTGCCACAAAAATGGGTCATTCTGCGTGATGCTGGTCAGAAGTACATCCTGACATAGTTTTTGTTTGCAGATGGCCTAACAGTATATGATGTGATTAGTCTATTAAAGATCTTCATATACTAAGCAATATCATTCTGTATAGTGTAAGAGAGATAAAGATTTGGGGTACCACCCTGGTAACCCTGTATAACTGAATGATTGGAACACAAAAGAAAACATGCAACAATTGTGGAGATGTCTTCACAGACACAAGTTCACAACAGAACTGATACAATACGATCATTTGATTTTAAGTCTTTGCGGCAGGAAGAGATGGGTCCAGGTGGATATATACCAGAAGTGACATCAGTGATGTTAAAGCCCTGCAGAGGGAAGAAGAGAAACAGCATTAGAATACAGAGCCAACCCCTGGAGCGGAGGAGAATTACAATCTCTAGAGTCTTTCAGCTGTCCCCTACGTGCCCGTTTGTGACGATAGCTAATGTGTATCCCAAAGTGCTAGATCAAGGTTTCTATGTTCATCTAACATCAGAGCACTAACAGGACCCCTGGGTAACACATGTTATTTCACACACTGGCAGCAGTTCAATCCACTGGTTCAACAGTGTTTTCCATTAGACAGTTTTGACTCAATTAATAACGTAAGCAAAAGAGAAAATTCTGTCTCAGTAACTTTTATTAGAATCTTCTTCTTCTTCTTTCGGCTGCTCCCATTAGGGGTTGCCATAGCGGATCATCTTCTTCCATATCATTCTGTTCTCTGCATCTTGTTCTGTTACACCCATCACCTGCATGTCCTTTCTCACCATATCCATAACCCTTTGCTTAGGCCTTCCTCTTTTCCTCTTTCCTGGCAGCTCTGTCCTTAGCACCCTTCTCCCAATATACCCAGCATCTCTCCTCTGCACATGTCCAAACCAACGCAATCTCGTCTCTCTGACTGTCTCTCAACTGTCCAACTTGAGCTGACCCTCTAATGTATTCATTTCTAATCCTATCTATCCTCGCCATACCCAGTGCAAATCTTAGCATCTTTAACTCTGCTACCTCCAGCTCTGTCTCCTGCTTTCTGGTCAGCGCCACTGTCTCCAACCCATATAACATAGCTGGTCTCACTACCGTCCTGTAGACCTTCTCTTTCACTCTTACTGATACCCGTCTGTCACAAATTACTCCTGTCACTCTTCTCCACCCATTCCACCCAGTGGTGTAGCTAGGGGGGGCAAGGGGGGACATCTGTCCCCGGGCACAGCATCCAGGGGGCGCCAAATTGATGTTATGAAATTTTAGAATGAAATGTTTTCCATTCTTAAACGCACTAAAAAGTAAATAAAAAACATTCGCATACTCAGTCCATCACTCCATCAGTACGAGGATATCTTTTTCCTATGTTTTTTGCTCTTTCTGATTTTGAAGCACGTATTAGTTCTATATACCCAACAGACAATAATTTATCCCCTCCACTACTCTAACGTGCTTGACTCCCACCCAGAAACATTTTTGATGTTATTAAACAGGTCGCGCGACTGACATGAGACATTAATCTATCATTGTCTAAGTTGTTGCAAATGCCATTTCTTTGTGCCAAGTGATTCTACTCGCTGAATCCTCACCATTCCACTGACCTCCCTCTCATTTACACACGTGTTCTGTCTTGTTCCTACTGACTTTCATTCCTCTCCTCTCCAGAGCATATCTCCACCTCTCCAGGGTCTCCTCAACCTGCTCCCTACTATCGCTACAGATCACAATGTCATCAGCAAACATCATAGTCGACGGGGACTCCTGTCTAATCTCGTCTGTCAACCTGTCCATCACCATTGCAAATAAGAAAGGGCTCAGAGCTGATCGCTGATGTAATCCCACCTCCAACTTGAATGCATCCGTCACTCCTACCGCAGACCTCACCACTGTCACACTTCCCTCGTGCATATCCTGTACAACTCTTACATACTTCTCTTCCACTCCCGACTTCCTCATACAATACCACAGCTCCTCTCGAGGCACCCTGTCATATGCTTTCTCCAGGTCCACAAAGACGCAATGCAACTCCTTCTGGCCTTCTCTAAACTCCTCCATCAACATCTTCAGAGCAAACATTGCATCTGAACTTTTACTAGAATAATTAATAACTTATAATTATTAATAATTAACATAATTAATTAATAATTAATAACTTATAATTATTCTAATATCTTTTATTAGAATAATTAAGTGAAAATTCTCAGATAAAAACTATAGAACAGATTAACACGATAAGATACAAAAAACTGTAACATTCCCCATGGAAGTTTCAAAAGCTTAAAAAGAAAACTAGCTTTTAGATATACTTACAAATATGTTGTTTTTTGCATAAGAGCTCTTCATACTGTTCCAAACTCGACAATATGTATTCAGAACCCTTTTGTATTTCATTTTTAATTTGCTTCTTCCTCTAACCCACAGAGTAAAACCTAAAAAGGTAATAAATAAATAATCATTCAGCCATCCATTTTCAAACTAGCTTAATACAGAAGATAAGTTTGCTGAAGCCTATCCTGGAAGGGCAAGGCAGGGACTGACACTGGACAAGGTACTAGCAATAAATTATTACTTTATATCAGTTTTCCACTGTGACTACCTCTACTTCTAGTCTTCTTTTGTTTTTGGTTACTTTTGTAAGTTGGATATTTTTCCACTTATTTTTGATGTAAAGGATCCTTACTGAACATATGTATGAAGTTCAGCTGCAGAAGGGCATGTCAGGGAGTGCTATTGTATGTTACATTTCACAGTTAAACTGGAGGTTTTTATTTCCGCTACATAAAGGAAAATGGAATCTAGATCTGTAGTTACAATAAGGTGCAGCTGGCTCAGTCCAGAACTTGTGATAAGGTCAGAAAAACGTACTGTGTATTATATTTGTTACCCTTTCATGAATTGTAAATTATCTTAACCTTCGCTAAAAAAAATAAATGGATCAGAGATGTGTTATTTAAAATTAAATCTTGTTTCATTTGTTTGGCTTCACTTTTCATTCCAGTCCTAACAAAGGTCACCAGGAATTAGCATTATAAAAGAAGTCCCTCATGTACAGAGGTAATCTACTGCACAGAATTCCTAAGCTGACATATAGTAAAGAAAATATCATTTGATATTATATTTTAACATTTCTTACTCTCTAAAGCACAGCACATGCTGTTAAAGTTGATAAATAAAATAAAATCTGATTCAATGCCAGATAAGACTTGGATTTACTGAACTGAGCTGCTGCACAGATTTCCTGAAGTAGTAAAGAAAGTATAATTTCATACCTTTTCTCAGCAGGAAAATAAGAGCCACCTTTTTTTTAATATTATGCTCACACTTTCAGTTTGAGCTTTTGCCAGTCAAGTCGAGGCAGCAGAAGGCAGCAATGAGCTACCATGCTAACATTAAAGGAGGCCACAAAATTTTTGAAAAAGAAAGCAGATCTTGTTTCATATACAAGACATTACACCGATCAGAATGTAGCAGCAGAGCACCTTTTGATTTTCACCCTCTTCCAGTACTTAACAAGGGCTGCTGTCTCTCGCTAAGGACACTATGTTTAATAAAACCATCAACTAAGCCATTCATGTGCTTCTTCCAGTTTGTGGAACAGAAGCCAACTGAGTATCATCCCTATCCAGAAAAATGACTTGGATGTGCCCTTATTTCAACAAAGCACACAGTCATAACACGGAAAACACATGTATAGACAGTGGTGGTTTCTAATGCTACCGCTCCAGATATTTGAAAAACTCCATTTAAATTACTTAGGAAATGTGAAATAATCATGAAATAAATGTGTTTATTTGCACAGTGTGCCTGGTATCAGCACATCTCAACATCCATTAAAAATTGATTCCTACTTATATAAAATAATACCTACACTTCTGGAGTGATGGATGCCAGCCAAGTGAGAGTCTATGTAAGTCCTTGATATTTTGGCAAGCAGGTGACCTGAGGCTGCCCTTTCATTGGTTGCTTTCAGATTTTTCCAGGGATGCAGCTCTGTGCACCCCAGGCACTCCAACATTTACTGTCAGTGAATTAGTATTGTTTTAAATTTTCTTTAATCCAATGTGATTGGACAATCATCGATGCAGTATTTCATGTTTATGTCCATAGTTCACAGTTCACACCTACTATTAACGGAACTACAAATAAGCGAGGGCAGTTTTAGGGAGATGGCAATTTCAAGTGAAACTTGAATGAAAATTAATTATTTCTTGAATGAAACACCCCTTCATAAACTGTTCACTTGAAGAAAAAACAAAGACAAGCTAACACACTGAGTTTTTCTTGCTCTTGTTAGGACAAACGGAGTTGGCTAACTGGATATGGTGTAAGTAAGTAATGTCTTTTTTTGCTTTCTCTGTTTGATGTTTCAAAACATCTATAATGAAGAGTTGTGGACAACGGGAGCACAAGACCTAAAACACCTTTCTGAAAAATACAAGAAGCATGAAAGTAGCCACAGTCATCTAGACCAGTGTTTTTGAACCGGCGCGCCATGAGAGCTACCCAGGTGTGCCAATGGAAAAAACAGTGTAGTGCACTTGGGTCTGAACTTGAGAGGTTCAAGCTCTGCAGGTGGTCGAGACCTGTCTGAAGAGGATACAAATACCTGGTGTGGTCTGTGGCCGGCTTGTCATCCCAGCCAATAAGCCCAGGCCGCCAGATGGAGCCCTCCCTGCAGTATGGAGGTGCCCCGAAGACCAGCAGGGAATCATGGACAATGGAGTTTTCATCCACAGCCCTGCTGGATACCACAGGGGCCGCAAGAGGGAGCTGCAGGGAGGAGCAAAGAGTCATATGTGCCCTATTACCCGGAAATTAGTCATAGGCAGAGCGACGGCAGAAGTGACGTACTTCCGGGGTGAAGAAAAGGACTTTTTGATCTGATCCGGAACTGATAGAAGATCACATGGACTGGGGATTGGAACACTTCCAGGTCAGGGACTATAAAAGGATTGTGGGAGCTCCCAGACGGCGAGCTGAGCTGGGTGGAAGGGTGGCAACGCGTCTGGGAGTGGTGGATTGGATTATTGTTATTGTATTGATTGGTTTAATGAGTATTGTGGAGGAGAGGGTGCTTTGTGCCCTGTTGTCTATTAATAAAGTCAACATTTGGACTTTTATCTGGTGTCTGGTGACTTGGACACGGGTTCAAGGGAGCGATAGCGTCCCCTATCTGTCACACTGGAGAAGCTGGCATAAAAGCAGCTTTGCGATTGCCATGTTAGAGCACTAACTGCCAGAGTCCATCTGCCCTGGGTATGTGGTCGCCAGTGAGCCTCATGGGACTGGTGAATAGTGGGCATATATCTGAGGCAGACAGAGAGAGGCAAAGGGCCGAAGCAGCATGGAAATGCCACCAATATGCTGACTAAGTGCCATGTCTGTATATGCCAATCTTGGAGGTCCTTTTTGTACCAACTTCTCCTGTAGTCCTGCACCTTCGGGCTGCTGAGCAAGTGCATAAGATATATACTGTATATGTGTTTGTGGTTAGTAAGACACTACTAAACAAACAAAAATCTAACGGATCAAACTTTATAACTAAATCCACAATAAATCTAGATATTCTCTCTAACATTCATCTAATCATTACACATCAAACTCTCACTCAAAGATCTGCTTTCACCAACTATATTTCACAATGTGACTTCCTAATATGCAGGCTATAGAAAAAATAGTTAATTCATTTATCCATAGTTTAGAGTCACTGTACACACATTTTACTGTATACAGTTTTTCTTGCATTGTACGTATTTATTGCTGGTGGCCTGTCTGTCTTAATGGCTGTAACATATGTGATATCGGAGATGCTCGATATCTTTAAAATAATATTTAGGTTTTACTGTATATAAACAGTGTGTTTACATACATAATTTAAACGAATCTTACCTAATATCTAAGAGAATACAAATGGTTTATGCTGTTTACTGTGTGGGAAATGTTTATAATAGTGTGGGAGAGTTTATAAGGGCTTAAAATATATAAAAATAACCATATGAACATATGGTTTTTACTTTGCGGATTTTCACCTTTCGCGGGGAGTTCTGGAACGCAACCCCCGCGATCGAGGAGGGATTACTATACAATCAAGCACTAGAGTCATGGGTTCAAATAAAATTACTTTATTTGTAAACAGTACCTTCATAGGTTTTATCTTCTTAATAGTTGGACACAATCCAACACAATTATATTCCTCTCCTTCCACTCCTCCAAGACAAGCCTTGTCCCACCTTCTTCCGACCCCGACTCCTCAAAGAATGTGAGACAGCAGCTTTTATGTTGAATCCGGGATTGCTTGACGATGGGAAAGATGTTATATAAATAAAATATTATTTTTATTATTATTACTTCTGGTGCCATTGCACAGCATGATGGAAGTGCTTCTAGGTCATACGTAATCTGCACAAATCAGGGTGGTCCTCTACCAGCACCTAAAGATCCCAATAGGACTGCCCTTCTAAACTACAAGTACCAGGCAACTCTGTGGGTGTTCAAATAGAGGAACACTGCCCCCTCTCTTACTGGAGGATAAATTGCTCTTGAGAGAGTGTCTCCTCTAGTCTATCCATTACCTTTTCACCACGACTGGGATGAGAACCAAAAACCATGCTGGCCGGGTTGCACCTCCATTGATGTTGTCCTTCCATTACAGTCTCCTGGCTAGGCATAGAGTTACTCTCCAACTCTGTCCATCCACTACGGCATTTACAGTGGTTTTATATGTGTAAAGATTTGGGAATTAAGATTTAAAATTCTGAAATAAGTCATTGATTTCTTTGTTGTGATAATTAAGTTAGTGTTATGTTTCTGTTTTTGTATTTCTTTGTTTGCTCAGCACCAGACATTATTGTTGATTATTTAGAATTAAGAATTTTGTGATTTTTGTTATTTTCTTATTCCTTTTTTATTCTTTGTTCTTTTTTTAATATTTAAGATTATTTTTATTCTAAACACATAATTACTAATTAATTGTGTTTATTAAATAAACAGTTTCAGGTGTGGTTAGACTTTTAGGACTGCGTGTTTATGTGAATATTATCCCAGTTTCTAGAAGGAGACTCTGGGAGGCAATCATGACTAGTGACACATAAGATAGAATAAATAAATAAATTTAATTAAAGTAGTGTCTGAGCATAAAATTCTTGATTTATTTTCAACAATCTGTACAATATAATCAACAATTGGTTTAGCCTTAATCAGTGCTAATTCATATTGCCTACAAAGTGAGGGAATTGTCTCAACCCTTTTCAGAGGTGGCTTGTTGTAGGACCCGTTTCTTTTTCACAATTAAATCTCCTCCTTCTTGCATGTGTACTTTTCTACATTAAAATCATTTTTCCAGATCTCTGGTCAAATGTAAATGCTGACCAAGACTTCTGAATTTTTTATTCAGCCTCCTCAGTGTTTGCTATTCTTCCAAATTTGGTGTTGTCTGCAAATTTTAGAAGGCCTGTCAGCTCTGCCAGAATCGGGGTCATAAGTATAAATTAGAAGGAGAAACAGTCCAAGTACACAACCCAAAAGGAACTTCACTGATGATCCACTGCCATGTGATGTCATCTCTTCTTATCTACACTCTTTTCCCCAAACTTGTAACCAACTTGAAATTCCATTATGTAAGGTATCTTTAATTCATCTTGCTTTGATTTTCAAAATTAATCAGTGTTGAACTGTACAAAATGATTTCTGAAAGTCTAAGCAAATGATGTTGTTTGGTTTGCTGATATTTTCAACGCCTTTTGTATGATCAAAAAAATCTAACAGATTTATTTGACAGAGATTTTCCCTCATGATCCCAATGCTGGATGTTATTAAGTATATTATTTTCAAAAAAGTAGTCTTCTAATCTTTATTTCTGATCGATCTTTCTTTAATTTTACTGTGACAGAAATAAAGGTTATTTTTCTCTAGACATGTCCTTTTTTTGAAATCCAGTAGTATAAATTAGATTACATTGAATTAGATTAGATTAGTGAAACTTTATTACAGTTTTTCTCAGTTGCTAATTTCTCACTACAGACTTAACATTTGCATAACAGCGAGTGCATTTCTCAAAACACTTAGTGCAAATGGCAAAACATCATGGATGACCAGCAAAAGCAGGTAACCTCTTCAAAATCCTTAATCCATGCCTCAAAAGCAAGTATTTACATCGCTGAATATATCAGTGCCATCAAAATGCCAAGTCCATGAATCATCGTCCACGAACATGACAGCCAAAATGTAAAGTCATGTTATCAATATAAAATTGGCACAATCTAAACATTTTCTGATGCACAAAACAGCTGAATGACAAGGGCAGGAAACATAAAAATACAAAACATCGATTGCAGGAGATTGATTAAAGAAGAATATTTTATTGATTGCACAGGTATATGGTGACATACCATGCACTGCACTTGGAGTCTAGCAAAAAAATGCATTTCAATACTTTATGCATAACATATGAAATGAAGGAAAAAAAATTACAACATCGAAAACAATATATACATACTGAAATGTGTTTTGCATTTTGATGTTGTTTGCCATTGATGATGTTTTGCCATTTGCACTAAGTGTTTTGAGAAATGCACTCGCTGTTATGCAAATGTTAAGCCTGTTGTGAGAAATGCGCCAAAGCAACTGAGACTGATTGATCTAAGATCTCACACCTGCCCCGAATAATGTGTCACCTGAGAGCAATTTAAGGTGGTACAGGAATCATTAGTATTATGAATACAAACCAAAAAAAGTTTTGTAGAAACCTATAAAATACAGTTGACAGCCAATGATAGCTTGTTGAACACTTTTGACTGCAATGACTTACACAATGAAAAAATGACAAGTTTGTCTGGAGTGTAAGACTATGCAAAAGAGGGCTACACAATGCATTTTGATCATCATGACATAAGCAACTGCTGATGCATGATATAGCTGAGAATTGCACATAAGCATCTGCCTGAGTGAACTAAAGCAATTGCAAAATGACGAAAACACCCAGAAATTGCTGTTATGATGTGCACAACTGACTAAAGGTTGTGGGAATTGAACGAGCAGTTTTGAGAACTGCAATTCTGTTGTGAGAAATGCACCAAAGCAACTGAGAAAAACTGTAATCCCATAGGGAAATTCAGTTGCATAAAAAAAACTAGAATATAGACTCACTGGACAATCAATCAATTGATAATTAAATAAATGCATATTGTGCAGTAATTACAAAATGAACTTAACAAGTATATTGGAGGGAACCATTCAATTTTCTGGTAGCAATGGGCAGAAAAGACCCTCAGAGTCGCTTCTTAGCACACCAGTGGAATGAGCCTGTGGCTAAAAAGTGCTCCAAGAGAGTGCGTCCTGGAGGCGGTGGAGATTTATTTCTAGTCAGGATTTATAAAATTCTTGAAAATTGTCCAGGACTGTTATATCAAAGCATCAGCCCTATATTTTTGTTTGAATATTTTGTTCATTTCATGCACCCACTGGTAAATGTTTTGAACTTGCACACAGTATTTGTACATTGTGCCCTGTGTAGCAGACACAAAACACAAGACACTAAATGAAACTTCTAAATTAAAAGTAAAAAAATAATTGCCAGTGTTTTCAATGTTAATAAAATGAGTGGGGAGGGTTTCTCTGTTGAGCTGGCACGCAGGTTTTAATAGCAAATATAAATGATAGTGACATAGACGTTCATGTTCACTGCTGCTAAGATAAAGAGCCTGTTCTCTTTTTTGAAAACATATATGTGGTCACCGTGGGCTTATTGATAATTAATTACCAATTTTTGTTTCATTCCTTATGGTATGGCTTTGCAGTCCCAACTTTCTGGTCATTAGGTACTTCTCCCAGTTGAGGTGATAGCTTTATAAAACTACTGTATATAAAAAATGCCTTTCTTTGTCTCTGTCAATGCATTCAGTTTATTTCTTCTTTAGTAAATGCACAGGTGAAATATTTAAGTTCATTTCCTATATGCTGCTGATACGTTGCTGATTTTCATTCATTTTTAATCATGCATTTGTAATCCTTAGCTTCAGCTTCCTGCTATTCTGAACTTCAATATTTTTTTCTATTTTTAAATGTTCTTTAAAGTGACATTTGTCATTATTTTTTTATTATTTAATAGACATGTGACCTAACAAATAATAAAATATATTTTTTAAAAAATATTGCAATAATTCTTGCTCAATTGTACCTTCAGCTTCTTTCCTCTCTATTCTTGTGTTTCTGAACCTTTCTTGACCAATGTCCTAAGCTGCGCGTGTTCCCATAAAGCCTACTTGTCAGACTCTGCCATTTCGAGGCGTCTAGTTTGCCTCCTGCTTGCTTTTATACTGCCTCTCTTTAAAGGCATCTCTCAGCATGATTGCTACAACTTTACTTCTCCCAATGTGTGTCTTATACTCGCATTTTATCTTTCGATACCATCGCCAAAGCCAAATTGACTAATCACACACAAAGCCAAACTGACCAATTAGATTGCTCTGAGGGACTGGACACACACACAAACACATAGACCTTACCATTTTAATATATAGTAGATGTTATCCTATTGGCATTGAAGCAAATTCTTTAGTCTTTCTATTGATTCACTAAAGAAAGGGTGGGCAAAGAAGTTCCTGGTGGGTCGCAGTGGCGGTGGGTTTTGTTCCAAACGTTTTTTTGCTTAATATTTTTTTTTAATTTTTCTTGCTTTTTTTTTGCTTAATAATTTCCTTAATAATTTTATTTTGCTTAATAAGAACAACTTGGCAATTATTATTTTCTAATTAAGCAACTGGGTTGGAACAAAAATCTGCAGCCATGACGGCCCTCCAGGAATAACTTTGCCCACCCTTGCCCTAAAGCATAGTTCAGTCCAAATCAAGATGTATACTATGTATGAATATTTTATAATTTAAGTCTTTTGTAGTGGTTCCAATTCTTGTATTATTATTATTTACAGGTTTTTTTCACGTCCATAACAGTATGTATGATGTATGTGGTATTCAATTTATAACATTTACCACTGCACTAAGTCAGGAAAACCTGTTCTTAAGGTAGTTTAAGTTGGTGTACAACTTTGTTCTTCTTCACTACCTCCAAGATGCAACTGCAAACGTCAACTAGTCTTATTCTTACTACACAGCTAGTACTGATCCACTGCTTGTCTGCAGGTCATGTACACACTACAACAGCACTTGTCACAGTAAATATGTGCTATTTTGAGATCACATTTCAGTTATTCCATGCTGAATGCATACTGCAACTGACCTGTATATTTATGTTCTGATGAGGAGTTTTCCAAATACCATTTTAAATTTAATCATGTTGTGATCACAGTTGCTGAAAGGATCAATTACTTAGGATTCTTTTCTATGTCTTTGTTATTAGCAGACATCATATTTAGATAGACAACCCACTATATTTCACTTCAGCGGAACTGGGTGAGGAAACAGTCATTTGCCATGAGGACCATTTCAATTTCTTCTTCCATATTTCCAAGAGGCTCTTTTCAATCAATGATTGAAATGTAGAAATCTCCTGTGATTTTTTGTTGCGTGTATGTCTTATTTGATTAAATAATATATATTTTTTAAAAATGTCAGAATTGAACAAACTCCAATCACTAAATCTCTGGACGTTTTTCACACACACTTAACATAAAGTGATTTTAGTATGTTTCTTTCTTCTACTTATTCTATGTATTTTGTACCTCAATATTATTTTAGTCATACTTTCCTACCTTGTCTGTTTTTCCTGAAAGCCACATTCCTTTCTGTCGCTTTCATTTAGCCTTAATTCAGTAATTCTTACAATATCATGGTTTTCTTGTTAAAGCTCCTACCAAAGCTATTCATATTTACTCTGTAATTACTGTCATCAGTTGTTTCTATGTTTTCACCATACTGTACCTTTTTCAGTGTCATGTGGGTAAACGTGGCATTGTTGTTACTTTATGCAGCTTATCTCTCCTGGACTTAGAGTGAGGCTTCAGAAATAATGGAAGACATTCACATTGCTGGTGACCTCCCCAGAATCTGTACTCATTAATTCACTGATTTATATATTTAATAAATGTGCCAGTTCCACTATGTTTTAACTTTGGGACTATGCATTAACAGTATTCTGCCAAAATCAGGACACTTTTCCATATAGTAAGTGCATTGCCAAGTGCTCTAGGAGTAGCTCCAGCTGGCACAGGTAAGAAAGACATTGATTTGTCATCGACCATGGTCAATTATTCACTCAATTAATTGATGGCTGTATGATGGGGGCTGATAAGAGGAGAGAGCAGGCTCTAATGCTGAAAGGCTGTCACCTCTAATGGTTCCACAAATTCATTGTCTACTCTGAAATGAAGGATTTTAATTGTAACATAACAGGGTAGAAAATGGCAACATCTGCTTCAGGATGTTTCAGTCCATTTCTGAATAAAAAGGCAATGACATGAGTGAAAAAACTGGTAATGGCAAGAGTTAAGAGCAAGAATTTTTTGAAATAATCCATTGTTTAGATATGAGTGGGTACCACTTCAAGTGTCAGCTTTCAAGCATTGTTCACTCAGAACTAAAGTAAACTAAATTAGACTTTAGGGACAATTGAGGGGTTTGGCTTTTGTTTTATTCAGCTTTTTAATCAAAAAATGTTTATTTTTAATAGGGAGGAGAACTGTGGATCCTGATTTTTTAAACTGGCATATAGTCCATTGTTTTTGGTGCTTCATTAAAACACTACTTAACACAATAATGATGCAAGAGTTGAAATGTTTCAGTATTAGCTGGAACAACAGCAATTGAGCACAGTAAGTTAGCAGCTATTTAAAGTTGTTAAAATTGTTATAAGTGATTTTTTTAATTTTATATTTTATATTTGAAAAACATGTTTACTTGTTGAATGTTAGTTATGCATGATTTATTTATTATGTATGCCTTTGTTTATCATCCCTGTGTCGTCTACATTGACACAGATTTTACAGAATTGGGTGATCATTCTAACAGGCCGTGATCATTTTAGGCACCGCTATTTAAGTTAAATCCTACTTGAATTAAACATCAAAAGCATCAATTTTTTGATGCTTTCATTGCTAACTTACCTCCTACTTCTCCCCTTCCAGATCTTACTCTTAGCATTAATTTACTGAAAATCTTCTCTTTAACTGTTACATTCAGTTAAAACATATGCATGTGGCCACCTCTGGGGCAATAACAGAATTATTGATACAGTTTATTAAGTACAAAAGCCGAGGAAGAAGGAGAAGAAATATAGCTCCACCATCTACCTAAGAAGTAAGAATAGCTACTGCAGACTCTACAGACTGTAACACATTCTGTATTTTTATATATCTTTGGTCATGTTTGCTGTAAATATTAAATTGGTAATAATGTTAGGTTCCATGGATCTTAAAATATCTCAGATTCTATATTTAAAGAGATGTAAACCATGTTTTTGTTAAAGATATCACAGCAATCAGTTTATGAAAGTAGCTCCAGAATCATTACATACTCAGCAACTGAGACATCAGACATTTTGTCTATGGTCATCTATCTACTGCTTAACATTTTTAGCTGGGCCCTGAAATGAAAATTAGAATTGTAGTTGGGCAAATGAAGTTCTTGTGATTTTTTTTAAAAGATTCCACTCTTGTATAACAAAGAGAAAGTTCTTTCTATGAATTTCTGAGTATTGCTAGTCTATAATAAGAAAACTTTTCCACGCCTCTACTTCCTCAGACATCTGAGGAAAGCTTGCATGCTCCATCTGCCTTGAAATTAATGCTGTGACTGATTGGTGCTTCTTTAAAAATGATGATGGTTCCACAGTTTTGGGTTCTATATCAAAATGCTCTGATCCTAAAGTATGTGCATTCAACCTTGGAACTTAAAGGAGGCCAGCACCTTGAGTTTGCAACATCCAGAACATCTGTATAAGTATAGCATTATCAGTTTTAATATCATTGTGGCAAAATGGGAAATGGGACATAGTGTTGCAATGTGTGGTATGACTAACATAAGTCTAAGATTATTTTTAAAAAATTGGATACTGAATTGGTCATTTTACAGGATACTCATTTGATATGCATAACTTTGGCATTGCACACCACTCATAAAAAAACTCTTTTATTTTCCTGTGCTATTTATGTACTGTTGCAGCTCGCAATAAAGTAAGATTACACTTAAGAAGTCAGTATTTGCATTCAGTCAAATATTCCACAATGTTTTTTTCTTGAAATAAACTTTATATATATTTATATATATATATATACTAGGCTGACCCGCCTTTTAAGGCGACCGACTTTTAAGTTGACGACTTCTTAAGGCAATTTGTAGATCAATTTGATATTTTATACAAACTCATTAATTTGGTTATATTGCATTTGAGCGGTATTACTTTAATACTCGTAGTTTCTGTTATTTTTGTGATGAAATTTAAACTTTTTTTCTATATTGAGGTCACCCTTTTGAACCCCCGTGATATTTACTACGCGGTGAGGCATTTGTACTCCATCAACATTAATTATTTCCAGAGACATAATGTTGTCTATTTTTCCAGCGCATCGCGCACAAAAGCAAGGGAACGATGGGGACGGAAGTACAATCCCGACCGCTTTTATATAGTAAGAAAGAAGAAGAAGATATCGCACAATGTGGAGTAGAAAATCATCTTTTACCTGGAAAAAAGTAACTACAAATCCCATCGTGCATTGCAAAATGGACGGGGCGTGTGTGAAACTCCGTGCTACTCGCACAGTCTGGAGTAGAAAATCATCTTTTACCTGGAAAAACGAAACTACAAATTCCATCGTGCATTGCAAAATGGACGGGGCGTGTGTGAAACTCCGCGCCTGCGTAGCATTCACGGGACGGAAGGACAATCCCGACGGCTTTTATATAGAAGGATATAGTTATACACTTTTAGTTTAATGAAATATATCAAAAAGTGTGCATAATGTTGTATAATATACATGGAAACAGAAACCAAGCATGTTCTACACATCAATTGGACTTTCCTTGGAAAAATTCATTCTCGGACAGTGATGCATTGTTTGCCATTTTTTTAAAAAACTTTGTTGTTTTTGGAGTGTTCCGAAAGGGACTAGTTAATTGCCCTATGGCTCAAAAAGCAACAAACATTTTTTTTTGCACTTGCCTCCAATATAGCAAGTAATCCTACTGTTCTAATACATTTAAAGACAAGTGCAAGCTTTCAAGGCAACTCAGGCCCCTTGAAAGCCTGCATATTGTAATCATTTTAGTTAGCACATAAAAGATGTCATTTTGCTTGACTTCTTACTAAATTCATAATGGCGAACACAGTACAACACCCTAGTACAATGTAAAAATAAGAAAAAGCATTTCCTAATAGCTTCCACCACATACACTTCAGAAGAAAAACACCAGTGACACATGGCTTTAATTAATAACATTACAGTACAATATTCAACAGTCCTTCACTAATGACTTGACAAGGTCCAGGATTGCAAAACAGGCTGACCTCATTTCTTTTCTCCTTTTCAGGCTCTCTTTTATACACCGATTGGGTGTCACAAAACCCGGAGCACTAACAAGAAAATTGACTGATTTGCACACATCTGCGTGTGGATTCACAGCAGTCAATTTCTCCATTAAACACTGGGCTGCTCATACATTTTTCCACGTACACCCACATCCACTCCCACAGAGAGCCTGAACTGCAGTGTCTTTATTTAATTATTTAAAAACTGCTCAATGCCATGGGCCACTCATCACAGTTCTGAAATAAGTTCTGCACCACTTTTTATGATAGCTACCAACATGACATGACCAGTAGTGCAACAGAGACAGCAGACACAGCCAAACATGTGCTCCAGCTGGGGCAATGCCAGACCAGTGCACATTCAGAGTCATTGCAGAATGATGAATGATGCTTTCTGCCTTAAACATAAACTATACAATTGTACAAATGGAAAAATAATTTGCTTTTCAAATTTGTTGAAGACTGCAGTTTCCATATTTTAAAAGTGCATTAAAAGAACTATAATTTCCTTCCAAAGATAATATGTAAACTCTCAGTGTGCCCTGCTATGAGCTGGAATCCCTTTTGCAGTCAATGTTTGTCTTGTGCTCGTGTCCCCCCGTCACACGAGTGTACATGGGAGACAGCGTAAAGGCCTAGGTGATGGTAATTACCTGCTAGACCAGGGGTTGGCGTTGTGTGGTAATATTTTCTGTTCTTCTCACTCTATATATTGACAGCCACCCCATCACCAATGTCAATTCCATGTCCGTCCACCTAAAATCACCCCTTCTTGCCTCATGACCTCTTAATCCATGAACTAGCCAGCATCTTTGCAGTTCAAGATCAAACTCTGTTCTGAAAAGATAGATCTGCAACTATTGAATGGTTTCTGTCAATTGTTTCACCAAGGTGGTGCCCCAAAACTTTATCTTTGTTTGTCACACCTTTTACTGTTTAGGAAATTATTGCAGAAGATAGATTAACTCTTACAAAATGAAGGATTATTTTATGAGTGAACATTTGTCTTATGACTAGAACTTTATCAGTAAGTGTAATATTCAGATACCAGTTTAGTACAAGTCAAATGTACCAACAAAGGGTTCACTCAAATACACATACACAGCCAACAGAGTATCACCAATCAACTTACCCTACACAAGAGAACATACTTACACAAAAAAAGATCATTCATACTCCTTTTCGAACTCGGCTATTCAATGAAACAGGTAAGGGCTTTAGGCAAGTGAATAGCTAAAATTTTGTAGTTAACAATTTTATCTTTATATATAATACGCTACAATGGCTGTCTGTCTGTCCAGGATTTTAAATCACCTGACGCTCGCAAACCGTTTGAACTATTAACCTAAAATTTGGTACACATATACTATGTGATGTCTACTATCTGCTTTCGGGGTGATGATTGACCTCCAAGGTTATTCCTCTTTTGATTTTTATTCTATTTTATTATAGAATCAACTCTCGGCAGCGGCCGTGTGGCGCATGCGTACAGGCACCATTCTCCTTCCCTACCATCTTTGCCGTCACTACCTCTTCATATCTTAAATCATTCTTGAGGCAGATTGAAGATTTAAGTGCCAGCTTAAGTGAACAATTAAAGAAAACATACCAAGTAATTGCAACACAAACACTGACGTAATCAGTTTTAACGCCAAAAGATGCCGATGAAAGAAGAGAAGAAGCAGAGCTGCCAGGGTGGAGAAAAGAAGAGCTCCTTAGAAAGCAGCAAGCACATCAACCTCTGAGCAAACGAATGCTAAACGTACAGAGAAAGAGTATGAAAACTATGAATGCTCAAGTCAAGTTACTGGTTATTCAATAATTAAAATACTTTTTATTTAAACACTGCATTGCAATTATTGTTTCTCCCCATATTAAAAAACATATAAGGCTTTAATGATAAGTGAAGTAAAGAAAAGAATCAAGATTAATAAGTCTGCTAATTTAGTAAAGAAGTAAGACTGTTACTATTTCTTTAAGTTACATTGCAAATGTTTGGAATTAGTTTCTTTTAGGAAGTTAGGGATTTGTTTAAGGTGTCAGGAAGAAAAATAAATGTTTGCTGTAATTGTTCAAGAAGAGAGCTACCAAATTGTGTAATGCCGACACCGGAAATCAGACTGAGATATCTTGCATAGAAGGAATGTTTGGACAAAACAGCTACACTTCCGTGCACTACGAGGAGCTGAGATTGCAAAGATAAGTACTTCTGTTGTCCTAGTGGTATCCATGCATAAATAACATTTCAGTTCAGAAAGCCAGTAAAGGTTTGTTTGATTTCTTGCTAAATTGCAGCAGTAAAGATGAACTGGGTGACCCAGTAATAAAAAAGGATTTACTTTAACTATCCATAAAACATCTTTCCTGAAGAAGGGGCTTGAGTTGCCTCAAAAGCTTGCACATTGTAATCTTTCCAGTTAGCCAATAAAAGGTTTCATTTTACTTGACTTCTCACCACAAAACCCCACAAACAGCTGGCTAAGGCTTTTATAAAATGATGCAATTCAAAATCTGTATAGCTGTTTGGGACACATTTGTGGGCCAAATGAGTCATAATATAAATGATAAAGCGCTCTGTGGTCCAAGAATTACACTGAATGTCAAAATTTAATTAGTATTACATTGATCTTTAGTTATTAATTTATTAGTGCTCCATATGAGGTTGTTTGATGCCTTATGCACAGCTCCCTGTTACATTCTCCAGATCTTTTCTTAAGCTCAGAACAATAAATGTGATTTATCCAGCATATAGAGTGCCTATAAAAAGTATTTGCTCCCTTTGAAGTTTCACGTTTTATTATTATACAATATTGAATAACATTGGATTTAATTTGTCCTTCTTGACACTGTCAATGTCAAAGTGTAAAATGATCTTTAAATTACAAATATAAGGCACAGAATAATTGACCATATAAGTTTTCACTACCTTCAAGTCAGTTTTTAGTAGTTGCACCTTTGGCAGCTATTCAAGTCTGAGTCTGTGTGGACAGGTCTCTATCAGCTTTATACTTCTGGACACTGCAGTTTTCCCCATTCTTCTTTTTAAAACTGGTCATGCTTTGTCAGGTTGGAGAGGGGGATTGTTAATAAACAGCCTTTTAGAATATATTAGATTAGATAAAAACCTAGCTACAGCAGATAGGAGGTCATTTTCAGAAGGTGGGACTGGACTGCGTGTCTACCTGTGGGATTGCCAACCGGGATCCTGAGCTGTTTTGTCATGTGGTGGGAGCGGCAACACACTGTACCAACTTGACTTGATTTGATAAGCGTTATGAATCCCATGAGGAAATTCAGATTTATACAGCAACAGAAACATAAAAGACAATGATACAGACTCACAGGACACATAATACAGCCAATCAATCAATCAGTAAGTAAAGGAATAAATAAAAATAAACTTAATGAGTACATTGGGTGGAAGCATTGAATTACCTGATAGCAGTGGGCAGAAAAGATCCCCCAGAGGTGCTTCTTGGCACACTGTGGTAGAAAGAGCCTGTGGCTAAAAGTGTTCCAAGACAACGCCTCCAGGAGGGGGTGGAGAGGATTTTTCATGATGGCATCCAATTTGGTCACCATCCTTTTTTCTACAACAGCTTCTAGTGTGTCCGGGATTTGCCCTGTGATGGAGCAGGCTTCCCTGGTTTTTCAAGCCCAGCTACAAATTTTCAATTGGATTGAGACCTGAGTTCTGACTCAGCCAATCCAACACATTAACATTCCTGTGTAGTTTTGGAATTATACTTAAGGTTGTTGTCTTAGAAAGCAAATCTTCTCCCAAGGAACAGGTGTTTTGTAGAGTATATAGTATTTTCCTCTAGGATTTCCTTGTATTTTTCCCTCTACCTTCCAGGGCCTACTGTGGAGAAACATCACTACATCCTGATGCTGCCATCACTATACCTCATGGTGAGGATGCTGTGTTTTTGATAATGTGCAGCGTTCAGACTTGGCATTTAGTCTGATGGCCAAAATAGAAGCTTCTACCAGCCGACTTCAGAGTCTCCCATTTGCTTTTTGGCAAGTCCTTCATGTATGTTCTTTTATGATTGACAGGACATCTAGCTCTGAGAAGAGAAATACTTACTGTATATTCTTTTTCATATGTTGTATTTACCCTATTTTTTGACACCTATTGCACACCCAACCTACCTGGAAGCGGGACTCTCTTCAAATTGCCCTTCTCATGATTTTCTGAAAGGGATTTTGGGAGTCTTTTCTTGTCCTCTTAGAAAGGCAAAGCTTGGTGGGCTGTTAATTAAAGGCCTGTTAAAGTCTATTGAGGAATTCCTTGTGCGATTTTGGGCTATACAAGAATAAATTGCTGTTGTTTTTTATTGAATGACCTGACATTGTAAAATAAGGGATGGATGGATGGAATATGTTAGCCTCACATTACCTGACAAAAATACTATTGTTAATGACTTAAAGATATAAAAGAACACCTTCTACTCCCAACTGAATCAATGCCCATGGAACATATGTATAAACCAGGGATTCCCAACAAGGGTTGCCTGCACCCTCAGTTCGTATGAGATGGCATGTCAGGGGGTGTAACAAAGAGGAAGGCTGCGTTATGATTGATCAGAACTGAGTGAGGTGTATTAATTGGTGTCATGCAGTGTGCCATCATTTGTAGGTCATTTATTTGTTAGTTGTCCTGTTCCATGATATGAAAAGAATTAGGCATTGTGCATTCAGTTGTCTCCTGTGAATGAGCCACAGAATGGAATTTGGACCTTGCAATGATCCATAGAGAAGGACAAGGTCTAATATTGATTTCTGCTCAAGCCATAATTGTGAAATGTCACTGATTTTGAGGTTTGATTGACATTTTTGCTGGGAGGAGGGACAAGAGGGACTGAACTGGATGTAAGAACTGCTGCTTCCACTCAACCCATCTCTCCTGTTGGCGGTCCTGGCAGCAGCACAGCAATTTTAACTGTGAGATGCATGTTTTTGAACTGCATTGCAGGTCTTATTGGGGGACAAAGCTCTTGAACTGTGTTTCATTGCTTAGCATCACCCCCAAGTCTCTCGATCATTTCCTCATGGCACTTGATGCTTCACGGGATGCCCCAACCACTGGATCGTCTTAAGATTCACAGGGGACACATTGACAAGATTCTTAAGATTTATAAAGGTAAATTTATATTTAAAATATATTAGAGAGGTTAAAGTTTATTTTTTGAGTTTAATTTGTTCACCCATAATACTGGATGTGGCTCAATGCATGGTTCAAAAATTAGACAGTTGACTTCTTCATCTTCAAATATGATATTACTTTTGTAGGGGGTATGAACATAAATCAAACAATTTCTAGGGGTGAGGAGCATAGAAAAGGGTGGGAACCATTGGTATGAACTGATATCATGTTTTTCAAATATCATTAAAAAACACATCTACTGTTGTCTGGTTTCATTGAGCTCTGAGAAACAAGACGTGCATAGGACATAGCAAAAGTATATATGCTTTTAAACCATTTAGATCTAATTTTACAAAAAAATTCTAATGGAACCATTAAAATTTTAAAATGAGAAAAGTGGTTTGAAAGCAATCACTTTTACTGAGGTAGCAAATTTTGTCAGGCAAATGTCTCCATACCATCATGCACTGCTTTCTATTTTATACATTTTTTTTACATGATGCGGCTTTTGAGCTTCTTTCAAATACTGCAAATATGGAGAAAGAAGAGCCAATCTGATCTTATTTTTAAAGAAAGTTATTACCTGCCATGGTGATAACACTAGCACCTACTGGTGAACAACATCAGTGAGGGACCCCATCTTTAATTTGCCCTTTTGAGCACAAGTTTTCTGTCCTCCCATTGTTTGCTCATTTATATCTCAATCACTCCTTAAAATGTTCACTTTGGACACATGTACTTCTTTTTTCAAAGGTAATCCAAATACCTCTAACAACAGCTTGACAAAGACCAGAACATTTTGGAAATACCTGGAAAATCCTGCAATTATTCACAGAGATTCCTGGTTTTATCACATTTCTATAGTTGATGTGTTTTACACTGCCCGTATTTTAATTGCTTGCATATAAATTGTTTTGTCTAGCTCACACTGTCTTTATAGTATTCAATCTAACACTTTAATATCCATAATCATATCTAATAATCATACAAAAGTGTAAACTGATGGAATGAATGCTCCTTTGACTCACAAGGCTAAAAAACTGTACATACTGTATACCTAGATCTAACATAAACAGCTTTAAAGTTGATAATATGTTGGTAAAAATGACGAGTTTGTGTTAAAGTGAAAAAAAAAATTCAAAACCGCTAGAAAAAGTAAGAGATTGATCATTCAGGAATACTGAGAAATTTCCAGGCAGGGGCTAACTGACTAAAAGAATGTCACATTTTCCACTGTTGATAACATAGAAATTATTTCAGAGTAGATAATGTTATGAAAAAGTTGGCAGTCAAATACAGAAATCTAGTCAAAAATCCATGGAAAATCATAGGCATGCCTGTTAATAAGAGAAAATTGGTACGGCTTAAAGTAAATAAGGCACATACAAGAAAGAATGTAAGGAATTAAAGGAGACACAACTTTAATGTATAACACTAAGAAATAACATAACAGATAAAATTTAATTGAAGTAGTGATAATATACAATAATCTCAAAATAGAACATTTTGCAGGGTTTTTTTGTCTGTGGAGGAACTATAAAGCCTAACTGGCTACATTAGGAGAAAGTCAAGAAGCAATGCTTGACTGAGCCTTGCTAGTCCATCTCTGTTTAGATAGATAGATAGATACTTTATTAATCCCAATGGGACATTCACATAGTCCAGCAGCAGCATACTGATAAAAAACAATATTAAATTAAATAGTGATAAAAATGCAGGTAAAACAGACAATAACTTTGTATAATTTTAACGTTTACCCCAACCGGGTGGAATTGAAGAGTCGCATAGTCACAACAATCTCCTCAGTCTGTCAGTGGAGCAGAACAGTGACAGCAGTCTGTCGCTGAAGCTGCTCCTCTGTCTGGAGATGATACTGTTCAGTGGTTGCAGTGGATTCTCCATGATTGACTGGAGCCTGCTCAGCACCCATCGCTCTGCCACGGATGTCAAACTGTCCAGCGCCATGCCTACAATAGAGCCTGCCTTCCTCACCAGTTTGTCCATGTGTGAGGCATCCTTCTTCTTTATGTTGCCTCCCCAGCACACCACCGCATAGAAGAGAGCACTTGCCAAAACCGTCTGATAGACATTTGCAGCATCTTATTGCAGACGTTGAAGGACACCAGTCTTCTAAGGAATTATAGTCGACTCTGTCCTCCCTTGCATAGAGCATAAGTATTGGCAGTCCAGTCCAATTTATCATCCAGCTGCACTCCCAGGTATTTATAGGTCTGCACCCTATGCACACAGTCACCTCTGATGATCACGGGGTCCAGGAGGGGCCTGGGTCTCCTAAAATCCACCACCAGCTCCTTGGTTTTGCTGGTGTTCAGGTGTAAGTGGTTTGAGTCGTACCATTTAACAAAGTCCTTGATTAGGTTCCTATACTCCTCCTCCTGCCCACTCCTGATGCAGCCCACGATAGCAGTGTCGTCAGCGAACTTTTGCATGTGGCAGGACTCCGAGTTGTATTGGAAGTCCGATGTATAAAGGCTGAACAGGACCGGAGAAAGTACAGTCCCCTGCGGCGCTCCTGTGTTGCTGACTACAATGTCAGACCTACAGTTCCCGAGATGCACATACTGAGGTCTGTCTGTAAGATACTCCACGATCCATGCCACCAGGTATGAATCTACTCCCATCTCTGTCAGCTTGTCCCTAAGGAGCAGAGGTTGGATGGTGCTGAAGGCGCTAGAGAAGTCCAGAAACATAATTTTTACAACACCACTGCCTCTGTCCAAGTGGGAGAGGGATCGGTGTAGCATATAGATGATGGCATCCTCCGCTCCTACCTTCTCCTGGTATGCGAGTTGCAGAGGGTTGAGGGCGTGGCGGACCTGTGGCCTCAGGTGGTGAAGCAGCAGCCGCTCCATGGTCTTCATCACATGTGACGTCAGAGCAACAGGCCGGAAGTCATTCAGCTCACTAGGACGTGATACCTTTGGGACTGGGGTGATACAAGATGTTTTCCCTTGTTCCAGGCTCAGGTTGAAGATGCGCTGTAGAGGACTCCCCAGTTCCAGTGCACAGGCCTTCAGCAGTCGTGGCGATACTCCATCTGGACCTGCTGCTTTGCTGGTACGAAGTCTCCTCAGCTCTCTGCTCACCTGCGCTGCTATAATTGCGGGAGGGGATGTCTCTACTATGCTGGTATTAGCAGAAGGATGGGTGGAGGATGCAGTACTCCGAGGTGAGAGTGGGTTAGGGTGGTCAAACCTGTTAAATAAGTTGTTCATTTGGTTTGCTTTCTCCACGTCTCTCTCGATGGTGGCACCCTGCTTTGAGCTGCAGCCAGTGATGATCTTCATCCCATCCCACACTTCCTTCATGCTGTTATTCTGCAACTTCTGCTCCAGCTTTCTCCTGTACTGCTCCTTCGCTGCCCTGAGCTGGACTCGGAGTTCCTTGTGCATGTGCTTGAGATCATGCTGATCACCGCCTTTAAAAGCCCTTTTCTTCTGGTTCAAAAGGCCCTTGATGTCACTTGTAATCCATGGCTTGTTGTTAGCATAGCAGCGTACTGTTCTTACTGGAACTACAATGTCCATACAGAAGTTGATGCAATCAGTTGTGCAGTCAACAGCCTCTTCAATGTTCTCACTATGTGACCCCTGCAGGATATCCTAGTCTGTAGTTCCCAAGCAGTCTCTCAGAGCCTGCTCTGCCTCAGGGGACCACTTTCTGAATGATCATGTGGTTGTAGGTAGCGCCTTCACTCTTGGTTTGTAGTGAGGCTGAAGCAGAACCAGGTTATGATCTGCTTTCCCAAGCGCAGGCAGCGGGATGGCGCTGTATGCGTCTTTAACGTTTGCATACAGTAGGTCGATAGTCCTATTTCCCCGGGTGTTACAGTCCACATACTGGGAGAAGACAGGTAATGTTTTGTCCAGCGTCACTTGGTTAAAGTCTCCAGAGATTAGCACAAGTGCCTCAGGGTGCTGCGTTTCTAACTTGGCAACTGCGGAATGGATGACGTCACTCGCTATCTCCGCGTTCGCTCGAATTCAGATTGATATGCTTTAAAACCTAGAAAATTGGTTCTAGACTGCATTTTAATTGCATTGGCTGAATTAAGGTATTGATATTTTTGGCCAGCACATTTCACATTGATCACTTTGTACTCCAACAACAACAACATTTATTTATATAGCATATTTTCATACAAATAATGCAGCTCAAAGTGCTTTAATGATGAAGAAAGAGAAAAAAGACAAAATAAATACAAATTAAAATAAGGAAACATTAATTAACATAGAATAAAAGTAAGGTTCGATGGCCAGGTAGGCCACGAGACCATCCAGGCCCCTGTAGGAATTCTGCCTAACATAATTGACCTCAATCAGTGCTCATGGTATTCTGGGTTCTCATGAAAGAACTTGATGATGATAGTCATGTTACTTCTGGCCATTAATCCATCAATGTAGGGACATCACAGTGCTTTGATCAGGTGGTGGTGGCGCAGTTCGCCACCCTAGAAAACTGGAAAAAGAACAGAAGAAAAAGTAGGGGTTAGTACGGATTTTGAATATGAATACCATGAATAATAATGATAATTAATTAAATATACAGAGTATCAGGATTAAACTAAGATGAAGCTATGAGAAAGACATGTTAAAGTAATGTGTTTTCATCAGTTTTTTAAAGTGCTCCACTGTATTAGCCTGGTGAATTCCTATTGACAAGCTATTCCAGATTTTAGGTGCATAACAGCAGAAAGCTGCCTCACCACTTCTTTTAAGTTTAGCTCTTGGAATTCTAAGCAGACGCTCATTTGAAGATCTAAGGTTACGATTTGGAGTGTAAGGTGTTAGACATTCCGAAATATAGGATGAAACGAGATTATTTAAGGCTTTGTAAACTATAAGCAGGATTTTAAAGTCAATTCTAAATGGCACAGGTAACCAATGTAGTGACATCAAAACTGGAGAAATGTGTTCGGATTTTCTTTTCCTAGTTAAGATTTTAGCAGTTGCATTCTGCACTAGTTGCAATCGATTTATGTCTTTTTTGGGTAGTCTTGAGAGGAGAGCATTACAGTAATCTAGTCGACTGAAAACAAAAGTGTGGATTAATTTCTAAGCATCTTGCAATATTATAAGAGATCTAACTTTTGTTATATTTCTTAAGTAGAAAAATGCAGTCCTAGTAATCTGATTAATATATGATTTAAAATTCAGGTCAGAGTCAATAGTTACCCCTAAATTTTTTACCTCCGTCTTGACTTTTAATCCTAATGCATCAAGTTTATTTCTAGTAACCTCATTATATCCATTATTACCAATCACTAAAATTTCAGTTTTCTCTTTATTTAGTTTGAGAAAATCACTAATCACCCATTCAGAAACACAAATAAAACATTGTGTCAGTGAATCAAGAGAGTCTGGGTCGTCAGGTGCTATTGATAAGTACAGTTATGTGTCATCAATATAGCTATGGTAGCTCATGTTGTGCCCCGAGATAATCTGACCTAACAGAAGCATGTAAATTGAAAAGAGCAGCGGACCCAGGATAGAGCCTTGTGGAACACCATATAGAATATCATGGGTCTTTGAAGTATAATTACCTCAACTCCAAGCAAAAGGGAAGAAGATTAAACACTTAATTTTACGTTCACAAAAAACCTTCTTTATTCAAACCTTTGACATGGGAACTGCCAATGTATCCAGAGGTTCTTCAAATGTTCACCATTAGCCAGGCATTAGGAACTCAGAGACAAGGAACTGACTCGCAGAAGACATGGCCGCATTACTTGGTCTGAAGACTTTTTGAGGGGTTGTTGGCTGGAGAGCTGAATGCAAAGCATGTCAGCTGCCCCTTCCAGCTGTTTAAAGCTGCAGCCTGCAGAGCAACTCATTCTGTAACAGAAAATCTTTTGTTTGGTGCATTGATTATTTTCCTTCTTTATTATTTATTTAATTGTTTAATTTCATGCTTTATCTAATGAATGTCTTTGAACTTTACTAACATTTTTCAAAATACCTTACAAACCCCAAGTGTACATACTGTAGCTACTGCTTATATCTTTCTCTTAATGGTGTTTTTTGGGAGTTTGACTTGCTCAAGGTTACAGGGTGTAAGAGGGTTTAGGTGGTACTAGGCATGTAAGTGGCAGGAAACAGTGAGATGGACTATGTAAGCGATGTACAGTGTCAATGGTCGAACCTGCAATAATATTAGTGCAAGCATGCAGCCGACATTGGATGCTCTAGGAATAAAGCTTTAGAGGTTTAAATTCCAGTAAGACCAGTGCCTGTGAGTGATCATTAAGCTTAGAGCTGAAAGATAAGTTAGGCAATGTTGGAATTGGCATGGAGGTAATGTTTTCCAAATTATTGGTAAGAGAGAGCCTCTGAAGATGACTGGTGGGAGTGTATTGCTGTTCATTGTACTGGTTTTGTTAGTGGACAATTGGACGAACCACTCTACTATGAAAAAGAGAATCTCAGCCCTCAGCCCAGAGAGGTAAAAGAGAGTTGTTTGTCATTTTTAATTTTCTTACTTTGGTTTCCTTCCCTTGTATTTATTTTGCACAATAAACAGATATTCTTATAGTGAGTATTTTAATTTTTTTATTAAAATGTTTTTACTTTATTTTTATTTAGTGCAAAGGTGTCACAGAAGGGGTGTTTACAAATCCAATTCTCAATCAAAGTACAAATCAAAAGGGCAGTTTGCAGTCTCACACCATTATGGGTGAGCCAAGGTCTTGTTTCATGACACCTCCACTGAAAGGAATTCTTATAAGCAACAAGGCATATTTTTATTTTAAAATATACTAACTCGATAAAGCAGCCAACACTGTCTTTGCTATTTAAATTCATGCAGTACCATTTTGAACCTTACATAATACATATAAAACTAGTTTTGTATAAGAAACACACTGATCTGAGACAACAGAGAGGATTTAGTCAAACTTTAAACCGTGTAAATAATTATTTTACTAATCTCCAGAACTGCATTTCATGAAATAGAAAATTCACCTTACGTGATAAACTTCTTTTAGGGTTGCTTAAAGGACTCATTTAAATACATTTGGATTACTTAGAACATTAAATTTATTGTTAGGAGGAAATGTAACTATTAAGAGAAAACTCTATTGCAATTATGAAAAAACCTAACAAGGGCTAATTTAAAGTTTCGAATGAAAATGAATAAGTAAATAAGAACATTGTGTTGTGGTGTGAAATGTGTATAAGTTGATAAATATTTTGTATGTCTTTATTTGTAGCTTAGACAAAGCAATGTAATATTAGTGTTATATCACTGATAAATCTTTGGGACTGAGTCTTCGTAATTTTATGACAGGGTTAGAGGAAGTGCCTAAAACCAATTTGGCAAGTGACTCTCTGCAGGACTCTCTCAATAAACACCCACAGGAAAGCCATATTACCTAGCTGGCAAGCATCAGTTCAACAAATGGTTTGGAGGGGCAAGTGTGAAAGGTATTGTGTGTCCCCATTGGTCTGAAGTATGGCTGTTTGGGATTGGTTTGAATCAGATGCCATTCTGCAGCACAACGCCCTATTGGTGTAAGGATTTGGACAAAGAATGTATGCATTTGGTTACTCTACCCCTCCCTATCTCTTTCTCATCATCATGATGAAGGAGCATCTCAAACACCATGAACTGAAAAGAAGATCCCACTGAGAAGCACAACTCGGCAGCCATATTGAGACAGGCATGTTGCCTGTCCTGAAGAAACCCATAAAACGATGACTTAACTAGTGACATTTAAAGTAACTGAAAGTCTTTGTGCCTCCTGAAACTACACATCAGCATTTATCAGGTTGTATGGTTTCCAATATTTACATGTACTTTGCTTATTGTTATTATTTTATGAATATTATCAATAATACATTATTTAAGTTGTAACTTAACTCCTGCTTGTCCTTTTACTCTATGTAATTGCCTGAGGTAGAAGGGAAGGTTGGGAGAAGTTATAAAGTACAATACCTTATAAACAGTGGCAAGTCTATGGATCTGAGGCATTCTGACAAAGGTTACACATTAAAGAATACAAAAGAGGAAAGCAGAGTAATATAGAGCTCTACCAAGACAAAACACATTGTTATGACTTTTTTGTTAAAAATGCTAATAATATGTGGATTTATGAGTGTGATACAATCAGTTAAAGCTTAATTTGATTTTTAATTATTTTAGTACTCCAAGAAGAGGCCAAAATACTGAAAAACATTGAAATAATAATCAGTAATTCATTCTTGTAAAAAATAACATACATTGTTCCTGCGGTACAATGATGGCTGTAGTTTGCAATGATAATAGATGCCTCCTCTACTGAAGATCTTTCTAGTGTCACTGATTAGATGATTTCTTGAACTTTTGCAAAGGTGTAAGTACAAGGACTGGGACTTGATTGTACATGAATTATGCATTGTGGAATGGCTAAACGTGAACAGACTTTTTCTAAAACTGTGCTGTATATACAGTAGCTCCACACTGTGGAATCCTAAACAGAACAAAGCTTGCACTTTAATATTCTGATTACAGAAACATTGTTTTTGTTCTTCCTGTAGGTAAGATATTATGATGCCTTTAAAGTCATATTTTACATGTCTGCTTTCATTCTTCCAGACTAAAGAAGTTAAATTTCTCCTGACTCAACCAACCCCTCCCTCAGAATATGATTAGAACTAGCCAAATCAAAAAACTGGGTGTGGGAGTCAGATCGTAAATAAGATCTCTAATCAACAAATCTAAAGAATTATTAAACCTCTTATAATGTGAGAGCAAGCCCGCATCCCAAACCACCACCAGAAAAAGGACAGAATCAGAGACCAAACCTACATAGATATTTTTTGAGATGTGTCAGAAAACATGGTAGAATCTATAGAAGAGTCATAATATGTGAGAAAAGAAATATCCTCCAAATCCATTGTATAAAAATCTTGTTCTGGTAGTTGTGATTTTCCCACTTTCCCATTCCCTGTAACATATGTCCTGTCTATGTACTAAGTATAAGTCAACATTGATTTTCATCAATTTGCTTTTTTAGTTAAAAATGTGCACTTTTTTTTTTTTTTTTTACAAAATAGCACTAATGTAATTCGAAATGATTTCCCTGTGCTTTATAGTGAGATGTTCAAAAGTGCTTCATGTAATGAGAAGTCAAGCAAAATGACACCGTTTATACACTATACAAGCTTTCGAGGTGACTCAGGCCCCTTCTTCAGGCAAGATGTACTGTAATCAAAAGTGCTTAATGGAATTATGAAAGAAAATTCCAGGTACAATCTCTCTAACTCTGACCTATCAATGGCATATGTTAGGTATTTAAAGATTATCTGATGATGTCTAAATGCTATCTTTAATTTACAGAGTTTTAAAACAAGTCCTATCTAACAGACTGTGAAATAATATCATCCAAAGCATCATCAAAGTTATGGTAACCAGGACTGGAGTCGGAATTTTTTTTCAAAGTTTGTCTTTATTTTCTGTTACAGGTCAGATGTCTGAACTCACAAATTAATTTCATGACTTTCACATTGATCTTCAGTATACTTCTACTGTATTTTCTCTGTACTTGTACTTCTCAAAAATATATTTCCCATTTTAAAATACTTAATATAGTTATGTAAGCTAATGACTGACCATTGTCTGCATGTCATTGGAACCAAATTCCTGCTTCAGTAAATTTTAACTGTTTAATCCCAAATGTTTATGGAATTATTTAGTAAATAAAAAATATGCTTCAACTCTTGCACTTGTGAAATGAACCATTAAATGTGAAATGAGCCAAAGAATGTTTTGTCATGAAACACATGGTGAACAGCTGCTCTTTTCTCAAGAGATATGGCCTCCTGCTGCCCCAAGCAAATTCAGTGAATGTGAGCCCCCCCCCAGGTGAATATTAATGATGCAAGCTAACAATCCTCCAGGTTTTAATATCTGATGTTGCTAGCCATGTTGCTAGGTCACACCCAACAAATGTATTTAAGAAAGCAGGTTCAAGTTACCTATTGCTTAGTCCTAAATGTTGTTCCTAGCCTCAAAAGTACTCTTCTTTGTTATTTGTGCCACCTGCGATTTTGAACCTAGCCTTTTGTGTGACATATTTTCTTATTGCTTGTGCAGTTGACTCCGAGTTATAATTCTTGATTATAGCTGCATCATGCACCCAATCTATTTATGCTAATTTTTACTGCAAGTCCAAATGTTAACAGTGTCCAATTAATGATATTTTGTAAGGATCCATGGTGGAAGAAAATATTGTTAGAGGGCTGTGAATCTTATACACTATTTCTGACATTACAATATGTGCAGAAGTGGCTAATGACGTATTCATGAATGGTTCTTCGCTTGTTCCTGACAGTACAGATTTTTGCCCTGACCCTAATGACCCTAAACTTGATTGTAAATGGATGAATGGATGGATGGATGATGAATAGGTCTACTTAGGCCTCTGCACTGCTGACTTTTTATGATATTACTCAATCTTGATCAAACCTAGTGTCATGAACCTGTGAGTACTTAGCATAAAGTCTTTGTAAACTATAGCATAAAGCTACTCTCACAGGAAGGATCTGGCAACCTTTTGCTTCTGAACATAAAAGGAAGATAGATAAAGCTTCTTTTGAGACAAAAACATTTATTGCACCAAATGCTCTTCTTAGCAGAATCACCAAGGAGTGCAGGTGTTGCCTGAAATAGGCAAATGCAAACAAGTCCCAAAATCGCAAATCCAGAGAGAATGGTCATAAACAGAGTAGAAGTCAGAAATCTAGAAAAATACAGAAAAGCACAAGAAATCACTGTAACTCACTGAAACCACCAAGCACATTCAATGAGCTTCAAAGGGCTACTTGTTTTCTCAGCCTTTATATGGTTGATGGCAGTGTGATGGTCCAGGTTAGATCCATAATCCCAACTCCTCTATGCTGTAAGAGATAAATAGCAAAGTTACATTCCCTCCTATACGTAGGCTGTTTAGGACTTCTGTAATGCACTCTCCATTGCTGACAGACGTATGCTGCATTTCATTTACTTCAGAAGTTGGATGTCAGAGCTTGGAATGATGTCACACCTGAGTTGGAAAATCAATATGGACACATCTAGAAAAACCTTTGTTCTGCTTGCTCCATCGGAATGAACAATAGTTGATAACAATGCATTACATAGTGTTTTGTGTATCCAAACAACATAGCAACATGAAAGCAACATGGAACTGGGAAATTCTGACCTCTCACTTTAAATGGAATGCAGCAGTAACTGCCAATGAAGATGACCTCTGCTGTCAGTCTTCTCCTTTTTATACGCTTATGAGATTCCTTCACCAAATCCCAAAGGAGGCCTACCCAACTTGCTCCAATTACCAAGTGTATCTCTACGTAGTCTGCGCTGTACAGACTGGAAAGAACACTATAAATCCATGTCCACGCTTATGTGCACATGAATCACTACGAATACTCCAGCACTTATTCATCCAGTGGGAAATAATCAACTTTCAGTCTTGTGTATATATGAACGTACTTCAAACCCTACCCTGCTACCAGCCTGAAACAACCATATGTGGACTATGCTAATCAACCTCATACGTGTGGAATCACTATGCAGCAGAACTTCATTGGCTGGTAAACAGCAACCTCCCACCTCATGCATCGAGATATCGCCACCTGCATTTGAGGAGAGAAGTCCTATGATGCACTCCGCACTACATTAAAATTTTTCTCCTCTCTGTTCCGGGGTTATGGAAAGGCATATGCCACAAGCATCTGAGCAGCTACCCACTATAACCTGGCAAACATAATGACATGATTGCTGTGTGTAATGCATACTATAGTCCATATCAAACACTAAGGGTTCAGCCCATTGCCTTACCAACAAGAGAACCATCATGTATAGCACTGTTATCAAGTTGATCAACACTACTTTGCCTCCAAATACATGGATTGACACAGGCCACCAAGCTCTGTCAGTCTCCTTCTGGAGTGAGAGAGGACTTGTGAGTTAATGGAATGTAACAGCTTGCAGTTAACAAAAACAGCTTCATTCTCACTAGGTGCCCTTATTACAACATGAGAGCTTTCAATTGCTGCAGTTATGTTAGGAAAACTAGACAGTTCTGCAGATTTCTTTTTTATGTTGACATGTACAACCACACAATATGGAAACTAAATGTAGCAGCTCATGAGCTGATTATTGCTTCCAGCACAGCAGGTATGATGTAGTTGCTGCTTAGTTCAGATATTCCTGACCTGTCGGCCAGTTCCCTCTGGTAGGTGCCTGTTGCCAAAATTCCAGCTGTTGTTAAAATCTACATATGAATAGGCAGAGCGTAATTTCATGCAGTCTGTCTTTCTAATGCCAGGCTCAACTCAGCGCCTAGCTCTAAGATAATAGCTCTTGAAAGTCTAAACCGGCTAATAAGCCAGTCATCATCATGGGCAATAAAAATCATGTTGGTCCCTAAAAGCTTCCTCACTTTTTATTCAACCAACTGTATAGTTTTCAAGCAGTGTCGAAGAAGCCATGTTGTGTCAGTCCATTAGACTATGAATAGGCTGTAGGGCATGATATTTAAACCTTTCTGTATGCAAGGAGTAAATCATGTTTTTTTTGTTTTTTTTTTACTGTGCTTTGTTTTCTAATCAAGAAAAGTGAGAACACGTAGCCTATATAAACTGACAAAAAAAAAAATGTCTTCAGCGTAAATACGTAGCATTGGCATCCTTAAAAGGGAAATAAGATAGAGTCTATACATCTTATTCATCACCTTTGAGGTTTAATATGTTTCTCATGTCAATGCACATTATAGTAACAGCTCAGTGATATGAATTGTTATACTCGTGAGCCACCTTGTACCTCTTTTAACGGCATTTCCCTACTCATACCAGGATGTTGTCGTTTCCCAGTTTCTCCAAAATGTTTTGTATGTAATATGGTAGCCGAAACAGCATGCACTGTTGTCCATGTAAATTAGGTTGTAAATTACATATACAAGCTGAAAGTATGTCCTTATAAACATTATTTTCAGCAATTTCTCCGTTATCTGCTTGGCGATGTGTAAAAACTAGCAATGATAAATAAATATCAACAATTTCTAAATTCTATAGAGGGATCGAGATGGAAGAATTGGACACATATGCTTTCACGCCAAAATGTAGTATGAAAATTAATGCAATAATCCAGTTATAAACAAACACACTCACATCAGCCTTAAAATTTGTATTCTGTACATGGGTTGTCCAAATTGGAGTTTCTGTTGTGATGTTTATTACTACCTACATATTCATGGCATTCATTTCTTGATGTTGCCTAACTTTATGTTATACACTGCTTGCGGAAATACCAGCAAGATTCAAAGTTATGAAATCTGTCATCCATGAGCTGGACAAAGACATTTGATTTGAATGATGGATTTCTAAAGGAAATGATCCAGCCACCTGTCTCTATTATACAGATAAGGCATCACTGTTTCCTGCAGCAGAGCAAATAACCTAAACATCCATTTAAGATAATTGAAGAAAACTGAATTGGGCTGTTCATGCTAAAACTATCAACTGTTCCTTGTTTTAATTTGCGAATCAACTACCCTTTATGAGTAGGATTTAAATAAAGCCATTTGGCATCAAAATATTCCTGGAGTAGTGGAATCCAAATGGGCTGAAGCTTTTCAAAGTAGTTTAGGCCCAGTGGAATGTATACTTATGATTTACGGTGTTTGTCTCTCAGCACTGAATACCATTACATACTGTTGTCTATATATTTGTATGTAACATATTTTGATAGGTTTTGCTATAAATCAGACACTTGAACTTGACTTAATTCTGCTTATATTGTGACAAATAAAAATTGAGTACATAACACTTTAATGTACAAGGAAGGAAGATCAAGTATTTTGTTCAAATAAAATTAAATAGTGACAAGATCATTTCTAAGCAATCACAAGATTCAGCATATGTAACTGTTTATGATTTAGTAAAGAGTCTTGATTCTTGGAGATCATATTTTTACCATAACAGTGAGCTATTTCAGTTTTTAAAATGTTTTTCTATTTTCATCTAACTCGCTATATTTTCTTGCTGTTTTCTTCAAGCAATGCCATAAATAATGCAAACCCATGCAGTGACATTTGAAAATGTAAATTACTTTGGCTATGAGAATTATGGTTCGGCTAAGAATTCAGCAGCTTATTCAATGTTTGGAATGTTGACTGAAAAATGTTGGGTTTTTCCTATTGCTTTTTTTAACACTAGTATTTTCTGAAAAATGGACCTGGAAGAAACAAAATATACTTTGTGGTTATTGATGTTATTACAACCATAAAGTACAGTTAAAAGCTGCCAACCACAAGGAGAAACAAGCCAATGGTTAAGACCTGCCTCATAGCATTCGAAAAGGCATCACCGAGTAGCATCAGTCATTTTGAAAAGATGGATTTTTTATTTTTTCAGATTAATTGGTTACAGACTTTTCTGGATAATATGCAATTACACAAAATATTTGTTTCATTTATACATTCTAAAAAACCCTGTGAATAATCTGCCCATAAATCTCCTTTTTATTGGGAAATTGAAAAGGCTTGCTTCATTTTGACACGTGATATAGACTTACTTTTAGTTATATTGTTCATTTAAATTGATATATATTTGTTCCACGTGTCGTTTTCGTTTTACATCTGAAGCAAATCAGAAGTCTTCAGAGAAAATGAAGTGCACTGCAGTAGCTGATTTTGTGAGTATATGCTGTCACAAAGTTCAGTGCAACAATACCACATTAGATCATCTACAATGTATTGACTGTAGCAACCTACCATACTGGCAGCACTAGCAAGTAAAAAACAGTAGTGACTGGCAATCATGGGTATATAGAAGTATAAAACAAAATTAGTTACCAATCAACATGGCTGATGGCTTAGCTGCTGTTCAGTTACATGAGCCAGGTTGCCACATTACATCTATAGACACGGTCACCAGCCATATACAAAACCATTCCAGAAGCTGAAAGAGCAGAAATAACATACTTGGCTACAGTCAATAAAGGCTTGAACTCAAAAATGAATTTTGGATGGCACTAACAACTAAGAATTACACAGTGCTAACCTGGTACACCATAGACAAAGACTGATAGGTGAAATTGGTGGTGGTACAGATGGAAAACGTTCCAGCTAAACATACAACTGACAGCCATGCTCAGAAACTAACTGCTGCTAAAGACTTGGTGGCTTGAAGCCAACATGGTTGTGTGAGTTCATAATAATGCATAAAACATTGTGGCCGCTAATTCAGTCACCCCCATAAATCAGGCCTTGTTTGCATGTTTCATGTGTAATCTGCAAGTCCTAGTCAACAAGCCCATATCTAACCTGGTGGGAGGCTGCCTAAGCAAACCTGGAACTTTGATGCTTTGAGTGCCTCTTTTACTTTTTGTCCTATTAATTAACAGGATGCACAAGCAAGTGACTCCTGAACATGTCTGTGTGCTCCTAATGAAAACAATTATGCATAAAATACATACTCAGAGACACTTTGTGAGATGTTTCACTTAAATTTAAAACAAAACATTTTATAAATAATGCATAAAGAAATCCTTTTCTATAAAATGTATCCTCACATTATTTTCTGTTATCAAGAAGGTTACTTCATTTTAACAACTAAGTGTCCTAATTGATTAAATCCATCCATCCATCCATTTTCCAACCCGCTGAATCCGAACACAGGGTCACGGAGGTCTGCTGGAGCCAATCCCAGCCAACACAGGACGAAAGGCAGGAAAAAAACCCTGGGCAGGGTGCCAGCCCACCGCAGGACACACACACCCACACACGCACACACCAAGCACACACTAGGGAAAATTTAGGATCGCCAATGCACCTAACCTGCATGTCTTTGGACTGTGGGAATAAACCAGAGTACCCGGAGGAAATCCACACAGACACGGGGAGAACATGCAAACTCCACACAGGGAGGACCTGGGAAGCAAACCTGGGTCTCCTTACTGCGAGGCAGCAGCACCACCACTGCGCCACCGTGCCACCCATTGATTAAATCAATTTAGAAAAATAATAAAAAATATTATCCCTAGCAGAAATTACTACAAAACAATAGAACCAGTAAATTTGTGTTTCTGCAGCATAAACACTGTAAGAATGATAAGAACACAAGAAAAAGTTTTAGGGATCCACCCCGTATGCTGTGAAGCAATTTGAAGAAACGAGTAATCTCGAAAGACTGAGTCCACACATAAACATGTACTGAACTGATATAAAATGGCAGGTAGGTTGGTTTTATAGCAGGAAGTCAGGAAGGATGCATTTTAGGGCAGAAAGTGGAAGTGAGGTCATCATCAGGGGCCAGAAGTAAGAACAGGATTGGAGGTGGAAGTGATGTGCTCATGCAGGATTTCCTTCTGGAGCTCTGTAGGAAGAGAGGAACGGGCATTAGTGCTCATCGCCAATCCCTGGTCCGGTGTGTTGGTATCCTGAGTTAAGCCCTTTGACAGCCTCCCAAGCCCACATGTGTGAGAACACATTAAAGGACACTGAAAGTTTGGCATTTTTCAAGTCAAAGTTACTTCTTCACTGTCATGTTATATTCTATTCGGCCACATGAAATTGTGTTCTAAAAAAAAACCTAGCCTTTTCTTTTATTTTAAAATGAATATTATAGGACCAGATTCCAAATGTGAAAGCAAAACTCTTAAAACTTTTTTAATATGTTCATTTTTAAAGCCGAGCGTGTGATTGAGAATTGATCTGCGTCTTGAGATTGCACACATATTTAATAACAGCATATCCATGTAATTTTACAGCAAAAAATCCAAATGTTTTTGTGAGATTCAACTATTTAAAAGGAGACCGGTTTACACTTCACCTCCGTGATCGTTTGCCTTACAGCTTCCAAGGGACGTGGCTTCAAACGCTATAAATGACATTACTGAATGTTGATGACCAGATGTGAACTGCTGTCTCTGTTCTGTAGACATTAATCACTGAAAAAATGTCATACTTACGATCACTCAGTATTTCACTATGTGTGATAAAAATTAAAGTGAATTTAAAATTGCAACAAATCCCAACTCAAAACTACCTCATCACATTATGGGCTTGAGTCAATGTCTACCAGGAAGACACAATAAAAGTAAAACTTACTAAGTTTACTCACTCAATAACGTTGTCCTCAGTTCTTTATTTCAAACCATATCCTCAGCAAGAGTGAATCAGCATTCACTACAAAATTTAACTACTGGTTTGTGGCACTTTGATCTGTTTCATTTGTTCCATTATGTTTTGTCTCAACTGCATAATCTGCCTTTTAATTTTCCCAGTATTCTTATTGTATGTGCACACAGCACGCCACAAAAAGTGTGTAATGCTGAGTTTGGATTGGCACTGTAAACTTTGTATCAAATGAATTGCACAGGGTGAGTCCAAGGCAGGATTTTAATCAGTAAACACTTGCTTTAAACACTCCTAAGCTTTGACCACTCTGTTTCTGGCAGCTTCTCACTGTCCATTATTAGCCCCGAAACTCAAGTTCCCTAAAATATGGTTCATCTCTACCCATTTCAGGTATTGTGCTACCTCTCCCCTCTTTATCTCTGGCAGAGGACTGACACACCAACAGAACTTTTATTTACTACTTCTTTCATAAACTGAGTGGCATGCATTTTTCTGTAAGACTTATTTTAGTTATATGGGCATCTCGGAAGCTGTCACAACATTATTTTCCTTTATTAGTATATTGACATCACATAACTTTGACAGTCTCTTAAATTTTGATACCCTCTTTAATATAACACAAGACCGCCTCGCTTCTTCAATCCATCCATCCATCCATTATTAACCCGCTATATCCTAACTACAGGGTCACGGGGGTCTACTGGAGCCAATCCCAGCCAACACAGGGTGCAAGGCAGCAGGAAACAAACCCTGGGCAGGGCACCAGCCCATTGCAGAGCGTGTACACACACACACACACGCACCCACACACCAAGCACGCACTAGGGACAATTTAGAATCTCCAATACACCTAACCTGCATGTCTTTGGACTGTGGGAGGAAACCGGAGTACCCGGAGGAAACCCACACAGACACGGGGAGAACATGCAAACTCCACACCAGGAGGACCTCTCCTACAATCAGTTTTTATTAATTTATAGCAAAAGCTCTTATTTTGAGATTATCGTGATATAGTCATTTTGAAGTTTATCTTATTTTAAATAAATCCCAACTCAGAACTACCTCATCATGTTATGGGCTTGAGTAATGTCTACCAGGAAGACACAGTGAAACCTACTAATTATGTTTACTCACTCAATAACATTGCCCTCAGTTCAAAATTGATACAGTGACATCTAGCAGTTGTATTTATCTTCCTAATGCACCATTATCTCCCACTGGGTTGCTACCTCATTGTAATCAGGTTGCGTGAATGCCTCAGTGACCCCTAGAGTTATACCAGTGGGAGTATGCTGAACTTGTAGGGTTGTCCAAGCCAGACAGGCTGAAAGGTAAAAGCCAGATCAAAACAGCCCACTGTTCCTCCAGTTTAAGGGATGGACACAGAGCTGACAACTCTGTGCCATAAAATGTTCTTGTTTGCCTCTTGAAATAGCAAGAGAGAAAATTATCACAACTGTGGCCTTTGCAGAGTCATTGCATGACTGGCAGGTGCAAAAAGACGAAGACATTCCCGAGACACGAGGCACTACCCATCGAGGACAAGCAAGGAAGACTGTGGAATAGAAAGATACAAGAAGATGACCATTTGGGTGGACAGATCAAGAAAGTTCTGAATATATCACCACCTGATAAAGAAACATGCATACATGAAACAGAGACTAGATCTTGAGGGTAAGGCTACTTCTGCTGGTCAACGGAATGTTCTTACTGCACAATAAAGTAATCAGAATGCTGAACTACTAAAGGCAGACCCAAAGCTTGCAGCTGCTGTTCCAACGTTATTATTTTGGCTCAAAATTACAAAATCAAAATATCAAAATTAATAAGATTAACATAGATAATTTAATAAACATATATTTAATTTAATTTTGTGAACAACATATTTTATACATAAAACACCAGAAATGCTTTTGTAAAGAAAATACAAACAATAATAAATTAATAATAAATAATTAAAAAAATCTATCTAAGTGAAAAGTAACAAATTCAAATAAATGAAAGGCTCACATGGTAAAAAATAAATACAAATTGCACACCATAATGTTTAAAAAATACACGAAAAGTGCACATAATAAAAACTATAAAAAAACATAGCTCGTAAAATTATTATTGTAGCTTTCAAAATCACTGTTTCTGTGTTTTGGCTACAGCAGATATAGCCACTATGTACTCAATGTCCAAAGTCTTTTGAACATTGCTTTCTACTGATGTTAAAACTCAGGGTGAATGCCTCTCCTAGCACATGGCAGATGTCAAGTATGATTCTGTCAGCTTTAAAGATGAGAAACACCAGAGTCAACAGTTATAGGAAGAGTAAGGACTGCTGCATGACTACATTTTGACTTCTTAGACCCCTGTCTCACTATTAACTCATCCTTGCTGAATTGATGCTACAGATTTTGGTCGCGCACTGACTATGGTGGAGCCTGGAGAGACAGACTGAAGCTGAATCAGAAATAACCACATTGTCTAAGCACACAAGATAATCAAATTTTTGCTTTGACATGTAAATCCTCTTCGTGATTTATAGAAATGGGGCTGATTACATTTAATCTAACTAAAAACATAATGTTAATCTCAAACACTCTCACAACAGAGATTGGCCCCCCCCACTTGGTATGGTTACTGATTGTGTTGTTGTGTATCGCTTGCTGTGCTTCAAGGATGATTCCTACAGATTTATGATTGCAATCAGTAGCTATTTAAACAGTCCTTTAGCAATGTCTGAGGAAGTAAAGGAATTGATGAGGCAATAACTGTGGTGTGTTGCACACCTTGGGCCATTAAGGATGGTGACTCTCAAGAATGTTAAAGTTGCTGGCCCTCTTTCCAACATCCATTGCCAAAGTGCATTGGAATGAGACCTGTTTTATGCAATGTTCTTGGTTTTTCATACACAAGGAATTACTTTCTTAGCTATGCTGTTAGATCCATCTCTTCACTATAAGCTGTCTCGTCATTGTTGGAAATCAGGCCTACAATGGTGGTGTCATCAGAAAATTTAATGATAGAGGTAGAGCTGCATTTTGTAGTAGGTCAACAAATTGGACAGCAGGGGACTCAGCACATTACCCTGTGAGTTGTCTGTGCTGAGAATCATTATGGAGGAAATAATTCTGCTAGTGTAAATATACTGGGGTCTTCCTGTTAGGAATTCCAAAATTTAGATGCAGAGTGTGGCACTAATTTTAGGAGCCTGAAGCCTCTTGTATAGAATGTGCTTATGCTCAGAAATGTGTATAAGCATTCCTTTTACAAAAGTCATGACTGATAAAACACAAACTTGCTGTGAAAAGTGCCTTAAAGTTATATCAAATTTCAACCATCTGTAAGTCCTACAAATACTTTTTTGTGTTGGCATTTTAAGACCTCCAGGTGGCAGGAAAATGAAATAAACAGAAAATCAAATTTCATTGCTCATTTCGATGTTGCATTAGTCACTTTTAATTGACAGGTTCTTTCAGTACAGCTGTCTTAAGTGTTGGTAATTACAAATTAGTGTGTAGTCTATCTATATTTTTCTATAAAAATGTTGTGTATTGAACGACAGAACTAGCAATGATCCCTTTAGAGGATATCGCCAATGGCAGGCTATGGAAGGAGAAAGTTTTTAGAGCTTGCAATGAGTTTTTGGCCCATGATGAGACTTCTTAGAGCCATCCTCTTGGAGTTGTGGGCTGATTTGGAACTGAAATTACAAAGACCACCACACAGAAATCAAGCGATCCCTGTTCCATTACAGATATTAGTTACTTTTGGGTGTTTGATGACTTTTTAGCACAAACTGGACATTAATGCAATTGTAATACAAAGACACTCAAATGTACAGAGATTAGTACTGCAGCACTGACATTTACTTGGCAAAATGATTTTTTTTCTTCACAAGTGCAATAAGAATATTCTTAATATCTCCCAGTTCTGCGCATACACCCTGCGTCAATTCACAATGTGTTTCCTTTTGTGTCTGCTTCATGATGACACATTGCTATTGCTCTCTCCAGATGTTATGTTTCACTCCGGGTTCCACCCCTGGCTGGGGTTCAAAGCTTTGCTTTTATTCTTTTGTTGGTACTAATGGTATCTATGTTTATCTGCATTTTTCTTCGTATTGATTGTATCTTTGTTATGTGCCTTATGTTTTGTAGATGGCATCCAAAGAGGCTGGACCACCTGCCCATCACTGCCAGGGACTACCTTCAGCCCTATAAAGGTTCCAGGTTCCCACAGATCCTGATGGTTTATTTGAATGCGCTAGGGAGTTGGTGAATGTTTTTTCTTATTCTTATTGTGTTTTCTGTACTTTTGACCTTCTGCCCTATTTTTAAACCTTGCCCTGGATTACTGTATTGGGATTTTGTTTGTTGTGGATTGCCTTTGACGGCAACTTTTTTTTATCTTTTTGTGCTCCATAGTGTGATATAGCGGTTCGTGGCTAGAAACAGGATGGCCAGTTTTTAAATACATAATCACCACGCTTGCGGCTTAAGGAGAAGGTGTGGCAGTGTGGCGGGAGCAGTTCCCGAACTTAATGTGGGCATTTCCACACTGAAGTGCACAGGTGCAGGATCGCCCGTTTCCGTAATTGATACAGGGAGCTGCTAATCGCCACACCTGTGTCACGTCCCCATTATAAAAGAAAAAGAAAAGAATACACGGAGGTGAAGAAAAGAAGAAGAGCCGGTGCAGGAGCAAACAAGACAGACAGACAGACAGAGAGAGAAAGAGAGAGAGAGTAGGCTAGCTGGTGAATGCAGGCAGCTGGGATGGAAAGCTCCTAAGGAGCAGTATGTGGCCGACACTTGGTGAGGGGCAGTTGGAAGTGGTCACTCAAGCTGAGCGGTTTCTAGGAGCTGGGGTGACCAGCAGTATGGATGTCTCACTGCAGAAGGCTCCAGGAGTTGAGTAGGCTTGGGAGGGTGAGCCTCAGCATGAGCACCCTGGCCGTTGGGGAACCTGAGGTAACTGTATGGAGCCAGGGGATGGAAGGCAACTAGACAGAAGTAAGGTCAGCTGCACCTGCTTATAGGGTGACTCCACTGTTTCAGGGCCCGTATGGTAAAAGCAGGGGAGCCACCAGTTGAATGGAGAAGGTGTGGGTATGTGTGTGCCCTGTGGTGGGCTGGTGCCCTGCCCAGGGTTTGTTTCCTGCCTTGTGCCCTATGTTGGCTGGGATTGGCTTCAGCAGATCCCCGTGACCCTCTAGTTAGGATATAGCAGGTTGGATAATGGATGGATCGATGTTACTTATGTTTTAGTGCTAATGACTAACAACAGAGATGCAGTCTGTACAGTTAATCAGCAGCTCTAGTCAGGATATGCTAAACTGAAGTAGTGAGTCTTCATTCTGGATTTAAAAGCTGAGACTGAAGGGGCCTCTCTTATAGTAGCAGCAGACCATTCCACAGTTTAGGGGCCCTGTAACTAAAAGCTCAACCTCCCACTGTTATTTTATTAATCCTTGGAATCATAAGCAGACAGGCATCTTGAGATCTTAATGTGCGCTCTGGTTTGTAGGTCATGATAAGTTCAGACAAGTAAGCCGGACCTTGGCCATTTAATGCTTTATATGTTAAAAGGAGGATTTTGAAATCTGTCCTAAACTTAAACGGATTTAAGAACTGGAGTTATGTGTTTGTATTTTCTTGTTCTTGTAATAATTCTTGCAGCAGCATTTTGGATTAACTGGAGGCTGTATAAAGAACAGTTTGAATATCCAGTGAACACCGCATTGCAGTAGTCAATCCTACTAGAAATAAATGCATGAATTAATTTCTCAGAATCCTGTTTATTTAGAAAGCACCTTAATTTCCCAATATTTTTAAAATGGAAGAAACTTGATTTGTACAACTTTGTAATATGCGCTTTAAATGACATGCTAGAGTCAAAGATAACTCCTAGATTCTGAGCTGATTCAGTAAAATTAATGGTGATTCCAAATTAGTTAAATGATGACAAAATATTGTTGTGATCAGCATCATTCCCTCCAACAATTAACATCTCTGTTTTATCAGTGTATAAAGACAAGAAGTTCTCATCCACTCACTCCTTTAATTCAAACTAATTAAAGACAACATCGGAGAAACTTCATTTGATCTAAATGAAAGGTATAACTGGGTATCATCTGCATACGAGTGAGAATTAACATTATGTTTTCTAATGATAGATCCCAGTGAAAGCATGTAAAGTGAAAACAGTAAAGGTCCCAGTACTGAGCCCTGTGGGACACCATATCTCACTTCTGTGTATAATGATGGAGTACTGTCAGCACATTTCTGTACATATTGGAATCGACTTGATAAATAAGAACTAAACCAAGCAAGCACAGTGCCTGTAAGCCCACCATCATTTTCTAGCCTGTGCAGTAAAACAGAATGGTCAATGGTGTCAAATGCTGCACTTAAGTATAACAACATAATTATGTATTTATTAACTTTGAGCACTTCACTATGTACAATGTTTTGGTTTTGTTTGAGTACATTTTTTTGTTTTTCAACATCCCCTTGCTCTCAGTGTAATTTGTCCTCATCGGCCAGCTCATCTGGTTACATTACCAACGGTGCTGGATTCAAGAGGCTCCCAAAACTGGAAGAGGAAGCACGGAGCAGGACCCGCACCGTCACACATGGAGCTTCATGTTTTTTCAGAGTATTTTCATTGAGAATAAATCTTTCATTTTATTAATATTTTATATGGAACTCTGTTACTAGCTGGGATTTTTTGATGGGATTTCCCCCTCTAGTGGCGATTTTTGGATATGTTCGAGACTTACATGCTTGGGAACTCTCAAGCAGTACAACACCCCACAGCGGCTCCCACTCTTGTCTTTTTTTTCTTTTATTTGTGACTCCCACAGACAGACCAGCAAAAAGATGTATTTGCAGTTCTCCACTTCAGTTAATAATACCTGAAGTTCACATTCAACGAGGCTTCATTTTTTGCTTTCTATTCCTCTGTTCTCCAGATGTATAGAATGACTAGATCATGAATACTCAATAAAGGTGCTTTTAAACCATATGTGGTTACTGACAGGCAGAGACTAAAGCCACGTGCACAAGCACATATAGTAGTTGATTTGACATTTGTAAAGGAGCTTGGCTTGGCATGTGGCACATCATATGGTTATATAAATATGACTTTTGTATGCATACATCATTTTTGCCTTTCGAGCGTAATCAAAATTTTAGGTTTTATATATGAGGGCCCTCGTGATTTGCTGGTGAGCTATAATCTGCACAGAAAACCTGATCCTGGCTGTTTTTTTATGATGAAATTTGTATTGAGTTTAACAAATTCAAAAAAGAAACACGCAATTATAACTAAAGTGACTCCAAGGGAACAAGAGATATAAAGCAGGGAAACCCTCTTAACGGAGTTCAGGGTGGTATGGAGATTGAGCATCAACCAATTCTAACAGACTTTTTGAGAAGGACTGGGTTATGACAGTGTTATTTTACAAATGTGCCAAGGTGTTTTATGACCCATCACCATGGTACAAGAATATAACAACTAAGAGGGCCAAAGCAAGTAAGCTGAAACATTATTTTCAGTGAAGTGAAGGTGAGAACAGAAAGGGAGAGGGAAAAATTAATCTAAGAATGATGAGGGGCTATGATGGTTAGCTAGCAAGAGGATCAGCCAATCTCTAGATTGGATAGAAAATATACTCGCAAACATGTGCAGTTTTTAATATCTGGAAAAAATTTGGGTTTAATTTGCTTAGAGAGCTTTATATAGACAACATCTTTGCATCCTACGAACAATTACATTCCAAATTTAATATTCCAACTACACATTTCTTTCACTATCTTCAAATTAGGAACTTTGTTAAACAGAACCTGTCCGATTTTCCTCATCTTGCACCCTTGTCCATGCTGGAAAAAATATTGCTCAATTTCAAGGACTTAGACACCATCTCTGCAATATATAAAATTATTTTACAGTCCCTCCCTTTCAAAGATCCAAGAGGACACTGGGAAAAAGATCTCTTAATCAATATATCAGAAAAGGAGTGGAAAATAGCAATGCAGAGAATTCACTGAAGCTCCATATGCGCAAAGTATACAATTATTCAACTCAAAATTATATATCGAGCACATCTGTCTTGCCTAAAACTCTCCAAAATGTTTCCAGGGCAAGATCCAACCTGTAAACGCTGCAATCAAGTCCCAGCCTAATTGGGTCAGATGTTTTGGTCCTGCACCAAATTAACATCATTTTGGACCAAAATTTTTAATTACCTTTCAGACAGCCTTAGTCTCACAATTTCTCCTAACCCATTAACAGCTGTGTTTGGTGTTCTTCCAGATGGGTTTAAAGTGGAGAAGGACAAACAAACTGTGATTGCATTCACTACACTTTTGGCATGCAGACTTATTTTGCTAAACTGGAAGAATCCTAACTCTCCTCTTTTAAGTCAGTGGGAAACCGATATTTTATACTTTCTGAAATTGGAAAAAATCAAATACTCAGTTAGAGGATCTTTACAGATTTTTTTCAAAACATGGCAGGATCTAATCAATAATATTTTAGAATAAGCTTTTAAAGCACCAAGGAAGCAATTATTTCCGCATTTCTTTTTCTTCTCCATTCATCTCTATTGACTTATCAAACTTATCAATTTAGGTATATTTGCAAGCCTTAAGTTTTACCCCATTGGCCTTGGTCTCTCTCTCAGGGGTGGGGGTCGACTTGTTCTCAGTCCTGCTTTTTGTTAAAATTGATTGATTTGTATGGAATGATCACAATAAAATTAATAAAAAAAAAAGAAAATATACAACCAATTGCATAATTCTAAATCTAGTAAGGAACTACCTTATTGGACCATTCACAAACCATGTTTGCTTTCCCAAGCTTGTACTTGTATATCTTACTGTAAATTTTTCCAAATAAAGCAGTGGTGAACCTTTGGAAAATTATGGATGTCATTTGTAATCCATAGTTTCTTATTAGGAAATATTTGAATTGTTTTCACAGACACAAGTTGTCCACACATATTCTGATAAACCACTGAATAGTGATCCAAGTCAAATATGCTGCATAATTTTGAAGTATGTCTCAATTTCAAGATAGTCTTTCTCCAGCATTGAACCGCTTTTCTTACTGGCTCCTTACACCTTATTTTCTGCTTGTAAGCTAGAAGCAGAAGTACTGAGCGATGGCCTGATTGTCATGATAGAAGGTGCAGTAGAAGGCAGTATGGGTCCTAGCTTACGCTGTAACAGTAATTCAGGGTGTTACCAGACCTGTTGGGGCAGATGACATGATGATGACATTTAGTGTAAATATTCCTTAAATCAGCTTTGTATACAACCAGAGCAACAATAAACAATCATTTAACATTTACTAATTGTTTTAATTAATTTAGTCTAAATCAGGGTTCCCCAACTCCGGTCCTGGAGGGCCCCAGCAGCTGCAGGTTTTCATTCTAAGCCTTTTCTTAATTTAGTGCACTGTTTTTGCTGCTAATTAACTTGTTTTGAATTAATTTTAATTGACTTGTTCTTTATAATTTGTTCCCCTGAATTTCTTCATCGTTCCTCTAAATTGGTTAATTTCTTTCCTTAATTGGCACCAAAATAGAAATCAAATGTGAAGCGAGTGAGCCAACAGAAGACCAACTAAGTCAGGACCTGAAACTCCAACCAATTTCAATCCAGCCATTTGCTTAATTAGGTGCCAATTCTTGTTAAACCCATTCTTTAATTCTGTGGCTTGTTTCTGCTCTCATTGTGCAATAGCAGACATTTTTCAAAACTGTTGATTATCTCTTTTCTAAGAGCACTGTTAAAATGTTTTGAGGACCTGAGCAGAACAGCATTCCTGAGACCTTCGCCTTTCTTTATTTTCAGATCATGTACCAGTTTGCTGGTCATGTTTTGGCTCATTTTGTATCTCATTATTGTATGGCTGCTAATTAAGGAAAAAGAAACAATTAAGGGGTCTGAGTATTCAAGAGCAAGTCAAATAAAATTAATCCAAAAGAAGTTAATCAGGAACAAAAACAGGTCACTAATTAAGAAAAGGGTTATAATGAAAACCTCCAGGAACCCCTCCAGGAGTTGGAACCCCTGGTCTGAATTATTTTGCTGACATTCTCTATTTAGCCATGTTTTTTTTGTTTTGCTAATACCAACTTACTTGTTTCAAATGTAAGAAAGTTATTTTAACATCTTCATGTGTCTTGCATTTCATTTTACATGGAAGAATTGTCACCACAAGTAAAAGAATTTCCAGCCCACAAAGTCAATGCCAAGTACCAGCATCCAAAAAAGAATGACTAAGTCTAGAATACTTGCCAGCTCTGGAATGCATTTCTGCAGCTATAAAATATTGACATTTACATGACAATAAATTTTCAAATGTTTCATTTTTGGTACAACAAAATTTAGACATTAAAAAAATGCTTTGTTTTATATTTGGTGACAACCATGCTGGTAATAACAACAACAACATTTATTTATATAGCACATTTTCATACAAAAAGTGCTTTACATAATGAAGAAAAGAAAAATAAAAGACAAAATAAGAAATTAAAATAAGACAACATTAGTTTACATATAAAAGGAGTAAGGTCCGATGGCCAGGGTGGACAGAAAAAACAAAAAAAAAAATTCCAGACGGATGGAGAAAAAAATAAAATCTGCAGGGGTTCCAGGCCACGGGACCGCCCAGTCCCCTCTGGGCATTCTACCTAACATAAATGAAATAGTCCTCTTTGTAGTTCGGGTTCTCACGGAGTCACTTGATGTTGATGGTCATACAGACTTCAGGCTTTTAATATCCCTTAATCATTGTTGGAAGATCACGGTGCTTTGAGTAGATGGTGGTGGCGCAAGCCAATACCAAAAGGATACCGGAAAAGGAAACAGAAGAGAGAGTAGGGGTTAGTACAGAGTAATGGCAATCCCCATGTAAAAGCAGGTACATTTTAAGATTATTTTTTAGTTTTTAATGTGGCAGATTCACTTTTTTCTTTCTTGGAGACTAAGAATTGTGATATTTGCATGGTGAAGGCCTGTCTGAAGTACAAACATATACCTGAAAGGGTCACCCATGACAAACAGATATAATGGGAGTGAATATAAAGGGTGGCCTATGTCTGCTTTAACTTTAAAAAAAGGATGGAGCTGGCAAGTGGATTTGCCACCTGCGACATGAATGGTGAACTTGTGTGACTTGAGTGGGACAGAATTAATCTTGATAATCAGGTCAATTAACTTATAATCTAAACCTATGTTGCCATTATTCAGCACAACTTAAAAATTAGGTTATGGTATAATTTTACATACTGTATATGAAAGGGAACTAAGAAATTCTCGTTCTCACCTTGAGATGCAATACAGTTTTCCTAGTGCTTCTCCCATTCCTGGAAATATTTCCTGAACTCATCTGACGACTTTTCCTGGATTTCTAACACAGTATCAAATTGTCTTCCCTTCAGTCTCAATTTTAATTTCAGGAACAAACAAAAAGCCATGTTGAGAAAGATCAGGGGCCTCATGTATAAACAGTGCGTACGCAAAAAAATGTTGTGTACTCCCATTTCCACGTTCAAATCATGATATATAAAACCTAAACTTGATGTAAAGCCACACATATTTTCACGGTAGCTCAAACCCTGGCATACGCAAGTTCTCAGCTTGGTTTTCGCACCCAGCGTCAAAGCAGTGCATTTGTTTCAACAACAACATTTATTTATAAAGCACATATTCATACAAACAGTAGCTCAAAGTGCTTTACATAATAAAGAATAGAAAAATAAACACAATATGAAAACAAAATAAATCAGCATTAACATCGAATAAGAGTAAGGTCCAATGGCCAGGGGGGACAGAAAAAACAAAATAAAAACTCCAGACGGCTGGAGAAAAAAAAATAAAATCTGTAGGGATTCCAGACCATGAGACCGCCCAGTCCCCACTGGGCATTCTACCTAACATAAATGAAACAGTCCTCTTTGGATTTAGGGTTCTCACGGAAAGGCTTGATGATGGTGATGATGGTGATGATGGTCACGTAGATTTCTGCCTTTTAGTCCATCCAGTTTCAGTGTGGTTTCCCTTTCTTTTTTAGATCCATATCCCTGATGCAGCTTTATCATATACACTGAAATTAACTGCATATTGTTTATTAGTTTAAGGCATCTGATTGTAATTAACCTGTAACAATATAATGGTCCACGGAATTGCCAAACTATTCCAAATGCCATAGCTGCTTTAGCGTTGTTACTCTCACTGCACCTTCTTCTTCTTCTTTCAGCTGCTCCTGTTAGGGGTTACCACAGCGGATCATCTTCTTCCATATTACTCTCACTGCATCACTTGGAGTATTTATATCACTGTATCTGAGTGGAGAATCACAACTCTACAGCAGCTGATTGGAAAGAGAATTATCGGTATACAGCATCTAGCACACGCTGCCTCAGCCATGTTGTCTATTTGAACTGCTCGCATACGGCAAACGCTTCAGAGCTTTTCCTGTACGGACCTCGCAGTTCAGAAACAGTTTCATCCCAAAAACTATAAAAGCAATCAGTCCATCAAGTGCTCCTGGTAGAACTGTTTGTACTTAAAAGTACAATTACCTCACTGTAAACTTGTGATACAGTTATAATATTGCACAACCTGAGCCACATTAGTGCGTATTTACATATGATGATGATATCATTTTTAAGATGAAATGCAGCAAATATGTTTATTATATTATACAGATGAAACTTTAAACACTAGAATTACCAGAGTCTACGAAAAAACTCGTAGATCCGTCCCACCTTAAATTGCTTCTTAAAACCGTTCTCAACTCTCAGCCAGCTTCCTTTGTCCTGTAAATGTGCCGATAAAAACAAACTGCAAGCAGCCGGCTATTCCATCCCCCCACCGACTTAGAACGTGCACAAACTTCTCCCAGCTCATGCCTCGATTGATAATCTGGGAGTGAAGTGGAGTTTTAGAATGGAAATAATAGATTGTTACTTGCAACACACGCATTTCATGTGTGTTCCGTTTCTACAGTAATCTGTGTAAACACATTGTTCAAAAAGATTTTTTTTTATATTTTAGTAATAAATGTTACAAAATATAGGCATAAACTATAAAATGTGTGAAGCCTGAAGGCCAAAGATAAAATAAACACTTTCATAAAAGGTTCAATAATGTTGCAACAGCTTCTGTGGTGTACTGGTAAGATTTCATAACTTGGAGTGCAGCAGACTTGTTGTACCTCAACAGACGAGAGTTCAATTCCCCGCTGGGGAGAAAAATGTATGTATTTTTTAACCTTCTGCGTTCTGCCTACCTAAACTCCCTGCCTACATAGCAAAAACAGTAATTTTATTATTATATAGGAGCTTCCCTGTCTGCCTATCATATAGTGCCTTTCCTTCCTATCTATCTATATATCTATCCCCTTAGCTGTTTTTTATATATCTATTATACAGTGCCTTCCCTGTTTATTTATATATCTAGTGCCTTCTCTGCCTGTCTGTCTGTCTAATTGCATATAGCGCTGAACTTACTGCTCTGTACTATTCTGTCCTCTGCATGTCCTGGAATACAAAAGAAACACCACCATACAGCAACATGTGTGAACTGGCAAGATCAGGGAAAAAAAACACGCTTTCACTGATTACAAACCACAAGATGAATGAAAGAGACAATATATGTAAAAACATCATCACACTAATGCAATATTATTTGAAAACGAACAGCGTCAGATCAGGTTTGAGTATGCGCCCGATCTGACACTGTTCATTTTCAAATAATATTGCATGTACTGTACTATTTTAGAATAAAAACATACATTTGATTTCAGTCAGTCTGTAAGAGCCAGTGTAAATGCATGATAATTGTAAAGGTTAGCTTTTTTTTTTTAAATTCGGTTCCATTCACTCATTCGCGTTCACGATCCCCCCCTCCCCATCTGACACTGCTGTTTTCACGTTAAAGACGCGCTATAGCTCGAATGTGATTTATTTGGAAACGCGCTATAGCTCGAATGTTATTTATGTAGGGAAGAAGGTACAGTGTCAGGTGCTCATTCAGTGTAATAGGAACCATAGCACAGAGTGGTGTGTACACTGCAACACGTACACATGTCGTAAATGTAGGAAGGGTGTGTGGGAACTGTTAATATTTGAATGTGATGATTTTATATGGCACGGATCGGAAATCAGCAGTTCTTAGCATTGCCCCACGCAAGCTGTCGTATCAACCGCCTACTGTAACTTGCTTTCTTTTTTCTTCGGTTATAGTCTTGAATAATAGTGCACTTGTTTTGTTATACTTGTACACCAACATATGTTCCTGTGTTTGAGCGACACGGGCATGCTCAAAAAATAGACGTGTAATGCCACGAAAAGTGGACACAGGCACTTCAGTTCGCAAGCATTGGTACGAGAATGCAGTCACAAGTACGCTGCAGAGCTGTAGCGCATATTTATGTGAAAACAGCAGTGTCAGATCTAGGGAAGGATCCTGAACATGACTGAGAGAATGAAAAGTGAATAAAAAAAAAACAAAGCTAACCTTTACAAGTATCATAAATTACACCAGCTGTTACACACTATATTTGTTTTTATTCTAAAATAGTAAGAATAAGAGCAGTTTACTTCTCAAAATTGAGTTGTATAGGATTGAACTCATGACCTTTGGATTACCAGTCTGCAGCTGATACCATTATGCTCCCGTGGCAGTTGTAGTAAATGTGTGTCAAAGTGGCATGCTAAGGCAGCTTTTTTTCTGCAGTTATATTTTTGAATAAAAGCATATTTGTTCTGTTATATTTGTACCTTTTGTGAAAGTGTTTCTTTGATATTTGGACTTCAGGCTTCATACATTATATAGTTTATGCCTACATTTTGTCATTTACTACTACAATATGAAAAACGTTTCTGTTTTAAAAATGTGTTTACACAGATTACTGTAGAAACAGAACACGTGAAATGCACATATTACAATAACGATCTATTATTTCCACTCTAAAACTCCACTTCACTCCCAGATAATCAATCAAGGCATGAGCTGGGAGAAGTTCGTTCACGTTCTAAGTCGGTGGGGGGATGGAATAGCCGGTTACTTGCAGCTTTTCTTTATCGGCACATTTACATTATAAAAGACGCTGGCGGAGAAGTGAGAACGGTTTTAAGAAGCGATTTAAGGTGGGACGGATCTACAAGTTTTTTCGTAGGCTCTGGTAATTCTAGTGTTAAATAATCTATATTGTTAATAATTAAACATGTGAGGACACGGTGTCGCAGCGCTAGCAAACATTTACTATGAAGATATTTCAATGTTCCTTAAAAGTTTTGAAGAATCGGCGTTCTCAGCTTACAGATGGCTTTACATCTATTACAGAACTGATTGTGTGGCGAAAAGGAAAGGAAGGACAGGAATTGGGGGTTAGTACATTTGAAAGAGATAGTACTGCTCCAATAAAATACTTCATCGAAGATCGCACACACCACAGCAAACATCATACATGAGGCATGAATAATCTCTGGACAAGGTGCCAGCTCATCACTATCACTGTGCCACCATGTTCCCATGCTTAATGCATGCTTTAATTCCTATCATCATGAAAATGATATTAAGTATACATCTCAGTATTTAAATTATTCAGAGAGCTGTAATATCATGAATGTAATGGATTCTGTGTCCTGTCGGAGGAAGAGAAAGCCCGTTTAAGAAGCACGTAGTGATTCACACACAAAGAGCACATTGATGAACACATACAAAGCAAAGCACTTAACATGCTTAATTATGATGGGATTTGAGAAACTAGTAAATTAAATGATTTTAAGATGAAGTTTATGATGTTCTACTTTAATGACAAAATAAACTATGTGATTAAAGTGGAAATTTCGAGATTAAAGCTGACATTTTGAGCTTTTTTTTCTTTTCTCTGTACCCTAATAAGCTTTCATATGATACTCAGACGGTGGCCTATGACTCACCTTTTCACGGCGACTTTGATATCTGACAACTTCTTTTTTATTTTGGGCACTGTGCGACTTTGTGAACTTGAGCTTTTGAGTTTCTCCGACACCCTATGTCACTCAATCAACTTCCTTTTGTTGTTTATACTACTGTTTAAACCAACAAATAGTACGTTTTTCCTTGTCTCCACTTGGTATTCGCTGAAATTCTTCTATTTTCCCCTGTGCTTTGGCCATTGCCTTTTCACAGAATGCTGAGCTTAAGGGCTAGTTATATTGATTTGCATATTCAAAGAGGTGTAATTCTGGCAGGAGTTTGGGGAGAGGCAGCAGGCGCATGCATGTACGTTACTTTTCACGCTGATTGGGATTTATGGAGCTGAAGAATGTGGAAGATTTTTGCATCTGGATTTTTTTGTGCGTGCAAACATTTCCGCTTTTGTCTGTACGCCATGTTTTAGTGTGAATTCTAAGCACGCCGTTATGCATGAGGCCCCTGGTGAATACAGGAGATGTGAGGCAACAACTATATTGTTTTTGGTCAAAACCTCTTTAACTGATAACACAGAGAGTGCAGATGTGCTGTCATGGTTCAAAACGCAGTTTTGTGTGCGCCTGTGCTCCTGTCTTTTTCTTTATACTGCTTTCCCGCCGATGCCTCAGAAGTTCAGTGTAAATTAGCAGGAAAACTCTTTATAAACAATTCCATTAATGTCAAAACACACGATCATTGTTGTTCTGATGTTTAATATGACCTGATATGCTTTTTTTGGCTTGAGCAAAAAATTACAAAAGTCACATGCATGACTGTTGAAAAAAATGTGAGAAATACGCATCTCAGCACAATGCCACTTGGCAGACTGATTAACAAGCACCCTACACCTGTGCTATTGACTGATACCTGTAATTTTTGAGTGCCCACTTATAAGAGCTCTGAACAAAGTCATTAGGTTGTGACGAGGATGTGGTCTTGACATTACACGCAAATCCCGCTCAAAGTCCCAATGTTTATTTCTTTTTCAACTAGGGAGCTCCGCCCCTGCTCATTTCGCTTGCCCACCCCTGGGTTTGGCTTACCAGATATACCATTTAAAGAGATTGTTATTTTCATGGAAATTGTTACATATGCATTAGTATCACTTTTACTTTAAAACTATTGTAAAATCAATACTTGTCCTTTATTTCCGGCCCCGGGCGTGGTTAAAACTTTCTCACAGGACGTATAATGTTTTCATGTTGTGAAATGGGGTGGGCTGGACACGCGCTAAGGGGATGCCATCAGATCATCTGCTGTCTTCCTGCTGCTACTGCTGGCAAGCTGCGTGTTCTTTTTGTTGTGCTGCACGTCGATCATTTAAAAGCCTGTAGAGCAGCTGTCCTTTTTCCACTCGTGTCTCTGCCGCTCGTGTTGTGAAGGGGGGACTGAACGCACTCTAAGGAGTTGCAGTCGGATCATTTGCTGGCTTCTTGCTGCTGGCGAGCTGCGTTTTCTGCTTGTCGCGCTTTGCGTTGATCATTTCAAAGCCTGTTCAGCAGCTGTCCTTTTGCCTCTTTGCATCTCTGCCGCTCGCGTTGTTGAAGGGAGGGTTGAACGCACGCTAAGGAGAAGCAGTCGGATCATCTGCTGGCTTCCTGCTGCTGGCAAGCTACATGTTCTGCTTGTCACTTGTCGTTGTTTTAATAGCTGTTAGCACATGATGTCTGTCTGCCAAAAGCATTCCAACAACTGCTTGGTTAGATGTCCGTAACTTGTTTTAAATGTTGTCTCACTGCCTTGTCTCACTTGATGTTAAAGTGTCTCCCGTGGAACGTCAAATTGTCTTTGCGTGACATTAAAGTGTCTCTCATGGGACATCAAATTGTCTTCCGAGAAGATCACGTTTTGTCTCTCTAGTCTCCTTCCCAGGATTTTTTTTTACAAAAGAGAGATAAGAGCATTTTTTCCAATTTCGAAATCAGTCCATGTGTAATTATATTGTCAAGTATTTCATCTCTAGTTTCTGTTTGTACAACAGTGTCACTCCTCTAACCAAAGTTACTCTAAATTTAAAGAACTGAAGAATGTTAATGTTGTAATTTCAATGACATCTGATAAATTGTTTCTGTGATTTCCTCTTGGATTGACTTTGAAGCATTTTGCCTTCACAGAGCTGCACCTTTCTTCATCTTCATAAATACTGTATACAAATATGGATATAATAGATATAATCCTTTATTCAGTTTTGAAAACCTAACAGTCTCCCAGCTGATTAAGTTCTAGAAGCTTCAGCAGGGAACTAGTTGAATTATTTTACACCCATTAGAAGAAAGATAAAACAAAATGTGCAAATGTAATCACTAGAGGAGGATTCCCACACCCACACCAAATATCAAAGAAAGCAAAACAAATAAATAAAAAGGTGAAATAATCAATAATTCTGGCATTGCTTCTCATGGCCAGTGAGTAAGAGCAGCATGCTTCATGCCACACACAGAGCTCAGCAGCATAGAATGATGTTCTTTCTGTGCTCATCTTGGCAAATCAAATAAATCAATTCTGTACAACCAAGCAAAGTCATTCACCTGACTCTTTCATTAAGTACAGTACATTACATTCACTCAAAATGTATCATTTAAACAAAACTATGATTCATTTTTGAGTCTGATTAAAAATCATTGATACTAACAAACTGAAAAAATGTCTCCTCAACAAAACTGCATTGCTTTACAATATGCTAAGGTAGGTTCTGATTCCTGATGACCCTGAATGTGATTAAGCAGGTATGACAATTTACCTATGAATAAATTTTAAAAACCTATACAGCATCGCCTTAATCTGTTACATCCACATCTACAATTAGTTGTGGATAGAAAATATTCCAACGTCTCATTGTCATGGATTTTATACTCCTGTAACAGTTGCCTGATGGCAAAAGTATGAACAAATTTAGGTACAGTGTTATTAACCATTGGGTTGTGGGCTTACACCAGTTGGATTGCAAGTTGCTATTGTTTATAATAGTAGTGGGTTGTGGTGAGTTGCGGGTGAATTGAGCAGTGGGTCACTGTTTCGATGATTGCCCTCAGTCCCACTCTATGAGTCACCAAGGCCCCCCCCCGACGATTGCATTCAATTCAACAAAGAGGGACGCTGTCCATTGTGCTCAAATTAATAAAAGGGGATTGGTGGGTTACAAAGACACTTACATGAGAGAAATTGGGTCACGACACCAGAAAGGTTGATAAATACTACTTTATGACATTACAGGCCCTCCTGTTAACCCTACCGAAATAGATGCTATCCAGACATGGTAGAGTTGCTCGGGAGATAGTTTAGGCAGGTCCCGCCACCTACTGTAATGCTTTGCAATCTTACACAAAACATTCACCAAACCACATTGTAATAGCACTGGTCAGTATGCTCTCGATAGTACACCTGAAAAAGTTGCTATGAATCCTCACTGACATACCAGATTTCCTTAAACTTTTCTGTAAGTATTTTTTGACCAGCTGGGTGGTGTTATGTGACCACATAAGTTCCTCACTGATGTAAATACCAAGGAACTTAAAGCTGCTAACTGTCTTGCCACTGTGCAGTGCTCTATACTATAACTTCCTCTTCCATAGGTCTACAATCATCTCCTTTCTCTTACTGACATTTAGTGAGATTGTTGACCCTGCACCATTGCCACCAGATATACCACATCTCTCCTTTCGGCTTACGTAACATCCCCTGTAATTAGACCAATGACTATGGTATTGTTAGCAAGTCTGATGATACTAGTGCCTTCCTAATTAGCAAAAGAATCATTAATAAAAATAGTTCATAGTATAGGACTTAAGTATGTAGCCCTGCAGAATCATAGCGCTTGTCATTTGTATTCTAGAGGTGTGATTTCCTATTCTATTGAGGTTAGTTTGTTCAATGATTATTATCTAGAAAAAAGTGGGAATCATAAGACCATTTTACACTGCTCAGCCTCATGGACGACTATCATTTCCTACTGTCACAGCATCTTTATAGACTGTTAAATCCTGATGGGCACAAGACAGAGGCCGTTGGCAGACAGGACACAAGCCCATCATATGGCACACACATCAAAACATTCACACACAGCAAGATAATTTAGAGTTGCTAATTAACTTAACATGCATATCTTTGGAATGTTGGAACAAAATGTTGCTGAGTTCAAAAACCAGAAGACTGTGACAGAAGAATGTAAATGGACAGGCATTCCAGATGGGTTAATTACTGGTACCTTTCTCAGTCGGGTGGCAAGTGACAGCATCCTTTTGGTGGAACTCCCACGTGTACCCCTACAGGGCATATTGGTCTGTAGTCCTAAGAGGCAGTCCTGTTGGGGTACTTGGTTGCCACCAGGGTGAGTTGCAGGGGAAAGTTATCCCTACTTTGGGGGACTTCTGAATGCCCCAGAAGTGCTTCCAATGTACAACGTTTTGATCCCAGAAGTACTTCCAGGTCCAGCATAAAAGATGCCACCTCATCTGCCTCAGGGAATCAGAGTCAGGAGGAGGTGGATGACCCTCATGGAAGAGCTGTGAAAGGAGATGAAAGGTGACCAATTCTGTGTGTTATTGTGATGGACTGATTTATCCTTGTAGGGGAATTATTGTGCATTAAACAGCATTTTATTTTGCCTGAAATTGTGTGTGGCTGAGTTGTTTCTAGTGTTTGGGCCGCAGGGGCAGCCCCTGATGGCCACAATGGGCTAAAGAGCTAAAACTTTGATGGATCAAGTACTGTATTGTAATAGTATTTGGAAGGAAATTCAGCATGTAAGTAAACCCACTTCTTCTAATGTTAACTTTTTAGATTGTAGCAATTTTTGAAGCTGACATTTCTTTTAAAATCATGATTTACACTTCTTGGAAAATTTACATTAATCATCTTTAAATAAACAATCAACAAGCAGAAGCAGTACAAAGTAACTAGGAATTTAATATTTTACACCATTGCTAATGTAAAGCTGATGTCCTCTATAAAATCTAATATACAGGTAATAAGAGCCCTGGCTTACTGTCAGGTTTGTCAAGCCTTGTGTAAAGATACTGTAGCACCATGGAGGAGAGGCTGGACATTGTATTGTTCTTCACAGTGCTCTAGACCTTGAACTGGGTGTTCCTCGTCACTGTCTCCTGCAAATGAATTACAGTTGGATATTGGTAAGATAATAGTGGTTGTCTTGGCAGTCCCATTTTTTTCTGTTGTAATATTAAGTAAAGGCTGGTTTGCCTCTCACCACTTAGATATGCTTTGTTTTACACATATCTGGGTGACATGGGCTGTAGGAAGTGTGTGCTATGAATGCTGTCTAGAGTAGTGTGTCTTTTTAAGGCAGCTGTCGGTGCTAGGATTCATACAACTGTTCATATTAAAAAGCCATTTCCATAAATGAGTATGTCTTTTGCTAAATTGTCTTTTGTTACCAAGCAGTAATCAATACCCTGACAGCTCATGTTTGAGAAAATGTATAAATGTGCAAGAACTTTAATTATCATCATCTTGTAATGTATGCATGTTGTCCATCAGTCATTTCTGAATGATTTTCTAGGATAAACATGTTTAAGGATTGCTGTTTTGGATTTATTATTAACACCTTATATCTTCCACATTCATTATTCCCAACAAGATTTATCTTGCCAAAAAAAAATGTATGGCACCAGTGTGATTTTAGCTACAAAGAGTGAACAGTTTTAGAAATTAAATAGCTATTTTCATTAACCTATTGCAGCTGCCTGCCATAGCCATATCTGAATGATGAAGCTAGTGTCAAAGAGTTCAAAGTCTGTAAAGAATTCTTTTATCCACTTAATTAAAACATCTGGTGGATGCTTTTGTTTAAGAAAGCTGAATAAAAAATTTTACATAATATCTTTAATTTTGGGACAGTACTGAATTATTTTTTCTCCTTCTTTCAGAAAATGTAAAGTGATGATCTAGCCGTGCAGGATTAGTTGCTCTCCTTCTGTTTTCCATACTCACCATTATATTAACATATTCAATAGTTTCACTTTGATTAATTAATCTCACCTAAATGAAATAGGCAGAGCACATTTGAACACAATATTACAGAGTAATTGTAAACTAATTACATACTCGTTTAATGGCTTTATGTTTATCAGTCGCCATTATTATCTCATTTCCAGTCATAGCTTACTTATTTAGACTTAGTTCTTCCTGCACCCAGGCATGCACTGGGAAGCAACATCAGCTCTCCAATACCGTGATCTTTGACTCATCCCAGGTCAAGCTCAGCTCCTTCAGGTCAACTATTACTGTCCTTTTCCATGTCATTACTGGTCATCCTCTTTTAACTCTTGGTGGACCCCATTCCAGTGCAACTTTGGGGTCTTTCTCTTCTGGCATTCTCAAGGTGTGACCTGGCATCTGGTCATAGGAAAAATTGCCCCATGTAGTTTGTAGTGATAAATAAAAAATAATGTAATGTTGATATGGAGAAAGGAGATAACAAATGTTTCTAATAAAATGGGCATTTATGAAGACCAAAAGTGGACCACAGCAAACAGTATAAAATGTCTGAGAAAAAAGCTCTCACTTTACTGGTGTCACATAATTCACATCTCAAGTCACCCTCTCGTATGCTCAGAACATCCAAAATGTATACATTTTTGCTAAAATCTTGTTAAATAAATACATCCTGAAAACCTAAGCTGTGCACAAAGAGGAAACATCATTAGTTGTAGAAAATAATTTTAGCTTTAACATGTATAGCTTCACTGCAGATCAGAGAGCCTAAACATCACCTTTGACCTCTGCAAATAATAAAGCTTCTATTCCAAAAAAATAGTTAAATATTCCCCATAACAATGGAACTGTTGTTTTTCTGTTTATTCTATTGATTTACTCCTGTAATTTTTACAAATGCTTTTCCAGGATCCCACAAAACTACTCTATATACATGTACCTTCAACTGAGTTTGGCTTTGACCTTTTTCATGAAGATCCACCTACATTATATTCATTATCAATGTAGGAGCTGTTGTATACCACAATAACACAGATGAAGGTAATCAGTGAATAATATTTAAATTTTCAGAATTATAATCAAAAACAGAGAAACTGCAAGCCAAAACCAATAGTCACAGCCAAAACACAAAAACAAAAGTTGCGGTCAAGTCACCATATCACATTTGCATGGATTACAAAACACTCCTAGGCTTATTTTAAGAAAGCAAAGAAGTACACAACAATGGCTTCGAGTATATTCAAAGAGGGACCGTCACACTTTAAATTTATGAATCGCTAATCTAATAGAAAGCAGGAGGAGTAATTTACCACTAAATTCAAAGTTAGGCCACATTTCATTTTCAAGTAAAACGTTCTTTCTTTGAGAGACTCTGGAGGCATCACCAGTTGGAGCTCATGATATTCTGACTTTAAGTGCTACATTCCCTGCTTAGTCAGAAATTTCATTGATTGTGATTAATCCACAAACCATACAATGCAAAGAAAAGCTTATGTTCTACTAGTATTTAAGATGGCAGTGTCAAATCATTGTCTAACCACAGGACAGGAAAGCCATGATAAAAGATATGTAGATTGGACATTGCAAGATGTCCAGAGTAGCTGGGTACACAACACAGTATGTTGTCCAAAGATTGATAAATTAAAAGGAAACGATGATTTAACTGATGTTTATATATATATAAACAGTGTTGTGAAGAACTATTTGCCCCCTTCCTGATTTCTTATTCTTTTGCATGTTTGTCACACAAAATGTTTCTGATCATCAAACACATTTAACCATTAGTCAAATATAACACAAGTAAACACAAAATGCAGTTTTTAAATGATGGTTTTTATTATTTAGGGAGAAAAAAAAAATCCAAACCTACATGGCCCTCTGTGAAAAAGTAATTGCCCCCTGAACCTAATAACTGGTTGGGCCACGCTTAGCAGCAATAACTGCAATCAAGCGTTTGCGATAACTTGCAATGAGTCTTTTACAGCGCTCTGGAGGAATTTTGGCCCACTCATCTTTGCAGAATTGTTGTAATTCAGCTTTATTTGAGGGTTTTCTAGCATGATCCGCCTTTTTAAGGTCATGCCATAGCATCTCAATTGGATTCAGGTCAGGACTTTGACTAGGACACTCTAAAGTCTTCATTTTGTTTTTCTTCAGCCATTCAGAGGTGGATTTGCTGGTGTGTTTTGGGTCATTGTCCTGTTGCAGCACCCAAGATCGCTTCAGCTTGAGTTGACGAACAGATGGCCAGACATTCTCCTTCAGGATTTTTTGGTAGACAGTAGAATTCATGGTTCCATCTATCACAGCAAGCCTTCCAGGTCCTGAAGCAGCAAAACAACCCCAGGCCATCACACTACCACCACCATATTTTACTGTTGGTATGATGTTCTTTTTCTGAAATGCTGTGTTCCTTTTACGCCAGATGTAACGGGACATTTGCCTTCCAAAAAGTTCAACTTTTGTCTCATCAGTCCACAAGGTATTTTCCCAAAAATCTTGGCAATCATTGAGATGTTTCTTAGCAAAATTGAGACGAGCCCTAATGTTCTTTTTGCTTAACAGTGGTTTGCGTCTTGGAAATCTGCCATGCAGGCCATTTTTGCCCAGTCTCTTTCTTATGGTGGAGTCGTGAACACTGACCTTAATTGAGGCAAGTGAGGCCTGCAGTTCTTTAGACGTTGTTCTGGGGTCTTTTGTGACCTCTCGGATGAGTCGTCTCTGCGCTCTTGGGGTAATTTTGGTTGGCCGGCCACTCCTGGGAAGGTTCACCACTGTTCCATGTTTTTGCCATTTGTGGATAATTGCTCTCACTGTGGTTCGCTGGAGTCCCAAAGCTTTAGAAATGTCTTTATAACCTTTACCAGACTGATAGATCTCAGTTACTTCTGTTCTCATTTGTTCCTGAATTTCTCTGGATCTTGGCATGATGTCTAGCTTTTGAGGTGCTTTTGGTCTACTTCTCTGTGTCAGGCAGCTCCTATTTAAGTGATTTCTTGATTGAAACAGGTGTGGCAGTAATCAGGCCTGGGGGTGGCTACGGAAATTGAACTCAGGTGTGATACACCACAGTTAGGTTATTTTTTAACAAGGGGGCAATTACTTTTTCACACAGGGCCATGTAGGTTTGGATTTTTTTTCTCCCTAAATAATAAAAACCATCATTTAAAAACTGCATTTTGTGTTTACTTGTGTTATATTTGACTAATGGTTACATGTGTTTGATGATCAGAAACATTTTGTGTGACAAACATGCAAAAGAATAAGAAATCAGGAAGGGGGCAAATAGTTTTTCACACCACTGTATATATAATGTGAAATAAATGACTGGACTCACAACAAAAGTTTGGGGCAGCCACCTGTATAGTATCTGGCTGCTAAAGGGTTTAAGTTTTAGTACAATGTGTACAGATTCAAGTCCAAAGTAGAACTGCTCAAGTATGGAGGATGAGGGGTTTTTATAGTCGGTTCCCAGGAAGTGATGATCTCTGGGACGGGACAGGCAGGATTTTTTTATATTTGGTCTGTGGAGAAAAAGAGAGAGGTTTAGCACAACCCGCAACCCGCCACCCCCCCGGCCTGGCATGGAATTGTCGTTTTCTGGTCCCTTTGGTTGACTCCCAAGTGCACATGTGTGACAATATATATATATTGTAGAAGACCAGCCTGGCTACAGACAGACGCTGAGGCACAATGTCCAAAAGTGCACGTTTTATTTTACAGTTTTTCTGTATACACAACACAGTGCACCAACCAGCCACAATGCTCAGTCCTGTCCTTGTCTTCTCTTATCTGGCCACCTCTACTCCTCTCTCGCAGGCTCTCTGCTCTGCCTCCCAACTCCCCGAATGGAGTGAGGTGGCCTCTTGTATACTGCACCTAGAAGTGCCCCAGGTGCCCCTCGATCAACAGCACTTCCGGGTGTGGCAGAAGTACTGCATGCCATGGCTCTGGAGCTGTCCAGGCGCCCCCTGTCAGTGGCCACGGGCCCCAGCAGGGTTGAGCGCTTAACCTCCAGTCTCTTGGCCTTGTTATAAACCAGGGGGTCTGCCCTCTCATGTCCTGATTGAGGTACTGCTGGTGATATGTACTCTCCCCTGGTCTTCTCCTCAAAAGGGCATCCTGACCGGGCAAGGTCCCTGGCTGTCTATCACAATATATATATCGTGGTTTTCTAGAAGCCTTCAGACTCCGTGTCTTCTCTTTGGTGCAAAACAGTGACACTCTTGTCACAGGGGGCATCTGGGTTGTGCCGCAACTCTTTTTCATTGTCTGTGTCCTATTTTATATACATATATACAATAAAATACCACATTTCCTGACATCATGTACAGCTAGTTAGACCTTTAAAGAGATTTTTTAAGCGCATGCTTCCTTATCCAGGCAGTGTGGTGTAGTAGTTAAGGCTTTGGACTTCAATCCCTAAATGTATGGGTTCAAATCCTGCTGCTGAAACTGTGTGACCATGAGCAAGTTATATGACCTATCTCTGCTCCTACTGAAAAACCAAAAGAAATTTAACCAATTGTATCATATGTGTTGCAAGTCACTTTGAATAAAGGCGTCAGCCAAATTGTGTAATGTATTTATTTTTTTAGCTTTATTACCATTTTTGAAGTATTTTGCAAATCAAATACTTAGATGCTTAATGACAAGACAGCAATAGTTCTTTCCCTCTTGCAGAAGCCTGCACATGCCAATATGGAGAATATGATTTTGATACAGAATGATATATTCATACTCATCCATATTAAAACCTCACATGTGGGTGTTTCGTAAACAGGCATCATCCTTTTAAAAGTTTAATTATGTTTCAGATTCCAGCACAGTTAGTATTAATTTGCCTAAACTAAAACTTAACTTTTTAAAATGTTTCTTACAGTAATAACAACATTTATTTGTATGGCACGTTTTCATAAAAATGATGTAGCTCAAAGTGCTTTACAAGATGAAAAAAGAAAAAATATACAAATTAGGCAATACTAATTAACAAAGAATAAAGTAAGGTCCGATGGCTAGGGAGGACAGGAAAAAAAAAAAAAAAAAAATTGAGGGCTGGAGAAAAAAAACAAAATCTGCAGGGGTTCCAGGCCACGAGACCACCCAGCTCACACTAGACATTCTACCTAACATAATTGATCTCAATCATTCCTCATGATTTTCAGGCTTCACGTGGAAGAAGTAGATGTTGATGGTCATGTGGACCTCTGGCCTTCAATCCATTAATGTAGGGACAGCACGCTGCTTTGATCAGGTGGTGGTGGCACAGATCACCACCACAGAAAACTGGAAAAAGAACAGCAGAGTATGTAGAAGTTAGTATGGATTTTGGAGCTTTGAAAAAGTATACAGAATATCAGGGTTACATTAAAATGATAAAGTAAAAAAAAATGGGTTTTTAGCATTTTTTTTTAAAGTGCTCCACCGTAATAGCCTGGCAAATTTCTATCGGTAATCTATTCCAGATTTTAGGTGCATAACAGCAGAAGGCTGCCTCACCACTTCTTTTTTTAGCTCTTGGAATGATAGTGAAAAATGTGAAAACTACAGTATTTTACAAGTGTATTGACTAAAAGTATAATATTATATAGCGCTTCTTTTTATTTGCAAACAATTAAGGTCAAACTATAAAAATATTTTTAATTATGCAACTTGTGTATTTTAATGTTATCCCTTTGAGAATAATTCAAGGAAGAATGAAAGAAAATTGAGCTTCTTGTTTTCCCAGGTGTCTTCTCAGTTCTGCTCCACTCTCATTTTAATTGAGTGAACATCAGCAGTGACTAATGACTCTTTGAGGTAATTAATGGATACAGATCAATAGTCCTTGTGCATCTTTCTTTTGGAGACTATCAATTTGTTGTCTCCTGATTGGTATCATGTTTGTTGCCTTCAAACTAATTTTATTTTTAATCTGTCTCAAATGGATTCTGTCACCAGGTGCAAGTGAGGCACACTTGCATGTGTGTTTATCAGGCGCTTCAACTGTAAGGTCACTTTAATTTTGTAGGTCTATTTTTAAGGTGTTGCTTTGTGATGTGATGTACAGACCCTATTTATAGAAAGAGTTAGTCTGATGACAAACACCTGTTGAAATACCCGAGTTGAAAAACAGTTTTAAAAGAAAAATATCTTGAGAACAGGACTCTTTCTGACAGCTGCACTATCTCTACAATGTCTTTAGATTTAACTGTGCTTCTTCTTCTAGGATTTTTTGCTCTTTCACACTAAATGTCAAATATTTATGACCCTTTCCCAGCTGATGCTCTTCTGGAAAGACCACACTAAATCAAGTTCATTTAGGCCTTTGTAACTGGCAGACACACTCTACACTTTGAATCTACTGAAATCACCATTTGCCAGTCCTTGGTCTTGTACTTGACTATATGGCTACCCTGTGACCACTAGCAATTCAATTCAATTTATTTTTGCATAGCATTCTTCACGGAGTTCAGGCACAGAATACTGTGGTTTGAAACCAATTAGCTTAAACGGAATCCAATATCTGTTCAATAACTAATTGTCGAATGGCGGCCAGTTGACAATGGACGATAGGATATCAAAAACACCAGAAAATAAACCTCTGGATGGTTCACTGCCAATTACAAAAGTCAGACATAGTCACAGTCCTGGTGGCTCGGGCCCACTCCGTCCTGGGCATTCTTCGCTAGAATCTGTGCTGGACCATCTAATAGAATGATAGTATCTTTCCAATCATTGAGTCCAAGACTGCCAGTATCTGAGACATTTTTCCATGGAGAGGAAAACAGCTTGGAAGTAGAAGTAGCAGTGGCACCAATTAAGGAGAAACAGAACAGAAACCCATAGGAAACGTTTTGCTTCTCAAAGGTTGATCTTTGATGACTCACAAAACTTAACAAAGATTCGCATTTATGTTTCAATTAAGAATCAACTTTGTCACAGATGTTTTCCTAAAATTCCTTAGGAGAAATAGCTTTATCAAAAAAGGAGACATGAGATAAAAGGACTCATAGTTGAGAAGCATGGTATATTTTGTGAAATCTCTTTCAATACTTCATTTATTACTGGACTAATGGCTTTATCCAGGAGAATTACAGCATTTGACATATGGTCAATTATATTTCTTTCGTTTGGCTAATTGGAGCACAAGCCAGTGAAATGACTTGCGTATGGTTACACAGTGGTGTCAGCAGTGGGATCTGAACCCACAACTTTAGGGATTAAAGCCCAAAGCCTTACCAACTATACCACTCTGCCTGCCGTTCTTCCAGAATGAATATGATCTAAGTGGAGCACAGCAACATAAATTAGAGCAAATACAAGTACAGTATTATTCGGAAGTAAGGACTACAGCTTTATAATCATAATGAAGTGTTTAATTACTACTGCCCATACATTTCACTGTATATTACTGGGCACACAATGCAAATATTTTCAAACTGCAAAAAAAAAAAAAAAGCGTCAAAAACACCTTATGACATTGTATGACTTTGCTGAGATCTCTGCTGAAAGCAAAGAGGAGACCCTTGTGAGAATACCGGGGTATTTTTTTCTTCGAAGAAAAATGTGAGAAGCATGAGACAAAAGAGCATGTCTCCATTTTATTTATTTCTGATCTCATTATTTTCTAGGAGAAACCAAAAAGATATAGAGGAAATCCGTTTTTTGATTTTTCATTCCTATGGGCAGTATTCCACACACATCATCACAAACAACATAGGACTTTTACAACATGCTGCACTGTTGATGTTTCAGTAACTAGATACATCATTCAATAACACCTGTGGGGAACAGCCTGGACACAGACAGGCGGACACCAATAATTCACCAACCAACACACATTTATTTACAGTTTCCATATTTACAAGTGCACACAACCCCAGTACTCCCGTACCCAATCACCCTAAAGTCCAGGCCTTCCTTAACAATGCCTTTCCTTCGCCGCCCCCTCTCCTCTCCTCTCCTCCAGGCTTCGTCCTTCTTACACCCGACTCTAGCTATCGAATGGAGGGAGGCAGCCCCTTTTATATTCACCCAGATGTGCTCCAGGTGCCTCCCGAAGAACTTCTTCCGGCACTCCCTGGTGTGGCGGATGTGCCAGCTGTGCACCAAGAACCACTCCGGGTATCTCTGGTCTTCGTCCCCCCTGCACTTCCAGGTGTGGTGGAAGTGCTGAGGACCAGGGCTCTCCAGGCATTCGGGTGCCCCCTGGCGGTGACCACGGGCCCCTATAGGGTTGAGCTTCCATGCTCCTTTCCCGTGGTTCCCACAGCCACCAGGGCAGTCGCCCCCTCATGCTCCGGAGGAGGCATAATCCCTCCTTCGGTCCTTCCGGGCGTCCCGGCTGGGTACCACCCCCAACCGCTTGCCACACACAGAATGAAAGCGCAGCATTCGTGATGATGCAAATGAGGCGGAGTGTACAACGGTTAGTTTTGTCATCTCCATTCACATATTCCACCTTTTGCCAACACACAGATTCCTCAAATTATTTAATCCAGTTGTTCTGCCCTCTCGTCAATGAAGTTTTATGACTGTTAGTTTGGTAAGTGATACAATGGCATTGTAATAATTCTAATTTTACTGCATTCTTGTTTCTATGACAGAATACAATGAAATATAACAAAGTGTAATAATAAAATAATAATAAACCAAATCCCATCCTACTGATATTGCTATTGCAATAATATATTATAGCATAGTACACTGAAAAGAAACACAGAGAATACTTACAAATTGTCACCAGGGGTTGCGTGTTTAATGCTGGAATTCAGTTTTCGGCTTTTAATCCTTTCACTTTGAAAATGACATCTTTTGGGATTGGAGCCCCACCATTCTATTTACGATTGCTCTTTAAAGTGACACTGGCATTCTGATGGCAGTTTAAGTGTCGTCAGGACCGAAAGAGGCAGGCTGTGTGACTCTTAGCTCCTTCCCCCATCTAACTTTGAAATTAAAAGCCAAGAGTAACAAGCTTTTCCCTCACAAATGACACAACACCCCATCCCCAGTACACAATAAAATAATGCACATATATGTATATGTTAAATTCAAACTATGGCAGCATCCTGAACATTTAGAATACTAATACCATCGGTTCTGGTAAAATCCTATTACTTAAAAATGTTTTAGTAGGCTTCAGACATCTGAGTGTAAATAATTAATATGGAACCCTTTTACACTGAAATAAAACATTTTATTTAGTTTTTCTTTTTAGAAAGATTAGCATTTTTTTTATTTGCTATGTTCTATTTTCGCTGAGTCAATGGAGGCTCTGATCGGGGCGCTCGAGAGACTGAGTGAGGAGTCTGAGTGTCTGGGCTTGCAAGTGTCCTGGATAAAAACCAAGATCCAGGCCTTTAATGACCTCTTGGGCACAGCCATCAGCAGTGTGTCTGTTTGCGGAGAGTGTGTCAACCTTCTCGAGAGGTTTACTTACCTTGGCAGTGAAATTCATGTCTCTGGTGACTCCTCCTATGAAGTCAGTAGATGGACTGGGAGAGCATGAGGGATCATGAGGTCGCTGGAAAGAGGTGTGTGGCACGCCCAATATCTATGCAAAAGGACGAAGGTCCAAGTCTTTAGAGTCCTGGTGCTTCCTATCCTGCTATATGGTTGTGAGACATGGACGCTATCCAGTGACCTGAGATGAAGATTGGACTCCTTTAGTACCGTGTCTCTCTGGAAAATCCTTGGGTACCGTTGGTTTGACTTTGTATTGAAAGAGCGGTTGCTCATGGAGTCCCAATTGAGGCACATTATCGGCATTGTGAGGGAGCGTCAGTAACGGCACTACGGCCATGTGGTGCATTTTCCCGAGGGTGATCCAGCTTGTAAGATCCTCATTGTTGGGGACCCGAGTGGCTGGACCAGGCCAAGGGGTCGCCCACGTAACGCCTGGCTGCGGCAGATAGAGGGTCATTTCAAGAGGGTGGGACTGGACCGCATGCCTGCCTGGGGGGTTGCCAACCGGGATCCCGTCCCGGGATGTTTCGTCGTGTAGTGGGTGTGGCAACGCACTGAACCATTGCATGCTACCCAACTTGACTTGACTTGAGTTATGTTCTGCTCATTCTCGATTTTTCTTTGTGTTTCTGACACTATTAAAATTTCCTTCTAAAAAATCTTTCTTTTTTCCAGTACTGAAGTAGTGCTATAATATTGGTTTGCTGTTTACCTCAACTTTCATTGCAATTTTTTATTCAGTGTTTCTCTAAACCTTTATAATGCGTTCCCTGATAATTACTTTCATTTGCCTGGTTTATACATCTGTACTGCTTAAACTTTTTAGCAGGGCAATCTTTTTAATGTTAAGTTTTTAATAATGTTGTAATTCATCCATTAAGGAAAGTTTTGTTGTTTTTACATTATATTTTTCTTTTCATGGTATTGTGCCATTCCTGATTTTAACACATACTGTATGTAATTAAGACTTACCTCATTTTTATATTGCACTGATTTAATTTTCAAATCTTTACTTTTACTATAGAAAATACTGCTCAGTTTTCCTATGTTTTGGGTTATAATAAAGCAAAATATGAGAAAATCCAGTGTGGAATGAACATTAATTAGAGGCATCACAGCTTGAATAATAAGTGCTTTGGGTTATACTGTATGTCAAATATTTTTTACAAAGGAAAGATATTTGCAAGAAAATTGCAAAAGGAAAAAGAGTAACAATAAAAGGATTAAAATAAACATTACATCAACCTGATTACATCCAAATGAAGAAAAAGAAAATAAAAACTTAATCAAGTTTTAATGTCCTTGAAATTAAAAATATATTATGCTTGCTGTGTAACTGTATTAATGTGACAAAAATGTTTAACTCAATATTAAACTTATATGTCACAATAGAGAAATGGATTGGAGGCAAAAGTGGCTGAGTTGGTCAGAGTACAAAGAATGAATATTAGTTATTTGGGGGAAAACAAAAACAATGTGAAAATCTGATAAACCTGTATAAAATTGGATTCACAACTGTAATACATCTGCCATCCAAAATAAATAAATAAATAACCAAAAAAAGAAAAAACTAAACAAAATGAAAAGCTCTTGTCAGAAAAAGGGTAAAAAAAAACACTTCAGTATATTGATTAAAATTTCTTTAACAGATAAGGGTTTTGCATTTTATTTATAAACTAGCCATGTGCGCCCAACTACGTTGCGCATGTTAAAGTTGTCTGTGAAGGGTTCCCTGTTTAAACGCGGCTGCCAGTCGTGAACTGGGCCCTTCGTCACCCAGCATTATGATTTTTTATAAGGGAAACAAAATTACAAAAGAAAACCCTTGGATATTGATTTGATAGGAACGGCCTACTCGGAATCACTGTCCAAATCGTAATTATGTGGTGGTGTAGGAGCATTTCTGCTTCTGTCCGTTCACAGTCCGTCTCGTTTTCACGACGCTGTCGTTTCCTCTCACGATCTCTTCTCAACCTTTCTCCAATCTCGCAGGTTGCTTTGTGGCAATCCAAAGAGTAAGGCAATATACACGGAGCAATGGTTATAAAAGGGGGACACATAGGTATCCAGGCTCTTTAAAGCATAAATAGGGATCACTTCACTGACATGTGAGCAAGCCACGGTACAACTGTGAGACACGCAGCACTCACCGGCTACAACATAACAATAATAATTTCCGGAACGTGCTGTTACGTTGTCATTCATTTTACCCAATGTCTGTCTTTCATTCATATGTTACGTAGGCACGTACCTTTTATCTTCGGCAATCTCATTCTCTAACCAGGCCTCAGGAGCTAACCAGCGTAACACTGTCCTCCACCCCTTTCGTTATTCCAGCAAATTGTTGACATCCTTGAGTAAGAACAACGTACTAAACTGGAAGGTGGTCTACGCATGCGTGGAATTCGCGGACAAACAAAGATCAAGATCTAAATGAAGATCTCTTTAGTTAATTTAAAGCACAACAATTTGTTTAGTTTGAATTTCTGTGTTTTGAGGTGTGACTGGAGTACTACAGTCTTCAGTAGTATAAGCCTGGAGGAGATTCTTAATGCAATGCCTACGTTTTAGCTGTCTCAGTCTCTACTGCCATCTAGTGCTTCTTCTTCTAATTCATTCGCGGACAAACAAAGATCATGATCCAAATGAAGATTATATATAGAGATGAGTGTGGCAGCACGGAATTAAATATTTCTGAAGATAAATTATATATATATAATATACTATACTATATATAGTGATCTATACTAATAAAAGGCAAAGCCCTCACTGACTGACTGACTGACTGACTCACTCACTCACTGACTCATCACTAATTCTCCAAGTTCCCGTGTAGGTAGAAGGCTGAAATTTGACAGGCTCATTCCTTACAGCTTACTTACAAAACTTGGGCAGGTTTCATTTCGAAATTCTATGCGTAATGGTCATAACTGGAAGCTATTTTTTTGCATATACTGTAATGGAGTTGAGCTCGAAAGCCGTGGGGGCGGAGTTTCGTGTGACATCATCACGTCTCGCACGTAATCACGTGAACTGACTGTCAAAGCAGTGTGTAGAAACCCAGGAAGACCTCCAAAAAGCGCTGAAGAAAACATGCATTATATAATTGAGAAGGCAGCAAAACAATAAGAAGCGAGCGAGTGACATATACTACCATATTCATGAGTGCTGCTACTTCGGAAAGAAAGCAAGGTGTAAACCTAAACTTTAAATTAAGTTCATAGACGGACTGCCGCTGGCTATTCTCATGCCCACTGGTAATGCGGGATACAAGTTTAATGAGAGGACGAAGGATATAAACGAAAGATTTGATCACTTTGTAACTAAGTTAAAATTGCAGGTGAAGGGGTGTGCTTATGCAAATTCCGAGAGATTGTGTTTGTGGGGGATTGACAGTTAAGGCGGGTGGGGGAGTCACGTCATCATCTCCCCTCCCATTTACCTCATTTCGCTCTGAGCTGAGCTCCGCGGCTAACGGCGTCTTCTGAAGCAACTTCGTCGCACTGCCACCAAATACTCACAGAAAAATCCACAAGTTAATACACATGCTGTCTCTAGAGTTTCTCCACACTGAATCCTCCAGGCACTACTTACAAAAGGTTACATTGACAATCGTGTTATGTTATTTTTAAAATCTTTCCTTTTCTTAGCACAAGCACAGCTGAGAAGCTTCGATGCATGTGCTCCATAACGCGTTAAAAAATAATGCTTTTAATCACACTTTGCATTACAAGCAAAGGGGAACTTTTGTCAATGCATGATTTCCTGGTATTACATTGATCAGCGCATCCCGATTCATTTTACCCTCGCACCACCTTGGTTTGAGAAGTATGAAAAAATATGAGGTTAACACAGAAAAACAGATCACCAATTCAAGCTTTATGAATAATCGATTCGCCATCAATAATTGTTTTGGTAAAGCCATACTTAGTGTAATCCTCCTTCCATTTTATAATTTTTCCGCCACTAGCCATGATTAAATGAACGGTAAAAAAGTAAGAGCGAAGCGAGGGTGACTTATTTAGGCAGGCATATATATGACAGCAACACTCATGACAATGTCAATCATGTTACGTTATTATTAAAATGTTTCCTTTTCTTTTTCATTGCTTCTTTAACACACTACTTCTCCGCTGCGAGGCGAGGGTATTTTGCTATATATATATATATATATATATATATATATATATATATATATATATATATATATATATGAACGACCTCCAAAGAGCGCTGAGACTTTTGATATCATGAACGTGTCTGCAAAAACTGAGGTCTCCTGCCCAAAAGTCAAGCAGCCGTCGCATAGCTGTGCCGGTCTTTGAGACGCTGACTGCGCTTCTGCCTTAAGTCAAAGTGAGCACTTTTAATTTTTTTCATCCTCCCCCTGGATATATAGCCCAGACAAGTGCAAACACGGGACCCCTTTTCTACACCGCGGCAAAATAATATTAAGGCGCTTCGCACTTTATTTTGCACGTATACGATTATGAGGTCGTCAGCTCGGATTATGAAGACACGCACAGCAGTGGAGGACTGACAGTGCCATCACAGCCGATTAATAGCTGGGACGTCTCACCAGTCTACACAAGACCCACCGCGACTGTCCCCAAAAGGTGCTCATATTGTCAGCGAAAATATCTCTCTACACTATATAAAAGAAAAAGGCAACTTTCCTTTCTTTACACCTTTTTTCCTTTTATCCCAAACCAAAGCCTTTCTCTCTTAACACCGCAGAGGACACAAAACTAATTTTCTTTAATTGCTGGTAATGCTGGTAAGGCACATTACCAGAGGCAGAAATTTGAACGTTCACATAGAAAATGTAATTTCTATACCACAGCTGTCGTGTAGCGCCTTTCAAAAGGGATCTACTACCGAGAGATGATCCATATACATTTTAGCTGCTGTTAGTACTACTTACCTGTTGTGTTACACAGTCTTTAAAATGTAGTTTACCTGCAACCACTCCAGTAGTGCTCAATGTACCTTTACTTCTTAAAACGTTAATGTTTTACTGTTTAATAACTTATAGACTATATTTTATTATTTTTCCCTTGCACTCAGTGACCAAAGCTATACACACACATATAGACACATACATATATATA
>JANRMT010062842.1:17822810-17847711 GCA_026402145.1 Polypterus bichir lapradei | reverse complement strand
GCACTGCAGTACTTCAAGCAGCTGGTGGCCACACCAGATACTGACTGGTACTTTTGATTTTGAGCCTCCCTTCATTCAGGGACACATTGTGAAACATTTTTAGTTTATGTCTTATGGTGTTGACTCTTTTAGTGTTCATACAAATATTTACACATTAAGTCTACTGAAAGTAAAAACAGTTGAAAGTCAGGGGACGTTTCTTTTTTTGCTGAGTATATATGTATATAGATATGAGAACAACACTCATATCAATGACAGAACAATTACATTAACAATCATGTTACGTTATTTTTAAAATTTTTCCTTTTCTTTTTCATACCTTCTTTAACACACTACTTCTCCGCTGCGAAGCGCGGGTATTCTGCTAGTACTATATATATAGTGATGTGCGTGTGATGTGTCTCAGACATGCACAAGAGAGACGAATGTGAGACCAGATATATATATAAAAAAATCAGCTTTATTGTCATCGCTAAGATATCCAAATGGCAGATGAGAGCTGTCTCGTTAGCACTCACAAGAAAAACCACAGCATGTATGGCATGATGCTGGCGTCATCTTGCAGAGGCTGGTTTTAAATGTTCCCCACGTCAGCCAGCTGGAGACAGATGCATTGCGTGAGTGTGCAACTTGAAGCTGTCCCTCCCTGTGTTAACAGAGTGTCGGCACACAGCTTGTTGGGGTCTCAGAAAAATCTCTCTGTATATATTTATTTATTTATATGTATATAGTGACCAGTACGGGGCGTTGCAGAACCCCAAATCTTCAACAGTCCATCCATCGTACTGGCCTACTGGCCGGGTACAGATTTCGGTTGGGATGCCAGTCCATATGTGCCATCCATTACAATAGGGATTTTCAAAGTCAGTTCTGGGGACCCACTGTGGCTGCAGGTTTTTGTTCCAGACGGATCCATAATTAGTGACAACAACTGATAACACTGATCTCATTTAATTAACTGTTTTTTTCTTTTCTCTTATTCAATATTCTTATACATTCAGAAATGCACAGCAGCAATATTTTTACATTTATAAGACATTTAGAAATATTTATATTTTTGCTATAGATTTAAATGCTTGACTCTCTTTAGTTGATTTCATTATATTTTGCCCTTTCTCTGGGCAGTTTGTTCCCTTCATTGTGTATTATTAATGACAATTAAAAACAAGCAGAGCAGACACCCAGGCAAACAACACTAAATAATCAAAGGCTGCAATTACTTTAGTGTCAGACCCACTAATTAGTAAATAATGGATTAATTAAACAATTAGAACACCTGGAAAAGTAGAGTGAAAATCAAGATGAAAATGTTAAAAAAAAGAAAAATACATTATTCTTATATAACTGCTTAGTACATTTTATTTATTTTTTTTACCAAACTTAGTTTTCTAATTTCTATATTGTTCCCAAAACACAGAATCTTGGAAAATAACAGTTCACTTAATTAGCCTGGGAGTCCAATTTAAAACAGAAACTAGGGTGAACAAAAACCTGCAGCACCAGGGGGTGCCCAGGTCCTAAATTGAAAACCCTGCATTACAATATACGGTATACATCTCACTATTATATAAAAAATATCCTGGGATGAGACAAGACTTTTTCAAAGAGATAATTTCAAGTCCCACAAGATAAGAATTTATGCCAAAAGATTTAACCAGGCCCACAGTCCACTCACCTCTCAATAGTGTGAATGCTATTATCAGACACAGTTCCTGTGCTCTCAGCTCTTATAAATTTTTACGTTTTCCTCATTTTAATACAAGACATGCAATCTATTTGTTTCCTTTGATGTAGTCTTTTTCTGTACAATAATTTAATATGTTCTAGATGAAACGTCAAAAACTAAGCGAAAAAGAAAGGACAGCACATCGAAAAGAGGCCCAACAGCGTTGAAGGGAAAAGAATTCAAAAAAGAACAATAATAACCTAACTTCAAATTCGGAAAATAAGGAAAGTTATAAATAGCCTGGACCAAGTGGAATGGAAAACCTAGCATTTCCAAGCAGGGGCAGAAATAAAAGACAAAGATTAGAAGACAAAGTAGAACATCGTAAAGAGGTTCAAAAACGTTAGCACGATACACAAGCAGAGCAGGCTAGAGATTATGAAAGTACTAAAATTCTACAGTCTCAAAAAACTGATAGTAAAGATCGTATTAGCACAAACAAATGGAAATTATTACGCAGTGAAATAACGGAGCATCGAAAAGAGTTTGAATATATAGACATAGATGATATGACAGAAGCATGTAGATATTGTTCAGCTTTCAATTTTAAGTCAAAAACTTGTAGATCATCTAGTTTGTGTTGCCATCAGGGAAAAGTAGTGTTTCTTCCCAATAAAGAGGCGTATCTGTGAGATATAAAAGATTTGTTATTTGGTGAAAGTGAAATCCACATACGTTACAGGCAAAATATTTGAATCTACAATAATCTGTTCGCGTTTGCATCATTCAATGCTCAAAACATAGATTTACCACTGTAAAAAATAATGCATTAAAAGTACTTAAAAAAAATAAGGCAACAAATTACAAGCAATATTTTTGAGTAGATTTAATATAGTGCACTATTGAGTAAACTTAATTTATTAATTTACTCAAATTTACCTAAAATAAATGAGTTTGATTAAATATAAGTAGTGGCAAAAATGGTTTTATTTTACTCTGATTTTCTTTTGAATTACAGTTCTCAAAAAAATGAGTAATAATGAAAAGCTGAACAGTAATGACTGTATAACAAATACATGCTAAAAATCCATTTATCTTTATTTATTTGAACATACACATAGTCACAACAACAGAGTTATATTTTCAAAGGAAAATTAAATCAAATGTCTAAGGATTATTTTTACTGAATTACTGATATTCAAATGTCATTTAAAATGTTCGTTTCTTTTTTTAAAATTTCTTCAAAAAGTATATCTCGATCAAATAATGTCCCAGGAATGAGTGGTAAACAGGAAATAAATGTAGAGAGCGAAAGAGTGAAATCCTGAGGCAGATGGTGCTCTTCAAACACTTCCTGCATTTATGCCAACATATCCGCTTAAATGAATGGCTGCCTTTTCCACTACTTTTCAGTATGCAATAGCGAAAATCCTGAAATAAAATAGGACGTAGGAAATCAAAAATCGCTAAATAAATTACAGGTCGTAGTTTAGGACAAATGCCATAGTGTTCTCAAACATATCTCAAAGTGTCATTTTCTTTTTCTGTGTAAAATAAAAGTTTTAAACGATAAAAAAAAAATATTTACATACCTAACTATCCGAGAAATGTGCTTGCTTTTTAAAGCAAACCAACGCGGTAGGTTGTTAAAAAGACGCTACCTTGCTCGCCATGTTTCCCACATGAAGGGAAAGGTTTCGTGAAAACAACAAATACGTCTGTAACTATACAAAATGAAATACTACCTTACTCTTATGTAAGTTAGTATGAGATAGAACTTTCTTTCTATAACCAAGATAATACAGTGTGTTAATTAAGTCAATTGTTTAGAACAGGTCCCAGTAAACAGGGACTTAAAAGACCCATTTTCAGCTTAGAAATGGGACAGGCATACAGTTTTCTGACCCTTTTGAAATGGTTCAGAAACATTTTGAAGTGATTTGTAATGATTTGAAATGTAACAAGATTTAAGCTTTGAACAGAACTTTTCTTAGCAAGAACTTTTCCTTTTTTTTTGCTATTTCAATTTTCCCTTGGTTGTATGAACTGTTTTACTTTGAATTTTAACTAAAACTTTTAAAAACTAAGATTATTTTGTGGAATCATTTTAGCGTGTCAGGCTTTTGTTGAATCCCATTTTTATGCTATAGCTCCTGAACTTTGGTCATTTTGGAAAAACACAGCTACATTTTCGTCAGAAAACGTGTCATCTGAAGGTGTTGAACTTGAACTGGAAACTGCCATCTGAGGACTAAGGACGTTTTTGCTCAAGAACTCGTCAACGAAAGAAAAAGAATGGAGCAAGGTACTGTCCTGTTGTCTTCTATCTCTACATGATCATAAATGAAAGCAAGGTCGCTGTACCTGAACTTGAGACTGTGATATAATATAAGGCATATTGGAAGATCGCTTGTGTTTTTGCCTGAGTCATGGGAGCCTCGCTGTAAGGAAGTAATCTGTTTTGTTGGAGCGTCCCGATTCTGACGAAATGGTTAGTCTGGAAACGCGCTGTCATAACAGACCCGCGCTTATTGTGAACATGGCGATGTCTAAACAGAGCTCAAGTAAAGATGCCAAGAATATTCTGAGTATGGACTCAAAACCAGAGAATGAGATTAGGGTTCTTAAAGGTCACATAACAGAAATGAAAGATCAAGTTTATGAGCTTATGGCTGAAATTGAAAGCCTTAAAGACATTCCGGAAAACCACATTGAAGTAGCGCAGAAGCTTGGAATCTTTCCTGAGACTCACAGTCAGGTCAAGGAACTGAATAAAAGTCTAATATCAGCGCTATATAAAGAAGGTGCAACTAAAAAACAGAAAATGGCATGCGCAGAAAGCTCTAAGGACTGGAATAAATTTATCGACGCTACAGCGACCTGGCTGAAAGATATAAAGAGTCTTTTAGCACACTCATCTGACGAACACCTAGTTAATCAGTTTGGAGAGATACAATTACAAGAAAGAAATCGCTCAGAAACCAGAGTCCCACGAGCTTCTCAGCTGAAGCGCGCAATCGATAATAAATGTGGCTTGTCGTCCCAGCTAAGCGCTGCAGCATCTCCTGCAACAATTGTAATTGAAAAATTGACACTGTCACAGATGTCTGGGGTTCTTACCTGGCCGGGATGCCTGGAGGGACCGGAAAGAGACATTAAGAACTTCCGGGTCAGGAGAGCGCAACCGCCCTGGAGCAGGAGAGGACCACAGGAGAGGAGGAGAGACTTTCCAACTCATTGGGACCCGTGGCCACCGCCAGGGAGCGCCTTAAGCCTCCTAGAACCCGGGAGAACTTTACTTCCGCCACACTTGGCAAAATGGCGGAGGAACCTGCCAGGGACGCCCGGAATGCTTCCAGGGCAAAGGGAAGCACTTCCACCACACCAGGAAGTGCTGCCGGAAGGGCGTCACCAGCCACCTGGAGCACATCCGGGCGGGAATATAAGGCGCCGCTTCCTAACAGTCGGGGAGCTAGAGTCAGGAGTGGGAGCTGGACGAAGCTCCCAGGAGAAGAGCAGAGGTGGCTAAAGACTGTGAAAAGAAGGTTTATTGGGGAGATTTAATGCTGAGTGCATTGTGTGGTGTTTTGGACTGAATTCGTGTGATTAATAAATGTGTGTCTTTGGATAAAGATGTGGTTTCCGACTGGTGGTGTCCGGGCAAGTCTCACAACACTCAATAGAATCCTTCAAAGGTTGGATGAATTTGAGTCTGCTGCAGGGGCATGTTCACAGACTTACAAGCGTGATCTTCTTGATGTGATCATTCAGAATCAAGCCGAATGTCAGAAAAATCAAGCCGAATGTCAGTAAGCAATCACTGAAATGGCTAAATCGTTAACCAAACAAAAGATAGCTTCTGCTCCATCACTTCCTGCACTGTGTGGTGAAGTACCACCCAGACAGGTCCCTTTATTTTTAGGCGACCCATACAGATTTTATCAGAGCCTTCGATCATGCCGTAGGAGATATATTAGAGAACCCCCAAGATAAGTTGGACTATCTGACCCAGTATACCAGAGGTTCTCCACAAGATATGATTAAAGGCTGTTCACAGATGTCACCAGAAGCAGGCTACTTAGAAGCCAGAAGGTTGCTTGAAAGATATTATGGAAATGAGTTATTCTTAGCAGATGCATATCTCGATAAAGCATTGAAATGGCCTCAGATAAAGCAAAACGATGGGAAGGCTCTGAGAGATTACGGTAACTACTTGTCAATCTGTATGAACACTATGAACAACATAGGGAATGGCGGAGAATTCAGTAACAGTAATAATGTGCGTGCTGTGCTTAAGAAACTTCCATTTTCTTTGAGAAATGAATGGATGAGGTATGCTTACAAGCTTCAAGAAAATAAAAAGAGATCAGACATACCCGAACTAATTAACTTTTTGCGTCACGAAGCTGAAATGCTGTTACACCCTGTGCACAGTGCCGTTTCACAAGACTAAACTTGTAAAGAGAAAAAAGGAAAGATTGACAAGGGTGGGTTTCTGCTGAAGAGTGGCCAGAGATCAGAAAGTACCTTCACTGCAAATATTTCTGATGCTGCTGAAAAGGGGACTCAAGAAAACTCAGTCAAAAAGACTGTTAATGATGCCTGTGCATTTAAAAAGCCTTGCCTATTCTACAATGGTCAGCATACCTTTGCTGAGTGTAGTAAAATCAAAGAACTGCCACATAAAGAAAGAATTGACTTTTTAAAAATCTAAAGGTTTATGCTTTCGTTGTCTCAATCAGGGACACCTTGGTAAGAACTGTAAAGAAAGAATGAAATGTCAGACATGTTCCTTTCAGCACTCAGATACCTTGCATATCAAAAAAGAGGCTGGAGCAACACCTACAGCTATAGCCAGTGTGACAACATCTACTGATAGGGAAACAGAGTCTGGAACTTGTGACTTTACTGGGGCCAGTAAAGAGTGTGCACTGTATGTAGTTCCTGTTAAGGTAAAATCTAAGAAGAGTGAAAGGTATGTAGAAACATACGCCTTTATAGACCTCAGCAGTACAGTAACAATTTGCACTGAAAAGCTCCAGATACAATTAAACCTTAAAGGGAGAAGAACACAAGTATTCCTCAAAACTATGAGTAATCATGATGATGATGATTCCAAAAAGCTAACTCAGTATTCTGTCTTATCAGATTTACAAGTCTGTGGTCTCAATGATGATGAATATATTGATTTGCCAAAGGTCTTTACACAGGTCTCCATTCCAGTAAACAGAGAAAGTATTCCACTACAAGAGGATATCGATAAGTGGGCATATCTTAAAGAGGTACATCTATCTCATATTGACTCTGAAGTTCATCTTTTAATAGGAATCAACTACCCAGAAATCTTCAAGCAGTTGCGAATCATACCTAGCCAAGGAGGTGGACTTCATGCTATGAAGACTGCACTTGGATGGGTGGTTGGTGGACCATGCAAAGAGACAGATGACCTCGCAAAACAAAGTGGTAAGCTGCCCAAACATTCAATCAATTGTGTGTCAATAACAGAAACTGAGGATATTTTGCTGTAACAGTATAACACAGATCTTTCAGAGCGCAGCTGTGAAGAGAAAGAGGAAATGTCGCAGGAAGATAGCAAGTTCATGCGCATAGCCTCAGAATCTGCGAGACTGGTAGGTGGCCACTATTGTTTAAATTTGCCTTTGAAGGATGAAACACTTAAAATGCTGAACAATCCCTGTATTGCTGAACAGCGTGCTATTGGACTCAAGAGAAAACTGAGCAAAAATTCAGGTTTCCACGAAGATTATAAAGCTTTCATAAAAGACATTATTGACAAGGGTTACGCTGTCGAAGTACCCAAAGAAAGCCTGAATTGCAATGAAGGCAGGGTGAGGTACATCCCACATCACGGTGTGTATCATCCAAAGAAAAAACAAGATTCGAGTGGTCTTTGATTGCACTGCCACCTACTTCACTTAATAAACCATCATTAAAAGGCCCTGACCTAACTAACACAAGTCATTGGCGTCCTTACAAGATTCAGAAAGCAGCCAGTAGCATTAATGGCAGACATTAAGTCAATGTTCTACCAAGTTAAAGTACCAAATAAAGACACTAATCTTTTACACTTTTTGTGGTGACCTGAAGGTAATCTAAGTAAAAACCTGGATGAATTCAAAATGACAGTACATCTTTTTGGTGCTACTTCTTCACCCAGTTGTGCTTCTTATGCTTTGTGTAGAATAGCTGAAGATGCCAGAGATACATTTTCTGAAGAAGCTGTTAACACCGTTCTCAATAACGTCTGTGTGGACGACTGCTTAAAGTCAGTGGCTATAGAAGAACAAGCAATAAAGCTGGCAAAGGACCTCCAAGCTCTATGCCTCAAAGGGGGATTTTATTTGACTAAGTGGGTGAGTAACAACAGAGCAGTTTTATTGTCTATTCCTGAAGAAGACAGAGCTCATAAATAAAAGGACTTAGATTTAAGCCACAGTCTCCTCCCCACAGAGCGTGCCCTGGGTGTCCAGTAGAGTACAGAAATGCACAGTTTCAAATTTCAGATTAAGTTACAAAGCAAGCCTGCTACAAGGCGTGGTATTCTGTCTGTTGTTAGCTCAGTTTACGATCCACTTGGTATTCTAGCACCCCCCATATTGCCAGCAAAGCTTATTCTAAGAGAATTATGTAAAGAGAAATTTGGGTGGGATGAAGAAGCAGAAGTCAAACACATTCAGAAATGGAAAAATGGATGGATGATTTACAGTTACTAGCGGATTATAAAGTAAACAGATGCATCAAACCTGCCTGGTTTGGAACCATAAAGTCAGCACAAATGCACCATTTTGCAAGAATGCCAGTGAAGAAGGATATGGCAATGTCACTTGCCTTGTCTTAACCAACAAAGAAGGAGAAAAGTATTGTTCATTCCTGATGGGCAAATCAAGAGTTGCACCACTGAAGCATGCCACGATCCCAAGATTGGAGCTGACAGCAGCTGTTGTGGCAGTCAAAATTGACAAAATGCTAAAAGGTGAGCTTCAAATTCCCTTACAAGAGTCTACATTTTGGACTGAGAGCACCACAGTGCTAAAATACATTTCAAATGAAAGCACTTGATTCAAGACCTTTGTTGCCAAAAGAATCTCCGTGATCAGAGCTCATTCACAACCTTCACAATGGAGGTATGTCCTTAATCCATTTGCCCTTAATCCAGCTGATCAAGCATCTAGAGGGCTAAGCATAGAAAACTTTCTCAAAAGCACCACATGGTCACAAGGTTCAAGTTTCTTATTGAAGCCCGAAAGTGAGTGGCCAAAAAGACCAGGGGCCTCATGTATAAACGGTGTGTACGCACAAAAATGTTATGTAAGAACATTTCCATGTTCAAATCGCGATGTATAAAACCTAAACTTGGCGTAAAGCCATGAAGATATTTTGTCTGTGGAAACATTTTAGCGCTTCAGGCTTTTGTTGAATCTCATTTTTATGCAAGAGCTGCCAAACTTTGGTAATTTTGGAAAAAACGCAGCTACAACCCCATTCAAAGGATTTTTTAATGCATGGTTAATTGTAAAATCAAGATAATGGGAATCCAGTTACCAAAAATGTATTTCCTGAGTTTTTCAAATAAAGTATTTTTAAATGCAATTGTACTATTGAATACCTGGTCTGCTAAAGTGAAATCAGTATGAATGTTGTTTCAAGCCTTATTTTAAAATTAAATTGGGAAGTAACAGTTGTTATAGTATAAAAATGACTTCAGTACTCTTATGGTTTAGGCGGAAAATCTCTGAAGTTGAATTTGTTGTACATTTATCCCAAGAGGCGGATGGTTGCTAATACTTTGTCTTATCATAGCAATAGCACTAATCTGTTCAATGAATGAAAACAAGTAATTACTAACAGAAGAAACAGACCTCCAGAGACCAAAGAGGGTTTCAGCACTTACAGCAATGGCATGATATCTTCTCAGAGGAAAAGATTTTGCAGTATAATGTAGCAAATATATTTTGAGGATGATTGCATATGTTACTGGAAAAGATTGTTTGGCATAAAATTTAGAATGTAAACCTAATTGATGTGCTAAATGTATCAATGATTTTTAATGTAAATTCTCAGTGTCAAAAATTAGAAAGTAAGGAGTACAAAAAGAAACTTCACATGGATTGGATTTCCCATTATTAACAGACTATTCATTTTCCTCCTTTCACTGCATAGTATACTGGAATTAAGCTGATCATATAAATTTTGATAGTCTTGTTTACCCCTGAAATAACTTCTGTTTAACTTATAACAGCCCATAATGTGTAATTCATCAATGGTGCAGTTATGGGCAGTGTAGGTGGGACACTTGCCCCTAGGCCTTAAGGTCTGGGGTGTCAACAGTGACTGCACAGTTGTTGTTTCACAACACTTTATTATTAAAACGCTTGCATACGATTACAGTATAATCTTGGTGTAGCTCATTGATGGTGATTATTTTTTAATTTGATTTACTTTATTTATTTTTTGCACGTGGGCCCATCAAATTCTAGTTATGCCAGTGCATCTAATCAGGCATTTGAAAGTCCCAAAAAAAAAATGCACAAAAATGGTACAGCATTTTTACAACTGCTATCCCCATATGTCCGGATTGTGTAATGTTTCCAAATTGGGAACTTCGAGAAGAAACCCATTGTGTTGTTTTTGTCCTCTTCAATTAGCCCACAACCTGTGATTCCCAACGGCCCGTGGAAAGCTGTGCGTGGCCCTTGCATAAAAACATTGCGCAACTCCTGTTCTAGCTTATGTCATATCAGGTACCCTCTATACATTTGTATCACCTCCATTAAAATTAAATCCAAATAAATAATTATTTAGATTTTTATATTAACCATGTTAACGATCATTTTTATCATTTTCATAACATAACCTGCCTAATGCAGTTCATGGGTATGGGGGACTGTTGGCCTGTTCAAGCAGTATCTTATTTTTGTTCTTCTAGCTCTCTTAATATTTTTGCTATGAAACTTGGAATTTCATATTATGGTAATGGAACTGGAATCCATGTTAAGGTTCATTTGCATATAATGCAAGAAGCATCTATTGTGACAGCCATGTCTGTCTTTTGGTGGACTGAATTTGTTGAAATTTGGTACTCTTATACTTCATGGAAATTTGTATGAACAGTTCAATTTTTGTTGAGATTTTTTAAATTTTAAAATCTCTCATCGAGATGCATTGGCAAATCTGCAAACTCATCTATCTTAAAAGAGAGAATAGTTCTGTGCAACTTAGTGCCTTGAGCATGGGAAAGGCACTATATAAATGAAATGTATTATTATTACAAAGTAGTTTACTGTTGCTTCCACTTGTTTATTTTGCAGATATTCCTCTTTCTGTTGTCCGCCAGCCACTCCACCTCCCACACTGCCATGGAAAGGTCATGTGTGTATGCAACCCTTCACCTGCTTTGTTAGTTTAACCATAAAGGTACAAAAATAAGTCACCTCTCTGGAAATGAATGGAAAATACCAATTATTTAAACATCCATTAGACTGAATTAACTGAAATAATATTATCAGCATATTATTATGGTAAAGAATCGATTTTATCAACTTGCAGCTAAACAGTGTTTCAGCTCCTTTATTAAACAAGAAAGGGTCAGCTCCCCTAAGTGATATAAATATAGGATGGGTTTAGAAAGGCGGCTGCAGTTGATCTGCGTGCAGAAGATTAGAGCCTCTGGGCATACAACAAGGACTACACTGTGGTGTACAGTTTATGAAACACTCCAACTTTCATATCAGTAAACTTCAGCGCTGAATGCACGGAATGTTGTGCCATGCGTACATTTTCTAACTTGTTTCGAGTAGATGTTTCCAATAAAATTACACAGCACTTTTATGCAAAAACCTATACACCTTCATGGACCATGTGATAAAAATCTTCTCACACAAGCATGTAAGTTACATACAGAAGGCCAAGGTGCTAATCCATGGCAGCATACATTTACATGCACCACTCTACATTCACTCACAATGAGCAGCTTTAATCAAACTAAAACAGAAGTTTGTGTGGCAGGAATGCTGCTTTTTGTGCCATTCTTACTACCTTAAGTTTCTATTTCTTAGCATGTTAATTTTATTTCAAATGCTCACCAAACTCAAAGCACATAGGTTATGGTCTCATAGCACACAATGCAATCTTTAAAATCATTGCACAGGCTAATTGGTAGAATGCATCCTTCCATCACTTCATTTACTGCTCCTGTTTTGTCTAATTTTAGGATTGAAGGCCTATTCCAACAACAGTGGGAGCAAGTCAGTAATAAAATTACATGTGGCACCAGTCCATCACAGGGTATGCTTAGAGCCATGCTCATTCTAATAAGTCACCATTTAATATAATGCCAATGCCACCGGCATATGGAAGAAGAAATGGACCAGGGCAGCCTGTTTGCTGTTCAAGACAACAGTGCTAATGTCCATATCTTTTCTTAAATCTTCAAAATAATAACAACCAGTACAATAGCTGTACTTTGCGTTTTTCTTTCATTACTCAAAATGATCTCAATGTGCATTATACACTTTAACAATACTAAGGGGCTCCGACCCCTGCCTGCTTCGCTCGCACACCCCCATGTTTGGTTATCCAGATATACAATTTAAAAGATTGTTATTTTCATGGGAATTGTTACATACTCTTTCAATTCTATGTTGCATCGCTTCTCCGTGATCATAAATATATACCCGACCAAAGTGTGGTTTCTTCGAAATTAAACTTGTCGTTACTTTAATTGTTGCGGGACCACAGATTCTCATAACATATGGTCCATTATTGTGTAAATCTTTGTTTTCAGCATTGAATGATGCGATCGTGAAAAGTTTATTGTAGACTTGAATATTTTGCCTGTAGTGTTTGTGGATTTCATTTTCACCAAACAATAAATCTTTCAATTCTCGCAGATACGCCTTATCATTGGGATGCAACACTGCTTTTCCTTGATGGCAACATGAACTTGACAATGTACAAGTCTCCAACTTAAACTTTAAAGCCTTACAATATCTACATACTTCTGATATATCACCTATATCCATATATTCAATCTCTTTTTGCTATTCCGTTATTTCACTGAGTAATAATTTCCGTTTGTTTGTGCTAATGCGATCTTTACTTTTTTTTTTTTGATACTTTCAAATTATTACTAATTTCATCTTCGTTAACTTGCTCTGCATGTGCATCTTGCTAGCGTTTTTGAACGTCTTTATGAAGTTTTTTTTTCCGACCTCGATTGGACCTACGAGGTTTTCAATTTCAGTTGGTCCAGGCTGATTATTAATTTCCTTATTTTCTGAATTTTCAAATAGATTATTATTGTTCTTTTGTGCATTTTTTTTGCCTTCTTAACTCACCAATGCTTTTGTGTCTCTTTTTGACGCGATGCTCTTTTTTCTCTGCTTAGTCGTTGATGTGCCATCTGGAACATATAAAATTTTTAAGAGCTGGGAGCACATGAAGTGTGTCTGCCAAAAGCATTTCAACAACTGCAAGGTTAAATGTCCGTGATCTTCTTTTAAATTGTTTGTAAGTAGGGCGTGACGTGCAAAAGTCACCTTCTCACGGGTCTTGCTTCCAAAGGTTGTAAAGTCTAGTCTCACGGGACGTCAAAGTGTCTTTCCAAGAAGCTCATGTCTTGACCTAAGATTGTTTTGTTATAATAGAGAGATTACCTTTAGATTCAGCATTTCTAAACAGATAAAAGTTTGTGTATAATCAACTATGCTTTTAAACACATGCACGTGACATACTAACAGAATGACTGAATGCAGGGGTACTCAGCTCCAGTCCAGGAGGTCCACAATGGGTGCAGGTTTTCATTCCAGCCAGTTTCATAATTAGGAGCCAGGTCTAACAGATAATGAAGCTTGGTATTTAATCATATAGCTTGTTAGTGCTTTCATTCTTCCAGGACAAAAATTGTATGTTTTTTTGTTTTCTGAGTACTTTATCTATATGTTTTGTGGTCCTTGTCTTCTCTCTAACTGATTTCAAAACATTTTATTAACCCAGATACTTCAATAACGCAAATACACAGGTTTACATGAAAGCACATTAGGTAGAGAGCTGGTGGCTCCTTTGTTCATTTGCATCTCATTATTAACTGATGGCTAGTGTAAAGAGAAAACACAGAGGCAGAAAAATGTTTGGGGATCCACCCCATATACTTGAAAGTTAGTGCACATGTTGCAGACAAATTTGAGGTGCATGGAAGTGAGATCAGAGATGGAGCTGAAGGTGAGTTCAGGTGGACATTCCTTCTGAGGATCTGTAGGGTAAGGAGAAAAGGCGTTAGAGTGCATCACCAACCCTCAGTCCCAACGCACTCCAGCACATTTAGTCAAGCCTGTCTATTGCCTCCCATGTGCATGTGTGGGATGCTAGTTAACAAAACAGACAGCAATTAAGAGTCAAAAGGCAGCAGTTTAAAACTAAATTAGGCAATAAAGAGTTCTGAATTTTAACAAGAAATATAACTAAATCTAAGCCCAAGCAAAACATTGCTTTATTAGTTAAAAAAGTGTATTACTTAAGTAACTAGTTAAAGCAAAAACCCACAGGCACTGCAGACCTCCAGGACTGTAACAGAGTATGCTGATGTAATGTGTACAGAAAGGTATAACTCATTTTATGTAGAAATGCTTTGTAAGAATAAAAAAGGAAAACTGTAACTCATGTCTCCTCAATGAGTATTCTTTGCTTCATGCAAAAATGAATCATTACAAGCAGGGAATCCATGCAATGACTTTAATCTCATTTCAAATAAAAGTGTTCTCTTGCAACATTCTTGAGTGATCTGCTGTTAACAGTCATCTGCTGTTCCACAGAAGCCAGCTGGAGCTGAAGGATGATTGCCTAATAGCACACTGAAAAGTATTTGACTAATCTCTAAAAAAAACATAAGTGGGAAGCTGCGAATGTATTGTCATTAGTTCATCATGAGACCTCAGATATCTAGTATTTTCTAGTCTAAAAACTGTTGCAACCAGAACATTATTAAACATCTGCTCATATGTATTACATTGTCTTAAGCCCTGAATGTACACATATTATTAGTGAGGGGAATATTGTGAACATCAATTTAAATAACCAGCATTCTGTTTTAAGTTTATTTAGTATCTTTATGTGTCTGCCTATTTATAAAATGGATAAAATGAATTTATATTTTCATATTGACTGTCAGGGTGCTCCGGTTTCCTCCCACAGTCCAAAGACATGCAGGTTAGGTGCATTTGCGATCCTAAATTGTCCCTAGTGTGTGCTTGGTGTGTGTGTGTGTGCGTGCCCTGCGGTGGGCTGGAACCCTGCCAGGGGTTTGTTTCCTGCCTTGCGCCCTGTGTTGGCTGGGATTGGCTCCAGCAGACCCCCGTGACCCTGTAGTTAGGATATAGCGGGTTAGAAAATGGATGGATGGATATTGACTGTCGGTCATATACATACTTACTGTCTGTTTACTCAATATGCAATTACAGGATTGTTGAGACTTGGGGAACATCCCAACCCTGACGGCTGACACATCACATCGTAAATTATGGAAACTGCATCTCATACACATGTTTGAGATGTGGACAGAAACAATAATACCAGGATAAAACATCCCATCAATTGGTAAATAGTGCAAAATAAGCTTGCTGTACAATTCAGGTCTTTACAGTACTGAGGCAGCATCATCACCATGCTATTCCAATTATAGGAGTAACCTAATATAATATCAGCATGTACCTGATTTTTCATCAGCTGTTCTGGATTTATTTTACAGATCTTTCCAAGATTCACAAAGCATGTTACCAGATTTTAGGTTAGAGAAAATATTAACAAAAATGCTAAATTGACTTCATTGGTTTTATAACTGCTGATATTTAAACTGAAGTTCTAATCAGTAGATCTCAAGCGATTTATTTAAAAAACACACATTATAATCTTACAGTGTACTCCAGGGGGGTATTTTCCATACGTCACTTAAATCATCCGAGATCAGATACCTCATCTTGGATGAGTTAATGCCAGTGAAACTCATCTGGGATAAGTCAGTTTTTCAAACGCAGCTGTGTAGTAGATTAGTCTAGCTGGATTTAATCATCCGAGAGGATTGCGCGTGCCCGCGCTGATTGAAAAGCCCATATATATTGAGTTTGATCAGCAAGTCTTTGATAGGCTGTAACAAAATGACAAAAGAACGGACTCATTTTTTTCACACAAGCGGAGCAGAACCTTTTATTTTTCACCTTGAAAGTTAGTTGTACAGTAAAAATCGATGGCTATTTAAATGGTTATCCTGGCATGGATGTTTAGAATTTTTAAAATCCTCAACAGGATTGTGGTTTATTATGAAATTTAAATCGTGGACAAATTTTTACCCTCAAGAGCCTGAACTGAGTCACTTTGACCCAATGTCTCTGCAAATTCATTTTTTCTTACTCTGTTTCGTAAGAGAATTGCGAAATTTTGTGTATTTTATTGTTAGGTTTTCTGCATTAAGTACACTTATCAGACAATTGATATTGAATGTTGATGTTACATAGTGTGACAGTTTAGGGTTTCCTCGCACCCTTGTACCCTCAGACCACACGTCAGACACCAGATAAAAAGTTCAATTATTATATATTACTAGGCTGACCCGCCTTTTAAGGCGACCGACTTTTAAGTTGACCACTTCTTAAGGCAATTCAATATGTAGATCAATTTGATATTTTATACAAACTCATTAATTTGGTTATATTGCATTTGAGTGGTATTACTTTAATACTCGTAGTTTCTGTTATTTTTGTGATGAAATTTAAACTTTTTTTCTATATTGAGGTCGCCCTTTTGAACCCCCCTGATATTTACTACGCGGTGAGGCTTTTGTACTCCATCAACATTAATTATTTCCAGAGACATAATTTTGTCTATTTTTCCAGCGCATTGCGCACAAAAGCAAGGGAACGATGGGAGCACCAGAACTCTGCTCACATCATGTCGCTTCGTACCGCAAGCTGGAAGTAGTAAGTCTGTGATAAGCGGAATACCGCTACGCTTTCCACTCATGGGACAGAAGGACAATCCCGACTGCTTTTATATAGTAAGAAAGAAGAAGAAGATATCGCACAGTCTGGAGTAGAAAATCATCTTTTACCTGGTAAAACAAAACTACAAATCCCATCGTGCATTGCAAAATGGACGGGGCGTGTGTGAAACTCCACGCCTGCGTAGCACTCACGGGACAGAAGGACAATCCCGACCGCTTTTATATAGAAGGATAATAATAATGTGCACAAAGCATGCTCCTCTCCACAATACTCAATAAACAAATAAACAATAACCAATCCTCCAAACTCCCAGACACTTAGCCACCCTGCCTCCCAACTCAGCTCGTCCGTCTGGGATTTCGCACAGTCCTTTATAGTCCTTGACCCGGAAGTGTTTGTCCCTCAGTCCGTGTGACTTTCTATCACTTCCGGGTCAGGTAAAAACTTCTCTATTTCTTCAGCCCGGAAGTATATCATTTCTTCCGTTCCCGTGACTTGGAAATACTTCCGGGCTGTACGGAAAATATAAATCCCTGGGCCTCCCTGCAGCGACTCCTGGCGGCCCCCATGGTATCCAGCAGGGCTGTATATTATGACTCCATTGTCCATGATTCCCTGCTGGCATTCGGGGCACCTCTATGCTGCAAGGAGGGCTCCATCTAGCGGCCTGGGGGTATTGGCCGGGATGAATGGCCGGGCATATCTCACAATAGTTTGATGTTAATCTTGAGTTGTTAGGATACTACATCGTTATTGTTATTCATGTCCAGTAAAGGCTGGCTGGTTGCGTCACAAGCAATTAAGGCTCCTTGGTCGGTCTGAGTGCGCATGTACGGTGAGTGTCGAATGCACATGCACCAATGCCGAGAAAAAAATAGGTCTTTTTTGCGCTGCAGCATCAGGCCCAATTTCATCTTAATGCGGCACTGTGCGTAAGTAGTATGCATTGTTTCATTTCCTATGTGTCAGATTAATTATTATTTAATATGTCATAATTCCAGATCAAACGTGAGCACAAGGAGAACGTGGGAACAGGTTAAAGTAAAGTACAAGAATATACTTCAAACTGGTAAATATTGGTATATCACTATTTAAAGAATTGTTGACATAAGGAATCATATATAATATAAAAAAAAAACATTAATTTTAAAGCTAATAAGAAGGCAGACAAGCAAAAAACAGGTGGAGGTCCACGCGGTCCAGACCTAACCCCTGCAGAAGAGTTGGCTTTCTAGCAAATTGCCCACCACCCTGTTTCTGAGGGCATTCCAGGGGGAAACTCCTCCTCAGAACCAGCGGCAGGATGCTGTGGTCACTTCATTTCCGGTAAAGGATGGTCATTGCATATATTTGTACTCAATGTGTGCCATAGGTATGTTCCATATAGCCCTCTTTTTTTGGTTGGATCAATTGGAGGAAATGTCATATCCCTAGAACCTGTGTCTGACCAACGAGATATTGATGGAGGTCAAATATTTGATGAATTATTCATCAGGAGGAGAGGTAAATTTTCCAAATAATGTTTGATCAAACTCCACTCTGATCAGTCTCATGTGCCCCAATCACATTTGGAAATCCTGGGTAATGAGAATGTTAGGCTGATTGTGAGATTCTTTATGGAACTGTTGGTGTTTTTTCCTGTGTATTACCTACCTGCAATGGCATGAAACACCTCTTTTATTGTCTGCACACACAGGTGTCCAGGAAACACTATGAAAACCCGAAGGAAATATTTCAGAGCCAAACAGACTTTACGAATTGCCTAGCAAACTGCACTTTTAGATAGATTTTCCGCATCGCCTACAGTATATAAAGAAAAGTGCCGCTTGCAAAAAAACTCAAAGCAATGCATACTATCTGTGTTGTTGTGACAGCCCGATTTCGCCTAGTTTGACTTTGAATATAAGGCTCTAATAAATCTTTGAGGTACCATATTCCGCTAAAGCGATATCTTTTGAAAAGGATTTCCTCCGGGAGCAATAAAGGATCTTGCCGATCGCGCAAAACCCTCTTTATATGAAATTCTCTTCTTATAATTTGCGCACCGATATTAATTGGTCACTCATTCATGAACGGCGAAGCCATGACTGAATGAATTCCATGCATGGACACTGATTAAGTGTGTGAGCTAATCCTTGTGTACATACTGTAGAACAAACCTGCTCGGAAAAGGTTTGAGGATTTGGATGTGCTGCTATGACAAAACATCCAGCAAGAGTTTCGAAAAACCGACAGATCCAGGATCATGCCAAATCGTCAACAATTACATCCGGCTAAAAGAGTAATTACGAAAAATACCCCCCAGGCCTAAATCATGTTTTTATATACTGGGAAGACTAATAAGAAAAAATGTAGCTACAGATATTTGACTACACTGTATTTTAGTACGTATTTATAGAGCTAACATTACAGTCTTACACCACATCCTGCAGGTTCCGCAGCTCATGATTTACTGTTTTCTTTATTTCTCAGCTGATACCTATTGATCCTATTCACATGTCCAATGATCAATCATGCTTGAACCAAATTGCTAGTTCCCCCTTTATATAGGGAGGTCCAGATCTAATTCTGCAACTTTCATTACGCTATAACTTAAGCTTATTACATAGAAAATCACCTGAAAAATCCCCGACCATTGAGAAGTGTGCGAAATGACGAAATGAAGAATCGTCTTCGCGCCGAACTGGAATCTTTCCCACAATAAATCAAAGTCATCCAGACGATCTGGATCTGCATAATTAGATATAGACGACCCTGTAGAAGTACTGGTGGACCTACATTATTGGGGCCCTGAAGCTTGAACTGTTCTGGGGGCCCCTTTGCAACCAGCAACATGATCTAGGTAACCACTGTTATCATCTTCAATGGGGCTGTTCCATAATATATCACCACAAATTTTTTAAAAACGTAACCACTACATCTCAGATTTTGATTACAATTGCTGTACTGGATTATCTCGCATGTGAAAGTCACTGGTCTGAATAAAAATTTCCTATGCCTTGCAGTATAGTTTTGGAGTTATGAGGGGATGAAAATTAGAGAAATGTTATATACATGTACGATGCATTATAGAATGATGAAATGAAACATAGCAAAGACCAAAGTCAATATAATGTTTTATTTTAGACACCTATAAGAAATAAATATAAAGTTACCAAAATGTTGTCCTTTACAATGACCCCAAGCAACAAAATATGCTTTTATTTTTTTCAGTTATTCCTAGCCTAAGATTAAAAATTTTAATACAAATTTGAATTTCTATTATAAATATTAATAGTTTTTAAAATAATGTATTATTATTTTATATTAAATATATTTAGAATGATACATCCTTAATTTGAACTTTTTTTGATTACAGCTGCCTACATTTTACTTTAATAACCTATTCATTTTTATTTTGTATTGAATTACACTATACTATTCATTTAATTATTTGAAAAAAAGAAAAAAAAAACTGTTCTTATACAGTAGATGTCCAAAATTTTGAAGCAACGTGGACTAAAATTACTTCTGGTGCCCCACTGGTATTAGGAGCCATGAAACTTAAGCGTCATTAGTTCCTTAGTAGATCTGTGCCTGTATTTAAGTACAGAAACATTTATAATGCAGACCGGGAAATTAAAAATATAGTCATAAAATACATTCTACTTATGAGAATTTCTGTAATGGTAATAAAATGAGCCACAGTGAAAATAAACTGATACATTTTACTGTGAAATATGCTATTTTTTAACATGTATTCTTCTATTTTCAAACTTGCTTAATCCAATATTTAGGTTGCTAAAGTATACTTTACATATATTATACCATATATATATATATATATATATATATATATATATATATACTATACTGTATATGCATCATCCTGTGACTTTCACAATTTCATCCCACATTCTAAAGATGTCTGCATTAGGGTCTTATGCGAGTTACACAAACACAAAGCCATTGCCTATACCGCCTGTTGTTTTCTGAAACAGAACACCTTGGGTAATCTTCTGGTAGAAAGTGTTTAAGAACTGCTGTGGTGCTTAAAGCAGCTAACTGGGAGATGCACGTTTCATAAGGCAATTCAATCAAAAACAAAAAGAACACTTTTCAAAGACTCAAAAGCACAGGGGATGCTTTTCTATGGGTTGTGAGCTGTGCTTCAAGCAGGAAAGTTTAACAATAATCATAGATAAGAACATAAGTGGGAAGCTGTGAGTGTATTGTCATTAGTTCATCATGAGACCTCAGATATATATTTTTTTCTAGTTCAAAACTGCTGTGAGCTGTGCTTCAAGCAGGAAAGTTTAACAATAATAATAGTTAGATAAGAATTGAAATGATTTATTCACTGAAATACTATTTCATCAGAGTCAAAACTCTGAGGCAATAACGGAATCAAGACAAAAGAGCTATGAACTGAAACCAAAATATTACACTCAAGATTAACTAACTTCATTTGTTCACTGATGAAATCTCTACCTCAGATAAATGGACTCCTGTGCGGCATTGTAATTTAAAAGTGAGTGTTTATGACTTAAGCCAGGAAGGAAATTTCTATCAAACAAGCAACATCCCCTGGAAAAATAATATTCACACAGAGTGGCTTCTAAAACTATAATGTGACAAGTCAAATGAAGGAAAAATAAAGTTTTTCTTATACAAACCAACCAATAAAATTCAAACTTGTATACAGTAAAACTGGAGGTTGAAAATTAAGATTTCAAAATATAAAAATCTCCATGAATTCAAAAAATTATCCAAAGTAGAAAAACATTTTCTAAGCTGCCAAAACGGATTTCTCAGTTCTTAGTGCAGGGTAATACGTTCGTTGTGCTTGAGTGTGGCAACGTGTGTAACTGTGTCTTTCCATACACTACTCCCATAAAGAAAATAAAAAATGGTTGCAGATATGTTATACATATGCATATTATCAAACCTTAAATCTTATCTATTAATGTTACCTTCATTTTTATTGAAGAAAAGTTTAGAACAAAAGTTTACCAGAAAGCAGCTTTTGAGGTTAGAGGTCTTATAAATTCAGGTAATGAAACAGCTAGATTCCTCTTTATATATGTCTGGATTATAGTTAATTTATTTCTATCAACTGAGTATTGTCATACTGTTTGGTCCTTCATACATTCATTTACTTCTCCACATTCATTCAAAAGACAACATCAAGAATAACTAAAACTAAGAATCTAAACCATATTGTACTGGCTGCACAGAGCAGTAGTTGTTTGAAAAGAGATGGAATCAAAACAATCATTAAAAAAATAACAAGTTAAGGTCAAAACCTGGAAAAACAACATGTAGTAAACACAGGCCAGGATGTGAAAAATTGCAAATAATGGATCGTGGCGAGAATGTCAGACACAAATAGTAAATAGCCTTAATCAAGGGGCAGAAAACAGTTTGAAACCAGAAATTAAATTAAATGCCCAGACTACAATGCTAGGTATTAGTTTGTATCCAGAAACTCAGATGATGAATGCTTTGTGCTATAGGTTTATGAGCCATTACACTGATGATGTCACTTGGTGCGACTTCTGGGACACACTACCTGGGAAATCATCAATATGTTGATGAATAAATAAAAGTGAAGATGGCAGTGTCCATAATCTAACAAGATGGTACTGCGAGAGAACATATTATTGTAGGATCCCAGGCAGGGTGAAGCCCGGAGGGAAAGTGACAGTTGGGTCAAGCTGGAAGGGTGGAGAATGGCACGGAGGAGTGATGTCTGGGATTTGACTGACAGTAAAGGGAAGAAAAGGGGTGGCACCCTGATCAGAGGGGCAGGGAACAAAGGCAGGGATTACTGGATGGTTCAAGGAACATCTAGGAAGGTGAAGAAGGAGAGAGAGAGGGGGAGTTGAGCTGGGTACACGTGGTGGGTTATGAAAGCGGAACCAGAGGTTTTTAATTTGGCCTGTTGACAGCATCTCTCAGAACCATAACAATGATAGATTCATGCATAATTGCAAATAGTTTGTTCACTTTGCTTTCGCATTTGTATATATTTTTTTTTTTGATTGTTCGAGTAAACTGTTCATCAATCCTTTCTTTGTCTTTGTGTGTTTCTTCCTTTTTGAACCTGTCATGGTAAAGTTGCTACATAATTATTTTTAAACACCACTCAAAACGCATTCAATTGAAAAATCAATGTGATAGCCATATCCCTTGTCCTCTATGACCTTCAAAGTGGAGTTTCCCTTATTTTTAAAGGCCAAGGAGAATCAATAAAAAATGTTAAATAGACTTCAGACCATGATACATTTAGCTGTAGTTGTTTAAAAACTACATAGTGTTCAAATTTCATTTAGAGAACATTCCAAAATGCTCTTTTAAGCATATAAAGTCTTAAAATGGCTTAATGTCCTCCTTTAATAGGGACATCCAAAATCTACAATGTTCATCCCATTTACAGTTGCTCCGACAAGATTTAAAGCAATGCTGAAAAGAACTTGTTTTAGCAAAGTGTACACTTGTGACAGCCGCTATTAAGGTTGTTCATATTGCTTTTAATTCCTGTTGGCAACTGTTTCATCTGATAGTTAAGTCTTTCCCATTTTCCTTTTCCTCTTGGTGTCATGCTACTACACCTTATAGTGGATGCTTTGTCAGCAATAATGGACACATTGTAAAACATTCTGCTGCAATCATTTTTCACTCAAAACATTATTTGTTAAAAGAACTTAATTCAATCATGGATAGTGGTTTTAAAGTGAAATATTCTTTTAAGTTGATGCATTCACATTGTGGTCAGAAAACATAAAATTGTTAAGATAAATTAAATTAATGACTTTGTGTTGAAAAAAGTAACCAAATTCCTTTTCATTAAAGTTAAATTCCATGTTTTTATTAAATATTTTTTTTTAGGTGATACATAGTTTACTTATGTCAAACCAGCTGAACCTTATAGATAAAAATTGTGGACAGTAGTTCGATTTAATAAATGACTAGAACACAAAAGAGGTTGGTTAAGCGTGTAGTGGTTCACTTGTTACGGCTAAATGTAAACAAGTTCTGTTTTGGCTAAGTGTCTTTTTTATGTAATCTTAACTAGGGAATCCATTCCCGGACATTTTCATTCACGCATTCCTGGGAATGAAACTGCCATAATTCCCGGGAAACCGGGAACGGCCAAGCTCGCATATATAGCGTGTAAAAATCGATCAAGAAATAACAGAGCTATAGTTGAAAATAATTAAGTGGCACGGTTTTTTGGCCCACGGTGTAGTGTGTTGCAAATTAATTCAGTCAACCAGCAGCAGTCGTCAGTCTCCCGGCTCCGACTAAGACTGAGTACAGTGGACTGGGAAGAATCTGCACTCTGCAGCTCACAAATACCGGGACAGGGCAGACTTCATTGACGTCTATCAGACAACAGCTTTGAACAGCAACTTGAAATTGCAATGCGTCAGTCTGTTGCATCTGCATTATCTGTGCCAAGAAACTTAGCATCATAGAATGATGACAAGAACCTGGATGCATCAGTAAAAGCTGAAATGGCGGTGTTTCACAGCAATGGCAAGCGCGGACATTGTTTGGAACAAGTGTATCAGTATCTGATCAGGTAGATCGTGTTGCATTCAAAAAAAAAATTTTTTTAACATTAGACAATCATCTATCCTCCCTATGACATTTGCCACTTGATTGACATACAGAACGGCCAGTCTATGATCTCTTTTCTAATAACACACTGGTCATCCCACATGCACCCATACAATCAGACTGTGATTCAGACTACGAATGCCATGAATGTAATTACCCCGAACTACATGCTGTCAAATAAACGAACCACACGCCGTGGCTTCGCCTCTGATGCTGACATCCAAGGTTCGATTCCTGAGAGGGGGTACAGTGAGTGTGTACACCTGATGAGCCCAGAATTAGGGTGAATCATGTGTTGTGTACTCTTTGCATTATTTGACAGTAAAACTTTGCAACATTCTATGATCTGCTTCTTGCAACTCAAGAGGGCAGCGTGGCGGATGTTTGCCGATACAAGCGTTACCTGGTAGGTAACCACCAATACAATCAGATTGTGATTCAGACTACAAATGCCATGAATGTAATTACCCCGAACTACATGCTGTCAAATAAACGAACCACACGCCGTGGCGCAACATAAAGGGCGAAACACATGTTACATACTCTTTGCATTATTTGACAGTAAAATTATGCAATATATATATATATATATATATATATATATATATATATATATATA
>JANRMT010062842.1:17771627-17822710 GCA_026402145.1 Polypterus bichir lapradei | reverse complement strand
ATATATATATATATATATCATTTTTAATGTAGGTTGGTCATTTTAAAAGTAGCTCGCAAGCCGAAAAAGTGTGGGCACCCCTGAACTAGATACATGTACTTATATGACAGCATGAACTGCTTGTAGATAAGGTTAGTCTTTTATTGGTGTCAATATATTGCAGTAGTTTTATTAAAAATAAGTGTCGGTCATTCTAAAACCGTTCACATGTGAGATGCCCGTGCACTGTGTCATCCCCGGGAGCCCGGGAATGACATGTGGGATTCCCGAATTCCCGGGAATAGATAAACCCATCCGGGAATGGATTCCATAATCTTAACATTAACTATATTGCTGCATTGGAAACAAAGAAAAAGACACTTTTCTGATGTATGGTTGGCAACATGTACCAAAAAAGTATCATAACTCAGCTTCCACAACCACACAAAACCCACAGCATTTGGGAGAAAAAAAATTTACTAAAAGTCTGTATCTTTCATTCCAAGTTTACAAAGGTGTGGATTCCCCTTGGAGCGTGTTGTCAACAAAACGATCAGTTGTTTAGGCAAAATATTATAATTTATGCAAATCTGGGATAGTCATATTCATAAAACCTGAATATTTTAAGTTAAATCAACTTAATTTAACTGTGTAGAGGAAAAATGGGAATACAACATTTTGAGGTTTAGAAATATATTAATTTTGAGTAAGATTAACATAAAATAAGTCAGTAAAGACAACAGTTCCTGAGACGAATTATGCTGCTGTTAAAATGAAATATTCTGATTGCTTTGTTTAAACACAAATTAAGAATATTAATGTAACATCTTACAAATTTGGGTCAATTTAACTAGAAAAAGTTAAATAATGCCTGCAAAATAAGTATTTTAAATTGAAGAAACTTAAATTAAATGCATAATTTGAATATCCCCAATAGTTTAGTGTTTTGAGTGTTGTTTGCTTGCTCTGTGATATTTTGCTGAATCCCCATACTGGGACAGTGTGGGTGGCTGACCTAAAACAGTTTAAATCTGTATGTGTTCATTTTTGTTGACATATGTTTTGTGTTATTGCAGAATTTTCTTCTTTAATTTAACTATACCACATTTTTACATACGATAGTGTAATTGGATTTAATGAGAAAGACCTAAAAAGGCAGTGCACCCGATGTAAGTAAATTATGACTGAATTGAATGAATAAGGGATCTCCCCAGTCATATATAATGTATTTCTGTACGTTCTGTTATTTTACACATTTATTTTAGGTATTTTTATATAAAGAAATGGTTGAAATTGAATCAGACATTGACTAAATTAACACATTATTTACTGCACCTGGACACATCCACAGTGATGTTCCTGGTTTCATTGAATGTCTAGGTCATTCAGCATCATGCTTCCTCCCCTTAGTGATTCACCCTATGGTGATTAGGCCTTTGCTTGTGTGTAGGTGCTGTTTGCAGAAACATCCACTGTTTTTCCTCTTTTCGGCCACAACCATGCTGAGGTTTCCTCTGCTGCTGTGGTTACTTTGCAAATGGCTCACCTTTTCCACTCTCCCACAATGTTCAGCTTGCTCAGTACAGCCTGATGCGTAAAACCTCATCAACTACTCATGTAGTTTTGAAAGATATTATTACTCTATGTGTATCAATGTTTTAAATTTTTTTTCAGTGACTACTTATACTTCCTTGCTATTTTTAAGAATTACAGATAATACCAATCAAAGATGTAGCATTTATTCACTGATGTGTCTTTGATTATTTGCATAACTCTTGAACAACACAGTAAAACCATAACATATAATTCATAAAACAACTTTTAGCTTAGTAACATGGGGTTAGAGCTTATCCTGGAAGAGACCAGCTGTAGACAGGGCCTCAGTCTGAAGTGGCACACATTTTTAGAACATGATACTTTTTAGAAACAAGAGTCTGTTCTGTCAGTTAAAGGTTTTTGGCTAAATGACATCTACCACATACTGTACATATATTTTATTTCAATGTGATTAAAAATCATTTTATATGGTTGGGCTGTTTGTTCCAAATAGCATACTCACAATCCTATTTCTTTCCCTTAGCCTCCTCACCTACAGGAATCACTAATCAAAAAAGATTACATTTTATTAAGACCATTGAGAATTATTGTCCTGGGTTAGGTGTCCCAATAGGTTTGTATAGTAAGAGTAGATATTTAGCTTCCATAGCTTCTATGGCCTTAGTGTGCTGGGCAGAACTCATATAATACTCCAGGTGTACTCTCCCTAGATCACATACTGGCCTTCTGTTTATTTTCATATTTTTATTATATAACCTAAGATTTGTTTTCATTTACAATGACATTGTGTGGAAAGTTTACTTTCTGGTAGCTAGCATTGCCCATCTTTAATATTTCTTTTTTCTTACACATTACTATTGTATACGATTTGTTCCAAAATTAAATAAATAAAATGGTAGTCATGAAATAACCACATTAAAATCACAGTGATGCATAAACATAAGTTAGTAAATTGTGAAAACAATACGTAATTAAATAAAAATCATCTAATTATTATGAAATACAATGTCATCATTTCATTTGGTTCAACAATATTGTTACCTTACATTTAATTATTGCAGGTTTTATTTAAAAAAAAGCCCTGTTCTTTAAGAGTCTAATTTTATTTCACAATGTGCTATTTAGGGTGGCATGGTGGCACAGTGGGTAGTGCTGCTGCCTCGCAGTTAAGAGGCCCGGGTCCTCCCAGCGTGGAGTTTGCATGTTCTCCCCGAGTCTGCATGGGTTTTCTCCCACAGTCCAAAGACATGCAGGTTAGGTGCCATGGCGATCCTAAATTGTCCCTGGTGTGTGTGCCCTACAGTGGGCTGGCGCCCTGCCCGGGGTTTGTTTCCTGCCTTACGCCCTGTATTGGCAGGGATTGGCTCCAGCAGACTACCATGACCCTGTAGTTAGGATATAACGGGTTGGATAATGGATGGATGTGCTATTTATTTCAAAATGCCTTCCTTCCTTGTAGAGAATGGACTGCAGAATGGAATGCTCGATACCAAGCAATCCGACTTCAAGAGGAACCACTCGACTGAGACAGCTCTACTGACTGTAGTTGACCAGCTATGACTTGCTAGAGCTACTGATATGTCATTGGTCTTGATCCTGCTAGACCTCTCTTCTGGCTTTGAAGCGGTTAACCTTGACGACCTACTTACCTATTTACGTCATTTTATTATTTTTTTGATATTTGGGCAAATAAAAGGGAGAACCTGTTTGGTGCTGCAAACATTTTCTTGGCTGTCCAGAACTGTATTGTCAGTTTAATTTTAAGCCAGCTGTTTACTATAGATGTGTTGAAACAGCGTGATGTTTCGAGTGATGCAGCAACCAGCGTTTTCATACCGCAAATCATCAAGGGCTCAGGCCGAGGATGTTAAAGAGCATGAATGTTATATACTTCACAGCACATGAAGGACTAACCTTACTTATAAAGCAAAAGAAGTTGATCATAGGTTTCTTTCTTGTTTTCAGAATCACAGAGACCAAAGATCACATTTAACTGCTTTTGTGCAGTTTAATGACATCAGAGGATTTTTGCCAAAGGAGAACTCCGGAAGATTACTTGTGCATGTAAACACGCATTTTTAAGAGACCAGGTTTATGCCTTTATGCCAAAAGGTTTGGGGCAGCCAAAATGTGCCCAGGCTGCAAAAGGGTTAAGTAACTGTGAGATGATCACAAGTCCGAGTCTAAAACATAATTGAATTTGGTTGTCAAAGATGCCGGTGTTCTAACGAAACATCCTACCCATCGAAATGATCTACTCACTGATACTACGCATGCGCAGACCAAAATTACACAACTTTTCACATTTTATATTTGATAGACGACTTCTAAATACAACATGTTAAATGATGACATGGTATAACGTTATAAGTTTAATGTTATGACTTACAATAAACGGATGAGTGCAACATATACGGTGTATATACCATTCATGCCAAGTAATCTGTTGCTTTTGTTGACATAGTGTATAATAAATAAACTGTTAATTTAATGTGCTAATTAGAACTTGTTTATTTTGCTTTTTTAAGCTATGGAAAAAAAGTGGGAAGACATTTTCAACTTTTTGTCTGCGAGATCATACCCAAAATAAACTACGGTAGGATACTTCGACAAAGTAGGACAAATCGTCAGAACACCGACTTTATAAGCCAAGAAAGAAAGTGATGTCATCAAAGGTGCCGGAACCAGAAGTGACATCATCAGGAGTACCAGAACCAGAAGAGACGTCATCAGTGGCGTTGAGACTGGAAGTGACATCATCATTGGGCCCGGAATCATGCGGGTTTCCAGTGGATGGTCTGCAAGGGACTGAGAAAGAAAGTCAGTGTACCTCGCTGCCCTCTGGTCTGGCGTGGAATTACTATCATTCAGGCCCTTTAGCTGTCTAATTGCACGTGTGTGACACTGTAAAGACACCAGCAGTATTACATTAAGGAAGGGGAACTGGCCACTTCTTGTTGTCATTGTGGGTTTGATGTTTTACAAGGCATTTTCCATGGATCGTAACAGCAAGAAAGTGTAGCTAGATCATTGATCTTTTTATGTACAGGTTGCTATCATTTAGTAAACACGTCAATTGTTCAGTACAGTTTCAGTATGTTGAATTATTTCTATGTAATTCTCTAAAAAAGTTACTGTCCCAACTTTTATTGCCTTAATGTTTTTCCCTAATGTGAATATAAGTATTGCTGCTGATTTTTTTACAGTCTCCTTCCTACAACCAGAAAAAAATAATTGATAGGAAATAGCCAGTAGGAACAGGTTTAGTCTGTTGGTCTTGACCAAAATGTGATGAAAAGAACCATTCTAAAATAAACAGTCCAGACATTAATATGGCTAAATGGAAATTTGGCATTAGTAATATTACATATGTTTTTTAAAAGCAAGACCGTTTTGAAATAAAAGTTTCAATAATTAAATGTAAGATAGCTACATTGTAAAAACCAAATAAAATTATATTTAATTTTATAATAATTAGGTGGCTTTTATTTAATTATGCATTTACTTCACAATTTAATGACTCATTTGTATATATTGCTGTACTTTTTCATGTGATCATGCATTTCACCATTGCTTTTTTATTTATTTTATTTTGGCACAAGTGGCATTCAATACATTATACTTCTCTAAATTAACATTATTTTTTTGTAATTATTCAGGTGTGAAGATTTTTCAGATCTCTCTGAATTGTTTTAGCTGTCTCTGAAGTATGTTGTACATTTGTAATTTTAGTGTTCTCTGTAAACTTCATGAGCTTACATACTAAATTGTAGATGATTATTATTACTACTATAAATTGTTATTGTCTGTGCACAGATCCATGATGATGACCTCACTCGAGGAGCATTCTCCTTGTATTCTTTCTCTTCTGCTGCTTACATGTGCTGTAGAAGTATGAGTTTCCCAGTAGGAAATTCCATGCATTTCCAAGTTGTAGCCCCCCATGGGAATATTTGAAGATACTTTTGTTGCTCAAATTGGCCAATTTGTGATATAATGCTGGGTTCACATCTTATTTCAATAAAGAATAAAAGAACTAAATAAGTCAAACAAAAATGATATTTGGTGAAACGCTATATTTGGAACAGTGCTGTAACTTCTAAAGGTTTTAGCTTTACATTGTATTTTCACCCCGAAAGTTTGAAGTAATCTGTAACTATTTTTGTACTGGTTAAGCAGCAAATCAGCACTGATTTTGTGTTTCTCCCAAAGGTCCAACTGCATACGCAGATAAACAAGAACAACATTTATTTCTTGCTTTACAATAAATCAAAGACAAATGAAGGAAAAAAAGAAATACAAGTTAGAAATAAATACGTTTATAAATGAAAAAATTAAATACCAAAAATAGTAAATAGGAATAAATTAATTTGCACTTAAATAATAGATATACAAGTAATAGAAATGTAGAGAAACAGAACAAAGTGCTAGGATGTGACATCACATATGGCAACAGCATGTGAACACATGACACATGGACACACCAGCTTGAAATTCAGTTTAAACATTTTACTCAAATGTAACTGGGTTAGTATGTAATGTTGAAACTTTTAGAAAGCTGAAGTAAGCTACGCCATATGCTTAGCTATTGTCAGATACTCTAGTTGCCTATTCCAAAAAACGTCCTAGAACATTTTTCGGAGTTCCATCCTCTTAGTTGTCACTAAGTTAATAATTTTCATAGTTTATTCCTTACTCTACTTTGCGATGTTTTGTGTTGTTTATACTTAAAGCTTATTTGTCTATAATTGTTTTATCCATTCTTGTGGTTTCTAGTCACATTTGCATATTTCCCGCTGTTAGGTAATTTTTCAATATAAAGTGAATGCTGGAGTATATTTAGTAAAAGTTTAAAATAATGTTGTTAATTTCTTGTTTACTGAATACAAAGCTCTTTCAGCACTGCCATGAAACAAATTATTCCTGGCATTTAAATTCACTTCAGACCGAGCACTTCTATTGATTTTTTTTTTTCTTTTTGAGCGAAGATTCTAATGGCTATCAAGGATTAATTATGTGGTGGACAAGCCTGTTTTTCTAAGAACCCTTCAAAGTATCATTTGCTGTATGTAACTGAAAACAAAAACAAATCCTGTTTTTATTTCTTTATGCTTCTGAGAAACAAGACCCCTGGAATTTAATGTGAAGAAATGGCTATGAAGGTGGGGTCCACTGGAAAAAAGATGCTGTATATCTGAATCACTAAATATAAGGTTCTACCAGAGTTTTAAGTAGTGTAAACTTAGAAAATCAGTATATAAATACAAATAGCAGCCAAAAATTTTCTACAATTTTTGCATTGTTTGCAGAGGCTAATATTAGCTTTTACACATTGGCAGCAGGAGGTAACTGGTGGGAAGATGTGTGAGTCTCCTCTCATAAAATGTGTCATCATGACCCGCCATGCAAACGAAGCTTCATAAAATAAAGACTTTGAGTGATCACGCTTTCACCATTATCCCAAAGCTGAACAAGGTACACTATTCATAACTGATCATAAATCATTTTGTCAGGCAATGGCAGGACTTTGGATTTTATTGTATTATTGCCATTATACTTTCTTCATCTTTATCCTTGGTTGGAGATTTCTTCCTATGTCAGTTGTTCATGGACAGTAGAGGTAGCTATTCCAAAAGTTGTAACAAACAACCAGTTTCTTTCTACTTTACTTATTGTCTCACTATATTTCTCTATGGTGTAATTTCATATATATTTATACACTGCTCAAAAAAATTAAGGGAACACTTAACCATCACAGACTAACACCAAGTCAAATAAGCTTCAGGGATATCAGTTTGTCTAGTTAGGAAGGAATAAATGATTGTGAATCAACTTCACCGTCCTTGGTGCAAATGACAGTGAGGACAGGTGCATTGGAGAGGCAACAGCAAGACAACCCCAAAAAGGGAATGGCTTTGAGGGTGGTGGCCACAGATATTTGCTTATCCTTCCAGGCTGATTCTTCTCTAGTTCTTCATTTTGCTAGTGTCCTTGTCACTACTGGTAGCATGAGGCGGTTCCTGCAGCCAATTCAGGTTGCACAGGTAGTCCAGGATGGCACATCCATACGTGCTGTCACAAGAAGGTTGGATGTTTCTCCCAGCAAAATCTCAATAGCATGGAGGAGATGTTATTTTAATATGGCATTTTACTCATAAACTGATGCTTCTCTGCACCTTTGCATAGATTGCACATGCTTCTGAGACGGTGTTGGAGAAATATACACGGTGAGTCAAAAAGGAGCACCACATTTCAAACATTTATTCTACAAAAAATCTACAAGATAAAATAAATTTCATTACAACAAGAAAGGGTATACAAAATAGATTTTTCACTGTTTTCTCTCAGTGAGTTACTGCACTACCATCATTTTGTATGGATGGAAATTAAGGTCCTCATTCAAAATCCTCCTCAAAGATATGTTGGAAATGCCTAAGGCAGAAGCATGTTTGTGCACCGAACGTCCAGAAGATTACAAAATTGATGCCCTTACAGCTTGAATGTTTTCAGGTGTTCTTCCAGTCCGAGGACAGCCTGGAGATTTTCTGTTCAATGTTGTAACCATCTCTCTGTATTTAGCCACCTACTAAAGAATTGTTTTCCAATTTGGGACATCACCGTTAGGAGGAATGCTGAAGTGCATTCAAAAGGTGCATTGCGTAGTGATGATGGATTTGTTGTTTTTGAAGAACGCCTTGACAGTGGACCAAGGCATGCTTCCAACTGAAAACTACAAGGGATCGCCTATCAAAGGACCCCCACCATAACCCACTCGGCTGCCTCTACCTCGTGAAATGACCTTGAGAAATGTGGAACTTCATTTTGGCTCACCCTGTATTAGCATTCCTTCATAAGAAATTATATTTTCATGACGGTAGAAAATACTGTTTAAGACTTGACTCAAGAATTTCTCATACATGCTCTGTTGATTTGTGATAAGGTTGGGGTTAGGTTGGCTATCATATGTATAATCATTTTTAAGAAAGACATGTTTTGAACACTTGGTGGTGGGGAGGGGGTCACTAATAGCATCCTTTCAACCAGAATGGTGCAATTGACGCCACCATGCATTGTAAACTACAGCAGATATTCTTCATTAATAGTTTTGTCAACTTGAAAGCATGCATACTAATTTTCCATGCAGATTTGATCACATTAATAATATAAGGAGAATGATAGGTATTGGACCATGTCCACAGACATACTATTAAACTAATTTCAAAGTCTATAGGGTATGTGTTTTGATAAATGATTAAACACATATATTCAGCCTAAGAAAGAAGATTATCTGACTTTAACTATTATGCCATTGCTTTATTCACTTACATTTTAACTGGCTAGTGGCACAAGAGCTACCCTTCTACTGACCCACTGTTTTACTTTTGAACACCAAGCCTGGTCACTATCTGTGCAGGCTGCATGTTTTCTCCATTTCTGCGTGGGATTTCCTCTAGGTACTACGTTTGTCCGTCCACATCAAAGACTTGTTTGTTTAATTAGAGAATGCAAATCAGCCCCATGTAAGCATGCGTGTCAGTGGGCCCTGCAGTGGACTGGTGCGTGGTCCTGAGATGATGCCTGCCTTGTGTACAATGCCACATTAACTGGATTAAGCAAGTTTGAGAACAATATATTATTTGATATTATTATTACGTGCTATGTCTAGAAGTTTGTAACTGGAATATTCTCTATGTACAGTACTTACCCTTATTTTAAACTATTATCAGTTCATATCAGCACATTTGTACTTGCGTGGTATATAATTTAATTGAAATTTTTTTGGTTTTACTTTACTCTTGTATTCATTATAAAGTTCTTTGTGATATTCTGTATTGTTAAGGGTGCTAACCAATACATTATAATGAAGTTAGTTGGTAGTTTATTTATATAGCGCCCTTCACAAACAAAAGGTCACATAGCGCTGAACAGTAAATACAGTACAAATACAACGGTTAAAACAAAACATAAACTCATTGATTTAAAATGGGGACTTAACATTTTGTGGACACATTGTGTGAACTAAAACCACTAAACTTTGTTAAATTTAACAACTTCTTATGAATATTATTCTTTGGTTCATATGGATGGAACTAGTGAAAGGCTCTACCAGTGGCATCCCATGCTGCAATAAATAGAAAAGAGAAACAGCATTGCAGCCATATAAGCTCCATTACCTTCAACACGAGGTGAAATAATGTGCTTGTAACTTTGTTTTCCATTTTTCCCTTGTATATTGTAAGGTTTCTAAACTCTTTTGGGACTCCCCCCAATGGGATGACACGCTGAAGAGCATACCAAAGCACAATCGCCATGTCTGTGGAAGGCAGCTTCTCAGTTGCCGGCTCCCAGAGCTGTCATCGATGGGTGATGCAAGAAACATTATAAATGCAGGGAACAGTATTACTTTGCCACTACCCTGGCCACAACCCTGCCTGACTGCTGTGTCTGTGTATATTTAGTGGTTGATCCTGCTACAATAAATAACCGTGCTGTTCCTGTTTCAAGCTGAATAAAAGCTGGTTTTGCTAAAGGACTGAGACTCAGCCTTGTGTTTTGGGGTGCAAGTTAGGGACTCGCACGTCACAATATGTATTTGTTCAATGAGAAATTATAGAATCGGCAATATATTTAAAAATAATAGTCAATGTTTACATTATGAGATACGTATTTTACTAAAATCAAAATTGAGTAATGCAAATGCAAGAAGAGGCAACATAACATGAAGGAACTAAATTGACGTCAGTGCAGTGGAGGCAAAAATTTCTGTGTTTCAGGGTACTGCTATAAAAATGGAGTTTTTACTAATGGGTAAGTATTAATAACATTTCACTTTAACTGATCTCCAAATGCTAAAAATATGATAGTTAAGGGCCCTTTAACCAAGCAATTACACTTATGGGTAGAAACATGTATAATATTAATGTGTGTATGAAACAAGGTTTTCATGGACACCAAGCATGAGCAGGTGTTGCAGCTGGGATAGGTCCAGGTTCCTTCAGTGGCCAGGAAGCTAGAATAATGTACATGGTGAGACAACATGCATGGGCTATTCGCTCACTGATACAATAGATGGCAGTCTCCCTTGGCAACGGTGCCTTCATGGATACCAGCAAAGCAGGCTGGAAGTTGCAGTCCTATAAAACAGCCATGCTGAGTTCCATGGGTACTGCCAGGGGGAGCTGCAGGGACAGACAGACCCTACTTTAAGGAACTTCCGCCTCACCAGGAAATGATTCTAACGTGCAGTACTCCTGGGAATGGCATAAAGGGGCTCTGACGCCTCACCTCAGGGAATAAAAGTCAGGAAGCAGAGGATGAAGCTCACCTGGAGGAGTGAAAAGAGATGATGAAGAAAGAGGGGAAGCGGAAAGAATTGTGCTTGGGTGATTCTATATACAAAAAAGATAGTCTTGTGAAAGTATTAGTTATAATAAATTAACTGAACCTGGGACCTGCATTGGTGTTAGTGTGTTTGGGGGACATGACGCACACTTACATTAAGTAGGTTCTAATAATTTATGTACTGCGTAAAGGTGGAAATTTGGCATAGCAGATGAGTGCTTGATTCAGTTTATTTCTTTGATGGAAGGCCCTCTTGTCCAAGAGGTACCATTTAGTCTGTCTTTTGAGCATTCCTCATCAAGAACAACTGCTGCCAACTTAAGTAATGTTATGCCTAGAAGACAAATGACATGAAATGCAGCTGAACAGGTTGGTATGAACACTTTGTCATGTTCTTAATGACCTGTATATACAAAAAAAATTAGATAGCCTATTTTTATTAAATGGAGTGCCAGAGATTCATTTTTGAAATATTACAATGATCTAATTGGAAATTAGTAAGGCATGTTTTATTAAAACCAGATATTATATCCCCCACCAATGTAGAGAGTAGAGAAGGAAATGCATTTAATATGAAATAGTCTATAAGAAATATGGAAATATTCAAGGGTTTTGCAGTGGTTTAGCATGCCTGTCATATTTCAAAGAAAACTTGCAAAGATTAATCGTTAGAATACTAGATAAGTTTGAAGTCAGTATTCCTTTCCAGTTTCTTAAGCCAAAAAATTAACCACAAACACCCAACAAAGGCAGAATTGAACTCATAAAATAAATAGATTACCTCATCAAAACCTAATACCAATTTCTTGTTTGTTTCCTTTAATTCCAGATGCTAGACTTTCACTAAGATCTGTGGAGTGTCTTCTTCACTTAGTTATTCTAAAGTTCAGAGACTGAATGAATGTAAATACTCACTTAACACTTTAAGTGTCACATGATTTATGTAACGTAACAGCAGAAATTGTTATCACACATTCACATTTTGCAAAACACAAAAATGTCATAAATATGAAAACTTTTAAATCCTTAAATGTAGATGTAAAATAATTAATAATGTTTACAACTGTGCAAAATGGTGTTCACATACCACCAGATCCCACCAAACCCCAAAGCTAAGTCTCCCTACATGTCCATTAGTTACAAGAGCTTAAACTTTTAAAACATTTCCATATGTGCAATTATCATGATAGACAACGTGATTGTAATTGCAACTTTTGCACCATATTTGTGAAAGAAAGGTAAGTTTATCTAATTTAAAAAGGATGTGTTTGTGTTTTTCCATTGTATATAAAACTAGTCGTCCCCTGGGGCTCTGCCCTCGTGGTAGTGAAACAGGACAATGAGGAGGGCCCAGCCCGGCTCCCCACTCCTGACGTCATGCTTCCCTCTCCCCTAGGCCCTCAGCCTCTGTCTCGGATTAGCATGAATATATCGCTCCTGCAAGTGAACTATGATTCTTAGCGCAATGAGAGAAGTCGCATAATCAACCAGAATGTTCAAGCAAATTATAGAAGAAAACCCAATCTAAATCCATTAAGTAGTTCTCTCGTGAAAAACAGACAGAGATACAGACAGACAGATGCTGGATTATATATATAGAGATAAGTATGTTGAAGATGCCAAAGTCAAAAGTGCAGTTAATGGGAAAGGAGTGCCATTCTTTGTTCTTACTTCATTTAGCTACATTTTTAGATTATGATTTAGATTTTGGTTTATTTTAATAAGAGTTACAAGAAAAAAAATCGTAGATTTATTGTTAAGAAATGAAAAAGAAAAACATTTTGTTAATGTATTTATTTTTAGCATTAGTAGAGCTGCAGTTGGTTGCAACACAGCAGCATGTGAGACATGCATGAATATTACATAGCTGGCAGGCTGCACAGTTACAATAGCTCTAAACATAATTGTGATGGCTTTTGAATTTTAAAGTCCTAATACATTATTTGACTAGGGACCTATATGTTAAGAACCTCTTAGTGTATAAATAAAACTTGTAAAATTTATGTTGAATAAAGACTGGTGAGTATTGTGATTATCCCCCAGTAAAGTAAATATGGACTAATTTAGACTACAGTGTTGGTGCTGTATTTTATAGTGTCACACACATGTGCATGGGAGACAGCTAGAAGGACCAAAAGAAGGTAATTCCATGTTAGTCCAGGGAGTGGCGGGGTGCAATATACCTTTCTCTTCTATCTCTACAGACCAGATACGGGAAATTCTACCTGATTCTGATGCCATCACTTCTGGTTCTGGCTCCAAGAATGTTACTTCCGGTTCCATCTCCAGATGATGTCACTTCCGCCAGCCTGTTCTAAAAGCCAGTCGTCTTCCATTTTTTACTCAGTTTCTGTTTTGAACTCAACCTGTACACTTCTGTGTTGCCAAAGCTCTAATACTGCAGCCATATTCAAGTATACATGCTGGCATCTCCCAAATCCATCAAACTGCCAGAAAGTGAAGTGTGATTCATCACTCCAGAGAAAACGTTTCCACTGCTCCTGAGTCCAATGGTGGCGAGTTTTACATCACTCCAGCGGAGGTTTCACATTCCACACAATGGTTTTAGGCTTGGGTATATAAACCCATCTCATGAAGCTCCCAACTCATAGATCATGTGCAGATGTTACTTCCAGAGATGGTTTGGAACTCTGTTGTGAGTGTGATGCAGTATTTACATGCACTTGTTGGACACACTCTGTGAGTTTGCATGGTCTACAACTTTATGGCTGAACCTTTCTTGCTCCTACAGTTAAGTGGGACATATCTACCAGAGCAGAAATTTCATGTACTGACTTGTGGCAAAGGTGGCATCCTATGACAGAGCTACATTTATACTCACTGAGTGCTGAGTTTGTCTTTGGAGATTGCATGGCCTTGTGCTTCATTTTATGCACCTATTAACAATGGGTGTAGCTGAAACATTTCAACTCAATAATTTCGAGGGGTGTCCACATACTTTTGGTCATATAATGTGTTTAAAAAAAGTATAAAAAAAATCATTGCTGAAGAGAGGACCTAGACAAACACCCCTACTGTATTCCATCTCTTTATTTTCCTTGTTTGATATAGTCATGTCCAATTTGCTTGCATATTCTCAAGCTAAGATCTGTTTGCAACTTTTGCAAACTAATATTTTTAAATGACATAAAAAGTCAATAGCAAGTGTTTTAATGCCTTATTTTAGTAAATTAATTGATTGTATCTCTGAATGTTTATTAGGAGGTGATTGCAAGCTGTAGAAAAAACTAAACACCCTGAGAAAGCCTATGTAGCCATGAAGAAAATGTGCAAATTCCTTGGAAACAATGCACAGGCTGGAATTTAAACTGAGGACACTGGAGATATGAAACACTCTGCTACTTATGTAAGATACAAAATATATAAAATAAACACAAATGTTCTGATCTGTTAATAGCGTTAAGTGACATTATTAACATTAACCTTAAAATTAGTAATGAAAACCAAATTAGTATTATTCTAAATGTATTTCCTTTCTTAATAGAAGTGATAAGTTGTACCTGTTTATATATTATGACAGTGTTTGACTTTCAGGCATATTTAAGTGCAGTGATGGAACCTCCCACTCAAATAATTATAATAATTAGCTGAAGAGTGTTGAACCGTGTTAGCCATAGATTGATACAGGAGAAAGTAGGGTGAAATGACACCTTTTATTGGCTAACTAAATAGATTACAAATACAAGCTTTCGAGGCAGCTAAGGCCCCTTCATCAGGCAAGGTGTAACAAAGAAACTGAAAAATACTCTAGCTTATATTGGGACAGCAAAGTGATTTTTTTCTTTCATCTTAACAACCTTTTTGTTCAAATGTTAACAAAATGAATAAAATACATTGTTCTTTTCCTTAAGGGTTACGCCATCTCAGGTGTATTCATTTTCAAACGTACTAACCCCCAATTCCTGTCCTTACTTTTCTTTCTCCAAATACCAAATCACCACACAATCAGCTCTGTAATAGACGTTAAGCCATCTGTAAGTTTAGAACGCCGATTCTTCAAAACTTTTAAGGAACACTGAAATATCTTCATAGTATAAGTTTAATTATTCCATCCTTCCAGTGTCGCACCAGCCCCAGCAAGAATACAGCGTGAGGCAGGAACAATCTGTCAACAGAGCCCCAGCTCCTTGCTAGCACTGCGACACCGTGTCCTCACATGTTTATTTATTAACAATATAGATTATTTAAATGAAGTTAAAGTTTTATCTGTTTAATATAATAAACATATTTTGCTGCATTTCATCTTAAAAATGATATCGTCATAATATGTAAATAACTGTATCACAAGTTTACAGTGAGGTGATTGTACTAATAAGTACAAACAGTTCTACAAGGAGCACTTGATTCAGTGTGTTTATAGTTCTTGGGATGAAACTGTTTCTGAACCACGAGGTCCGTACAAGAAAGGCTCTGAAGCGTTTGCCATGAGAGAGCAGTTCAATAGACAGCATGGCTGAGGCAGCGTGTGCTTGATGCTGTATACCGATAATTCTCTTTCCAATTAGCTGCTGTAGAGCTGTGATTCTCCACTCAGATACAGTGATATAAATACTCCAAGTGGTGTAGTGAGAGTAATATGGAAAAAGGTGATCTGCAGTGGCAACCCCAAACGGGAACAGCTGAAAGAAGAAGAAGAAGGTGCAGTGAGATTAACAACACTAAAGCAGCTATGGTATTTAGAATGTTTGACCATTCTGTGGACCATTATATTGCTACTGGTTAATTACAATCAGATGCATTAAACTAATAAACAATATGCGATTAATTTCAATGTATTTATAAAGCCGCGTCAGGGATGTGGATCTAAAAAAGAAAGGGAAACCATACTGGAACAGCACCGCTACTTTGACGCTGGGTGCCACCAGTTTACAAAACTGAGCGGAGAACTTGCATACAACAGGGTCTTAGCCAGTATGAAAATGTGTGTGGCTTTATGCAAAGTTTAGGTTTTATACATCATGATTTGAGCGTGGAAACGGGATTACACAACATTTTTAATAACAATTCATTACATTTATATAGCACTTTTCTCAGTACTCAAAGCACTATCCACACAGGGAGGAACCAGGAAGTGAACCCACAATCTTCCACAGACTCCTTACTGCAAAGCAGCAGCACTGCCACTGCCACTGCACAACCTGTGAGGACTTGATATTTTTGTACGTACGTACCATTTATACATGAGGCCCCAGCAGTTTTGTTTCCTTTTTTCCCTCACAGTGCCAAGAACACCCCCAATGTGGGCAAATGAGACAGAGGAGTCCCGCCCCATCTGGTCCAAGCAATATAACAGCTGACCTTCCCAGAAGGTAGAGTCGCATTTTGGACCTGAGCACCCGAGAGACTGGAGTTCTCCCTAAACCTGACCCTTTTATATTGTGATGCTGCTACAGGGGGAAACTTGAGGCAATTTCTTGTGATTATTTGTGTTTGATCGGCACCGTGCACCTGTTGATGTTTTTTGTTCTTCTGCCTGTAGTAAATGGGGTTGGCCCTGTTGGCAACCCAACTTATTTTGGACTTTTTCTGCCTTTGTCTTTCGTGCCACTGTATGTATGTATATACATATACTGTTGGCATGTATTTTTGTTTATTGCATGCTTTGAAAACTTTTTTATTCTATTATTTTTTGTTGTATTTTTGTCAGCAGTTCTGAGGAGACTGTACACAGTACAATAAACTTGACCTGACTTAAATTACCCATGAATCAGCAGATAATCTAGGAAAAGAACTGGAGAAAAGTTGATGCTATAAAACTTAAAGTAAGTAAGAGTATATTTATGGAATTTTATATTATTACCATGATTTAATTTTAAGATAGAAAACTAATCTTATGAAAAACACTCAGTACATTGCCCATTGCCCACAAAAACTGTAATAAAGTGTTAGACTTTATGGAATGCTGTGTGGAATAAATGTCAAGAATGATTATGCTTAAGCTTTTAATACACTTATGAAGCCAAATCCATAACACTTTGTGCAGTTTAGCATCCATATTACAAGACATTAGAGTGCTGGAAAACATCTAAATGGTTTATTCTAGTAATAGTAGGGTATGAGATCTGAGAGAAGATTGAAAGAATTGAATTTCTAATTAATTAAAGGGAGGTTAAGTGATGATAAAATGGAAGTATTTCAAATTATGAAAGGAGTAAAAATAGTGAATGATTTTTGATATATTAAAATACATTTTTAGCTTGATCACAGGTGTATTTTGCAAAAATATTTTTCAAATATTGCTTCACCTAGACACTGTAATACATGAAACAAGTTATCAAGTTTTATCTTGGTAACTTCAGCTCAGAATATTTCGGATATATTTTGAGAAAAGAAGACAAAGTGTTTTGGGAGATTAAAAATTTGTTCTTATCTTAAGTGTTGTTTTATTATAATACAAAGAGCTACATTATGTTTAATCTTCACTTTAAATCCCTCTAATCATTAAGTAGAGCATATATCTTAAAAAATGTTTGTTTGTGCTTTCCAGTAATTATGTTTATTATTATAACTTTTTTATTATATGTGAACTCCTTAAAAGTAAGTCGTATGTTTCCATTCTCTGGTTGTTCACTTTTAGCCATATCTAGTCACCATTTAATACTTGGCTGCTTTTAAAATTGCCTTTCTATCTCATCCCATTTGAACAGAATGTAAATTTATTGCAAGGCACACTTACATTCTTGGCCTGGGAAAATCAGTCTTTAGTCAATTGAGTCGTATTTGGTGTGAAACAAACACTTGAGAAAAAATACGGTTACAGTCTCACACTGAAATCCTCCAAGCTGAGATTTGGGCAAGGATACAGACAATGCAACCACAAGGGAGTGCCACTAACCCCAAAACATCAGACACAATATCACCAAACACATCTCTGTGTTAAAATAACAGATTTTTATTTTCACCAGCCGCCTTTTAAAGTGCATACACCCACAAATCTCATATCTCTCTATTAAATAAAAAATCTTGGGTTGAGACATGACCTTCTTGGAGACACTTTAACGTCCTGCAAGACAAGGCAGTGAGACAAAAGGACAGCTGCTGTACAGGCTTTTAAATGTTTGAAGCGCTGCGAGACATGCAGATCACGCAGCATGGCAGCAGCAGCAAGCCAACAGCAGATTGAGCACAGAGAAGGTCATAAAATGTATTTGTTTCCCATTGTATCACCGTTTCAGAGAGGGTTTCGTTCAGCCCCCCTCTTCACAACGTGAGCGGCAGAGACGCGAAGTGGCTTTGCGCGTTGTGCGCCCCATGGGGAGGAGTGATCGGGGGTGTACAAGCGAAGCAAGCAGGGGGCAAAGCCCCCTAGTTACATTAATAAATATCTTCATCTCCTTCCATTCCTCCAGGTGAGTTTTGTCCACTGCCTTTTGACTCTGACTCCCTGGGTTGAGGCATCAGGGCCCTTTTATGCCAGACCTGGAAGTACTTCCGGTTCTGACAGCACTACACATTAGAAGCACTTCTGGGTCAGGTGAAAGTTCCTTAAAGTAGGGATGCTCTGTCCCTGCAGCTTCCCCTGGCGATACCCATGGAAGCCAACAGGGCTGTTTTTAATGGGACTGCAATTCTCAGCCTGTCCTGCAGGTTGCGATGTAGGCACTGTAGCCTAGGGAGACTGTCACCTGTTGTATCAGGGAAGCAAATAATCCATGTGAGTGGTCTCTCCCTGCCCTTCTGTTAAACTGGCCTCCTGCCCTGGTAAGGAACCTTAAACCGAATGCCAGCTCATGCTTGATGTCCATGACAACATATATAGTCAACAATTAAACTAATGTGGAAGACAGCTAGGAAGCCAGGGAGCATGTGGTCAGAGGGAGAATGTGCAAACACTTATGAAACATTAACCATAATATATGAATGGGGACCCAAAAATTCCCAGAACTGATAAAGAAAAACTTTATTATAAAATATACAGCAATTTCCTTTTTATTCACCTTCAAAATACTTTCCTTGAGATGCAATATACCACCCCAAGGCAGAAGGGGGCCCTCTCTCTAACAGTATCTCCTGGTTCCTCCATAGCACCATGCAGTCACAATGAGAGGATTTATAGCTCTGTCCCTGAGGAGTGATTCAAGTCCCATTCTTTCTTGGCCCAGACCTACATAAATGGAAAGAGAAGAGTGTCTTTTGATAAAATATTGGAAGAGGAGATTGAGTTCTCTGAGGCACATTATAGAAGTGCAATGTCACATAAAAAATCTTTTTATTTATATTATTACTTTATTTGGCCAAAACTGTCAATTAAATGGGTTTAGAGCTGGTTTGGCACCCCAATCTTCATACCCCTGTCTGACAAATTCATCACAAATGTCACTGATTAGCAGTCTGTTCACAGGAAACGAGCTTTATCTTAACATATCTGTCAGTGTTTTGAAAAATGCAGTCATCATTGTCCCTTGAAAATGTGCTGGGGTGGTTCATAATCTGCCGAGAAATGGGCAGGTGATTTACTTACTGAGTTAAACCAGGAGAAGTGTGTAAAAACAAAACCAAAACAAATAAAAATAAACCTAGCCACCAAAACCAAAGAAGAGTCAAGAATCAAAGTTAAAAAAGGAGGCAAGAGGTAAAACCAAATGAAACTCATGAGAACTGGAAAGCTAAAGAAAAGTAACCAAAATGTTGTAAGCTGTCTTGGATAAAGGCATCAGACAAATAAGTAAATGTAATGTAAATGTAAAATGTACTAAGCACAATTATACAACGCACAGAATGACTTATGAAAATGAATAGATACTAGCTAAAAAGTGAAGTAAGAGACATATAAAATTTAATTAAATACCAGCACAATTAACTATTTTTAAATGTATTTATTCAAGTGGTTTGTGTCTGCATATCGGTTAACAAAAGGAACACCCCCAGCAATACCTTCATCACACTGTGCCAATTACCTGCGGGCTACAACCCTAGAAGCCACACCAAAAAAATAAAACAAAAAAAATATCGAAGAGTTTGAGTGTTCCATTGTGCACTGTTGGATCCATCATCAGAAAGTGGAAGGTTCATCACAGCACCCAGACTCTTACTAGAACATCAGAGCAAGATGGCGACTGGTGAGAGAGGCGACTAGAAATACAACAGTCACTCTCAGAAGTCTGCACTGCTCTTTGTCTGAAACTGGAGTGAAGGTGCAGGGGTCCACAATTCCAAGAGCTCTCCATTAAACAGGCCTCTATGGGAGGGTAGCAAGAAAGAAGCCATTCTTTAAGAAGGTCCACATAAAAGCATGTATGGCATTTGTTACAAAGTATGAGAAAGACCCAGTTATGGTGGGGGAGGTTTTATGGTCAGATGAGACCAAAACAGAACTTTTTGGCCAGACTTCATAGAGATATGTGTGGTTTAAAACTAACACTGTTCATGCTTCAGGAAATCTATGGTGAAATATGGTGGTGGCAGCATCATGCTACAGGGATGCTTTTCACGTGCTGGGACTGGGAATCTTGTCAGAGTTGAAGGGACAATGGATGGACACAAGTTCCACACAATATTGTAGGAGAACTTTTTCCAGCCTGCCATGAACCTACAGCTCAGGAGAAGATTCATCTTTCAACATGATAATGACCCTAAGCATTAGGCCAAAGTGACACTGGAATGGCTCAAAAACAGAAAGGTGAATGTTTTTGAATGGCCAAGTCATTGCCCTGATCTTAACCCTGTTGAGAATCTGTGGCACTACTTGAAAACTGCTGTCCAGAGAAGCCATCACACCAATATATATATTTAATAGAGGATCTATAAATTCTGCAAAGAAGAATGTGGAAGAAATATTTCTGAACAATATGCAGAACTGGGGCATATTTACCCCAAAAGAATAAAGAATATTATTACAGCAAAAACGTTTTCGACAAAGAATTAATGTGTACAGCTTGAATACTTACGCAATCATTAACTTTTGAGTTTTTATTCTACAGTTAAATATCTACAGAAAATGGTTTGTTTTTGACTTTGAAATGTAGTGTTACAGAATAAGAGTTCACATTAAAAGTACTGAATGGATAAATATGTGTTGTCACACACATGCGCTTAGGAGACAGCCAACAAGCCCTAAGGTGAGTGATACTACAAGGGATAAAGGGTTGATTAAACCGCTGACGTGTGCTTTGCAAACGCTAGAGGCTGTTGAGAGTTTTTGGTCTGTTCTGTGCTGTGAGATTTAAATAAAAAAAAATACATTTTGCTCTTAAAAACATAGGTTTTGGTTGCCGCTAAGGAACCATGTGGGAATTTTTAAAGCTTTTTTACCTTTAGAAGAGTTTTTTTTTTTTGCTTTTTTTTTTCGCCAACACAAGAGCAAAAGTAGCTGGGTGTTTGGAGGTGCGCTTGGAAAAGTTACTTGTACCTGTTCTTGTTCTTGTTATCTGTATTTGAATTAGCATCGATGAGGTAGGGTAGAAAGCAGCAGTAACTGATATCCGCATTTGTAAGTAAATAAGTTATCCTCATAGAAAGACAAATAGTAGGCAGTTGAGAGAGAGAACAGTGCAGTGTTACCATTTAAGTTAGGGAGCAGCTGAAAGAAGAAGAAATTTAATTTTAAGAAAAAACAAAGTTAAGGCAGTTTAGTAATCCCAAATCAAATTTTAATAATGAGGCCAGTGCAATGCAAGTCCTGTTGGATGTTGGGCTTTTTAAATGTGGGTTTGGAAGAGCCAGTTGTCTATGAGGGCTACATCTGCAAGAGATATCAGCTGATCCAGCACCTCGAGCTCAGGGTTGCTGAACTGGAGAAGGAATTGGCTGACCTGCGTTGTAATAGAAAATTGGCAGACTTGGCTCAGGTGTCCTTTAGAGAGAGAGTGTGCACCCCCAAGGTGGTATGGGAGGAGATTCCAGACCTGACAGGTAGAAATAGGTGGGTCACAGTCACAAGGCGTAAGGTAAATGGTGCACACTGTCTGGGGGCATCAACCCCAGAATTAGAAGTGACAGACCGTTATCATGTCCTTGCGGAGCTGGACAGTGTCTCTGATAATTCTGAGGTGGTAAGCAGGGATGAGGAGCCCCAACGGGCTACCTCAAAACCAGTTCCCAAAAAGACAGAGGTAGTGATAGTTGGGGACTCAGTCATTAGGGGGATTGAAGCGCACCAGTGCTCCAGAGAGAGAAAGTCTCGCACGGTGTGTTGCCTTCCAGGAGCACAGGTGGGAGACCTCCCTGGAAGGGTGGATAGGCTCTTGGCCAGAGCGGGGGTGGATCCAGTTGTCATTGTTCATGTTAGAACAAATGACATACATAAGGGTAGCTGAGGAGTAGAACTGACAAGGTAGTTTTCTCCGAAGTTCTGCCTGTGCCTCGCGTCAGTCCAGGTAAGACTGAGGAGATTAGAAGGCTTAACGTGTGGCTCAAATCTTGGTGCAGGGTAGAAGGGTATAGGTTTATGGGGCATTGGGACTCCTTTTGGGACAGATGGGACCTGTTCCGCCGTGACGGGTTACATCTCAACCGGAGGGGCACCAATGTATTGGGGAGGCGTATGTGTAGGCTAGTCGAGGATTGTTTAAACTAGGGAATGGGGGGGCAGGGAGTTTAGGACAGGCCAGGTTTAGATCTATACATGGAAGAACAAACAATGTTGTAGAAATAAAAATGCATAGTAAGCAAACATTTAAATGTAGAAGGAGTAACACATTAAAAATAGCTTGCCTAAATGCTAGAAGTGTCAAAAATAAGGTAAGTGAGTTGGAGTTGTATGTAGCAGAGCATAATTATGATGTTATAGCAATAACGGAAACCTGGCTAAATAACAAAGATGGGGATGAGTGTAACATAGAGGGATACACATTTTTTAGGAAGGACTGACAAAACAGAAAACGAGGTGGGGTTGCTGTCTATGCCAAACAGGGTTTAAATGTAAGTCCTCTTCCGTTGAATGATGAGCCCCATCTTAGTGAGGACATGTGGCTTTGCCTGGAAAATATTAGGGAAAAAGGTCTTATTTTAATTGTGTGTTATAGACCACCCAATTCAGACAGTAACTTCAACACATATCTTTTTAGTAATATCAAAAAGGTAAGTTTACAGGGTGATATTATAGTCATGGGGGACTTTAATTATCCAAATATTAACTGGGATAACCTTGCAGATGGAGAAGTACAAGAGCAGGAGTTTTTAGAAGTAATCAGTGACTGTTTTTTAACACAGCATGTTAAAGCACCAACACGGGGTGAAGCCTGTCTAGATTTAGTATTTTGTAATAATCAGGATAGAATTGAGGGTGTAGAGGTGATTGAACCATTAGGGTCAAGTGACCATAATGTAATACAGTTCTCAGTATTTTGTAAGAGTGCAGATGCAAAGACTAAAATTGTTAAGTTGAACTTTGGTAGGGCTAATTTTGAGCAGATGCGACAAAATCTAAGTAGGATAGACTGGGATAAGCTTTTAAGTGTGGAGACAGTCGAGAAGCAGTGGAACAGGTTTAAAAATGTTTTACATGTAATGCAGGACAGATACATACCTAAATTTGGAATTAATAAGAAACTAAAAAAAAGTCCATGGTGGATTAATAAAGATTTAAAAAAGAAGTTGCAAAGGAAAAAACTGCTTTATAAGGCATATAAGACTAATGACTGCAAAGTGAATCGTAGAGCATATGAGAACATGAGGAAACCATTAAGAAGGATATCAGGGAGGCTAAAAGACAGTTGGAGAGGAATATAGCAGATAAGGTGAAAGAAGACCCCAAGATTTTCTTTCAGTATTTTAGTAGTAAAAGAACAGTCAAGGAGGAGGTCAAGTGCATCAGGAATAGTAAAGGGGAATTAAAAGATACAGACAATGAAATAGCAGATGCCCTAAACTTACATTTTTCTAAGGAGTTTACAAATGAGCAAGTGTATAACCTCCCAGAGGTAAACACGACTACAAAGGAGGTACTGAGGGATTTGGAAATTGTAGAGGGAGAAGTGCTGCTCAGATTAAATAAGATGAAATCAAACAAATCACCAGGACCAGATAATATTTATCGTCATGTTCTTAAGGAGGCTAGTGACTACATATATAAACCCTTGACACACATTTTAGGAAGTCACTGCGCACTGGAAAGATTCCAAAGGACTGGAAAATGGTCGTGTTTTACTAACATGCTGGAATTCTATGAGGAGGCAACAAAAGGATATGATCAAAGTGGAGCTTATGATATTATTTATCTGGACTTTCAGAAAGAATTTGATAAGGTGCCACATGAGAGGTTGGGCATCAAATTCAGGGTGATGTTTTTAGATGGGTGCAGAATTGGCTCAGACACAGGAAGCAGAGGGTGATGGTGCGAAGAACCTCATCAGAATTGGCCAATGTTATGAGTGGTGTTCCACAGGGGTCAGTGCTAGGGCCGCTGCTATTTTTAATATATATAAATGATTTAGATAGAAATATAAGTAACAAGCTGATTAAGTTTGCAGATGATACTAAGATAGGTGGATTAGCAGATAATTTGGAATCCGTTATATCATTACAGAAGGACTTGGATAGCATACAGGCTTGGGCAGATTTGTGGCAGATGAAATTTAATGTCAGTATATGTAAAGTATTACACATAGGAAGTAAAAATGTTAAATTGAGAGTACACTTTATGAGAAGGATTTAGGAGTCATAGTGGACTCTAAGCTGTCGACTTCCCGACAGTGTTAAGAAGCCATTAAGAAGGCTAACAGACAACAAAAATTAAATGCTAATACAAGAGATCCTTACCACCATAAACTTGGTTACATGACATTAGACATTGTATACATGGATAAATTGTACAAAAAAAATCTAAAAATGTAATATTCAATTATACTTTTAATAATACATAAACTGAAACCTTTGGAAAAGCACCCTACCTTGGGATCAAAGACATAAGAATTAGTGCAGTGTTAGTGTCATATCATATTTCTGTGGGGAACAATACTGGTGGAAAGGATATCTATCACTGGAATTGCAAGACTAACATGTGAGTACAACCCAACAGTTTTAAGCTTTTAATTCAAATAGCTGACCATACTCATAGAACCTACAACAAGTAAGGCAGATGGAATAATGGTGACTGTAATTAACACTATTAATCATTTAATTCACTGAGGCCAGGCTTCTTTATTTTAAAACACAAAGAACATCCTGGCACTACAAATTACCATTTTTCGTACCTCAGCAGAAGTGTTCAATCACCTCTAAATAACGACCTACACTCAGTTTTATACTGGATTCATACATAAATTTGATTGTTTTTGTAAATTTCTGAACAAGCACTTCATTTTCAAAAGGGAAAGTTTCCATGTTTAGTAATGAGGCAACCTAATGCCCTTTCAGTAGGTTTGTTAAGATGGTACGTTTTCCCCACAGATTGTTTGATGTTTGCCTCGAGTATCGCTAAACGAGGAAAACAGTAGTAGAGTACATCAGTGGTTTATAATGGAGTATTGACTTTTATTGACATGCTTAGAATATGTTAGTCTACAGATCAGTCTATTTTTCCAGGGATTAAGGAGAGACAGATGCTCTGCGTGTGCTCAGCAATTATATAAGCTTTTTTATACAGTACTTGGCTAATGGCTAAGCTTATTATACTGTAGGTTGTTTATTGGTCCTATGATGAGCTGGCATCTACTAGTTAATATCTACGTTGATTCTGAGGCTATTTTGAGCTGTTTTCTACCTACAGTGCTTCTATTTATGCGAATGTAAATATATGATGCTTTTTTGTGATTGATCTCCAGATATAAAGTAGCAGCATATACCATTAACAACATGTAATGGACACTCTCTGCTTAGACTGTCGGGGTAGTGAATGACCTATAGGCATAGAAGTCAGAAAAATCATTATCCTGCCTGAATTCTGATTAAGCAAGTCTGTATCTGTCATAAAAATGTCCTATAAAGCATTTTCGGATGGTGTTTGCAATGAAAAATGCTCTATAAACTAAATATTTATTTGTGAACTGTTCATAAAATCAGTGTTAATATTTGTATAAATTGTTCCCAAACCCTTTCGCAGTATGAGATCGATAACCTGCCACTAACATAATGTAATCTTATGTAAAGGCAGGCTTGGTGGTTCCAGCAGCATTTTGTCTGGTATTTAATTTGATTTTATTCATCTCTTAATCCACATTGTGGCTGTTATTATTGTATTTTTATAAGTCATTCTGTGCGTTGTTGTATAATGGTCTTTTCTGACCTATTTCCAAGGGTGCCTCGGGTATTGTTTTCTCTTGCAATGCTTGTAATATCATTCTTGAGTCATTGTGAATGTTTCTACTTCAGTCTTGAAATAGTAATAGTCATTAAAAGATAATCATTTTAAGGAAATAATGTGAAGCTAAATTAAAAGATATAATTTTATTAAAGTAACCCAAAATGAAAATGTATTATCATTTTTGCCTTTTCATTTACATAAAATTCAATTTAATTATCATAAGCTTAATTAACTTTTTCATTAACTCTTTTTTTACAAGAGTAAAGAGTATCTCCTGCTTTTCTGTATTTCTTAGTTTAAACTCCATGTTTTGAATTTTACAAGACTTATTCTGCATTCTAAGTTGCACCTGTGATATCATTTGTGACATAATTGGCAGCTGCTGTTGGACGTTTTCAGGTGTGTCCCAGGGACTGCTGTGAAGAACATCTGCAGCAATGTCAGTCTTACAAACATTGTGAAGCACTTCAGCTATGATGCCATTTGTAAGAGTATGTGAGCTGAATAGCAAATCAAGCAGACTCATTTAGGTTCTGCACCATTTGTACTTTCACATGTTCTGTAGAGGCTGAAAGATAGATGTGCAGTGTTAGCAAGAATCAGAGACGCTTTATAAAATGAAGCAGTTGCACCTATCATTCGTGATCCAATTTGTAGAAATATTGGAATGGGACATTAGCATTAGTATGGAGATGATTAGATTGTCAAGTCCATTAAGCTCATGAGGGCCCATAGAATGCAACACATCGGGCTTGCCATTAAAAAGATCAGCTTTGAGTATTGGACCTTTGAACCCTTGCACTACTGTTACAACTCACCAAAAATATTCTGATAATGTGTTTGGCAGTCAGAGGAACAGCTACATGAAAGGAACAATTCCTCATTTTCATGAGATTGAATGATCAGCTTAATGTGAAATGGAATATGTCATCAAATATATATATTGACATGTGATAATGCTGTCAAAGACAGTGGCAGTAAGGTTCTTGGATCCTTGAGGCAAAGGGGAACATTACGACTAGACTAACAAACCATATGACATGCTATCACAGGCCCTACATTACATCTTTCTACCATCTCTATAGAGATGTGGCAGATTTTGTGGATTGATGGGTAGTGCCTCAGGTTTATAGAGTTATTATTGTAATGTGCGCAGAATAAAGTGCAGTTCTTACTCGTACATGTGCTAGTCAACGTGCAGGACACTACCACTCTCTGACTCCATTATGAGTGAGTAGGACAATGTCACCTTGAAACTTCTGTCTGCCTTACCTGTGAAATCTTTTAATAACTGATTTAAAAAAGACTACTTGCCTTAGAAATGTAAAATGATAACAGTCAACAGCTCCAAAAGATGAGTCTCCATTGTGTATCCATTATGGTATCTACCAATTATTGTGCACCATTGCTTACTACATCTGGTAGGAAATCAGTACTCTTGACTGCAGTTTACTTTTGTTATTTTCTGCAATGATTGTTTCTTTTATGTTTGGGGTCGATGATCACTGGAAAGACCTTTTTAGACAATGCAAATAATTTGCATTGAAATATCTTAGTAGTACATGTTTAATTATTCCATCCGTCTATCCATCCAGAGTTACGCCAGTCCCAGCAAGTATACAGCATAAGACAAGACCAATCCCTGAACTGGGCACCAGCTCATCGCTATTGCTGAACTACTGTGCCCACACGTTTAATTATTAACAGTATACATTATTTAAATGAAGTTAAAATGTATCTGTATAGTGTAATATACATACTTTATGCATTTCATCTTAAAAATTATATCAAGAGCTCCAAGACGATAGCTCTTGGAAATCTAAATCGACTTAGAAGCCAGTCATCATCATTTGTAAATGTGCACTCTCTTCTATTGAACTGAATTGAATTCCTTTATGCAGATCCTCCATAAACTTAAAAAACAATAATAACAATAATAATATGATAAAAAACAATGAAAATATATAATATGAAAGCATAATATACATGTAAATATAGTGCAGATAGTGCAAATGGTTCATAAAGTTGCTCAGATTGTGTAATATTATAACTGTAGTGCAGTGTTTCTCAACCTTTAAGTATTTGCAACCCGAGTTTTCATAACAGTTTTAATCGCACCCCCCTAACATTTTTTTGCAAGTTTACATTGAGGTAATTGTACTTATAAGTACAAACAGTTCTACCAGGAGCACTTGATGGGCTGATTGAGTGTGTTTATAGCTCTTGGGATGAAACTGTTTCTGAACCTTGAGGTTCCTACAGGAATGGCTCTGAAGCGTTTGTCGAATGGGAGATGTTCAAATAGACTGTGCGCATGGCTGAGGCAGCATGTGGTATAAATGTTTTCCAGGGTAGATGCTGTATCCCGATAAACCTCTGTGCTCTCGACACAATTCGCCATAGAGCTTTCTGATCATCTGCTGTAGAGCTGTGATTCCACACTCTGATTCCATGGGTTAAAATACTCTGTGCAGTCCACTGAGTAACAATGCTAAAGCCGCTATGGTATTTGGAATAGTTTGGCCATTCTGTGAAGCATTATATTGTTACAGGTTGATTGCAATCAAATGCCTTAAATTTATAAACAATGTAAATATAATTGGTATACATCCGGTGCCGCTGCAAGTGGCAGCCATTCCAGCAGCTCCATGTATGACTTTATCTTTTTACTTTTTTTTTCTCTATTTCTCTATTTCACTGATCACTTCTACCACTTTCTTTTATGTGGAATTGCTCCCTGGACACTTTTTACTACTTTTACTACTACTTTTACTACTTGACATGGATTTTTACATGCTGAGACTCGTCTATTCAAGTAGTCAACTTCAAGCGCTGAGAAGAAATGCCCACGCCGGTGTGGTTTCCGAATTGAGTATGGAAACGGGCGTACACAACATTTTTGTGCATACATACCATTTATACATAAGGCCCCTCGTGTTCAACCAGCTGAAGCAGGCACATGTCACTCCTATTTTCTGATCACTGCCTTGACTCCCTGTATCAGCATGCATTAAGTTCAAATCCTTGCTTCTTGCCTACAGAGAAGATAAACAGTTGTAAAGTCCTATGTTACTTCTTATCCAATCAGGTCTCTTGATCGGTGATGCCAACATCTCCATTGACTAACAGGGGTAAAAGATGCCACCTTTGCCACAAGTGAGCATGTTAAATTTCTGGTTTAGTAGATCTGCCCCAGTCCACCATAAATGCTACTATTGTGAAGTGGAAACATCCAGTAGGAAGAACAGCTTAGATACAATCTGGTAGGCCATGCAAACTCACAAAGCTGGGCCACCAAATGCTTAATTGTAAAATGTCTAAATAATGTTTCTCATCTGTGGCATCACTCACAACCCATTTCCAAACTGCCTCTGGTAGCAACATTAGTGCAAGAACTGTGCATCCGGAGCTTTATGAAATGGGTTTCCATGACTTAGCAGCTGCACACAAACCTAAGATCAGTATGCGCATTGCCAAGTGTCAGCTGGAATGGTGTAAAGTACATCACCATTGGACTCTGGCGCAATGGATACATCTTCTTTGAAGTGATCGATCACGCTTCACTGTATGGAAGTCTGATGGACGAATTTGGGTTTTGCGGACACCAGGAGAACAAAACCTTCCAGACTACATAGTTCCTGCTATAAACTTTGGAGGAGGAGGGATGATGATCTGAGGCATTTTTCAGGGTTTGGGCTAGGCCCCTTGGTAGGGTTAATGCTAAAGCGTGCAAAGGCATTTTAGACAATTGTGTGCTTCCAATTTTCTGTTAACAGCCTGAGGAAAGTCCTTTTCTGTTCCTTTATGAATTTGTTAAAGTGCACAAAGCCAGGTCCATAAAAATATGAAGGAACTCAAGAAGCCTGACCTCAACCCTTCTGAACATCTTTGGAATGAATTGGAACACAAATACCAAGACAGATCTTCTTGTCCAACATCAATGCCTGACCTCACAAATACTCATTTTGGCTAAGTGGGCATAAATTCCCACAGACACACTCCAACATCTTGTGGAAAGCATTCAAAGAGGAGTGGAGGCTGGTACAGTGGCAAAGGAAGGGCCAACTAATATTAATACCAGTGGTTTTGTATGGGATGTGCTAAATGATCATATAGGTTTGATGGTTGGGTGTTTCCAAACCTTTGACCATACAGTGTAAATCAACATCCTTTACTTAAAACAGCTGAAAACAGCTGGGTCTTTACTTTTGCTTCATATGTCCAGGAAATTAATCTTACCTCTCAGAAAAGCACTTGTTTTAAATCTTGCAACAACAGTACACCTCCAGAAAGTCTTGTGCTTCTACCTCACAATTACAAATTCTGATATTTGTGGTGGAGGGATGACATAAACTCCCACAGAGTTATTTTTAGGATTAGTTGTTAGTACCACTTTCAAGGTAAATACCTGCTAGAGGCTGCTCATTGTGTCACACACTAAATTTGAGACCAGCTGATAAAAAGAAACAAAGTCACAGGACTCCGGTTGAGCCATCTACCCTTCATTAATATATGCAGGTTCATAGCTCAGCCGTGGTAGTCAACCTTGAAGATGAATTCCAGCAATGCCCTATAGCAGGTGACAAGAGTCTTTCACTTCAGTGCACACTCTGATGTATGTAAGAAGCTTCCAGTTGAGCAATTTGGAAAATTTCCAGAAGTTGCAAACACTTCTTTCATACTATTGAGGCCATGTACATACAGCCTAAACAGTCATTTCACTACAGAATATAACAAGGCCCACTAACGGTCAAAGGAACATTTTATGCAATTTATGGGATTCAAAATAGGATTTGGTATTGTTGATAGCACACATGTTAGAAAAAAAAGCCTTACATTGACAAGCCTTAAAACTGTAGAAAATAAGATCCTGTGTAACTCCTCCGTGAGAGCAAGCTCAGCATGTAGAATGTTGTGGCCAAGTTGTCAGGAGCAATACAAGATGCAGCAATGTGATTGAAGTGCAATCATAGGCATAGCCAGGGGATGGATTTGTAATTTAAACACCCACTGAAATATAAGACAGGAATTAATTTCTGGCTAAGCTCCTGACTGCAATGCCTCTGAGGTGAGTTTCAGGTGAGTGTATACTTAATAATCCCCAGAGAGCTGCTGGGCAAAAAGTTTGTTGGGGTAGATAGACATGACATGAAATTATCCAACCACCACCACCACCATCACCCACAATGAACATGGAGTACAGAGGTTTATTCTCCATAGAGAATGGCATTTTTGTCTTTTCGATTGGATACCAGATGGTCCTAGCTTAGTACATTTATATTTACATACAGATTGCATATCTATGCAATAATTGTTTTTATTTGTTTTTGTTCTCAGATTTGTGTTTTATTGTTATGTTATTTTGTGCTATTATTTTAACTATACCACTGTATATTTATCAATAGACGGCATGGTGTGGCACTGCCACATAATGAATTTTCTAGTTTGTCTTCTGTCTCTTTGTGTTGTCCTCAATGTAAACCCTTTCTCTGCCCAAGCACATATATTAAAAGAGGAAGAATAAGACAGGCATGATGGGTGGATGGAAATAGAGAGGACCTTTGTGAGGTACAGTCAGTTGCAACGATTTCCGAGAGGTGTTTCATGGCAATTGACAGTAATCTACATTTAAAAGTGAGTGTGAGAATGCAGAAAAAGAATGACAATGCTGAACACAAGCTTTATGGTGACAGATACAGATGTGGACTATCCAATGCCAGACAGGAGATTGCTCCACATAGAGGCCAAACTGAACTGATGTGCTATAGAAATAAACGGACGGGACAGTTAAGGGGATCGAGATTGGGTGAGCTATAAACAGTCTTCTTGTTGTGGATCAGCGCATCTGGAGAATCTGCAAAAAGGAAAAAAAAACTACAATTGCATTTAAGAAGAGATAAAACTGTTTGGACATTGTGTGTTGTCGGTCGTTGAAATTTTTTTCCTTGCGTGTTATTTGTATACCTTTTGTGTTGGGGTGGTGGGGTGTGTAGTTACGGCTCTCATTGTTGCTATTTATTTTTTGTGATTCGCATATAATTGATTTGTTACATTTATTCTGTGGTTTGTTTGTCACACTGGGTAATTTTTAATATTAATTAGTCATTATTATTTTTATTATTATGGCAGAAAGGGATCCAAAGGCAGTTTAGGGTTGATCTGCTATCCAAATCAAATACATCAAAAGCATGGTGGCTTAAAGCGATATTATCCAGGATAGGGTGAAGCATTATAATGGTGATGTAGTACCAGAAGACTGGGTCTGAATCTTGGTCCTACACTGTAGTGTTTGCAGGTTGTCCCTTGTCTATGTGTGTTTTTGTCTGGATATTCTGTTGTTTCTGTTTTTTCTCCCATAGCATAAAAATGTGCATGGCCTGGTTTGAATGTGTGGTTCAGTGTGCTATATAATAGAGTGGCTAACCATCAGGACAAGCAAGTGCCTTCTGTCAGATGCTTCTGGCATTTCTTCATATCACTAAAAATGGATCACAGAATAAATGGATGGATATCCATACATTTGTCCAGTGATCTGAACTTGTAAACATACATTAAAATTATAAGAACAAATTCACCTAAATTGTTCTATTTTACTGAAAATGCTATTTTGTGATCTTCAGCACATTTATTACTCAGTTGGATTTTTAAAAAGCCAAACTCAATATGAGCAACAACCAAAAATAGTTGAAAATACATAAGTAACAACAGACCATACATATCAGAATATATTCCTATTCTGAAAATGTCATTTCACAATTTTAAATAAAGTATCTAGTATTATGCAGTACAGAAACTAAGGTTTGCTGAATGGAATGTATTCAATTATTTTCTTTTTAACAGTATTTTCATCTTGATTTTCATTCCACTTTTCTAGGTCTTCTAATTGTTTAATTAATCCAATTTTTACTAATAAGTAGGTCTGACTTTAAAGTACTTGCAGCCTTTGATTATTCAGTGTTGTTTGCCTGGGTGTCTGATCTGCTCGTTTTAAATTGTCATTAATAAGATACAACGAAGGGGGAAAAACTGCACAGAGAAAGGGCAAAGTATAATGAAATCAACAAAAGAGAGTTAAGCATTATAGCAAAAGCAGAAATATTTCTAAATATCTTATAAATGTAAAAATCATGCTGCTAAGCTTTTCTGAATGTCGAATAAAAGAAAAAAAAAATACCAGCTAATTAAATGAGGTCAGTGCTATCAGGTGTTGTCACTGATTAGGAATCTGGTTGGAACAAAAACCTGCAGCCACAGGGGTCCACCAGGACCGAGTTTGGGAAACACTGAGCTAGAGTCACTGAAGAATGACAGCGTAGGTTCACTTATCTGAACATAGCATACATGTGTGCCATCTAGTGGTAGGAAGAAAGCTGTACACTGCAAAGTCAGAAGCTGCAAAGGCTTCCATTTTTTCATGAAATGTTAGGCATTTTAAAATATTTTTTTATTGTATAGCATAGTTATCTTCAAATAGGGCTTGATAAAAATCTTAATGATGCATCATGAATCTTAACCAAAAAGAGAACATCTGAACACATTTCACCCATGTTAGCATCACTACATTGGCTGTCTGTGTCTTTTAGTATTGATTTAAAATTCTCTTAATGTTCTGGACAATCGTACACCTTTCCGTATTTCTCACTGCCTGTCCCCATAATTTACTAATCATAATTTGCTTTTATGCACCAAAACTCTGCCTACTTTACCGATAGAGATGCATGAGGCTATGTCTTTTTTAATTTGGTCTTCTCAGAACTTAGGTTCTATCAGACTAAAATTAATCTTACCTCATTGCATATGTTTGCTCTTATTCATGGTGGAATCACAGGCATCATTGTTTTCATAGAGTACAACTATTGACAGTGCAGGTGATTCATATTTAATTTTTTCAGTTATTAATAACTATTTCTGTACTCTTTAAGATATTTGGTGGTGGCACACTGCACTACAACTACCTTGTCAGTAGCCACCATTGGGGTTGAAAATGATGAAGATGATATCTACATACTCAGTTCTACACCATCAAAGATTGTGTCATATCTAGATATTAAAGAATAATTTTGATTCAAGTATTGCAGAAAGCCCTGGGTGTAGGGAGATGGGTGGGTGATCTTTTGGTCATGGAAAACTGTACAGTTTCTTTTGTCCAGCATCTTTACTTTTACTCTCCTCCTGGCCATCTGAGCACAGCATATATTTCAAATCAGACACTGACACTTTCCGCAATAACCACAGGAGACTTCCCCCTTCTGTTGTAATGTATCTAATATTATTTATTAGGCATTTTTTAAGGGGCATGAACTACATTTCTGTATTTGCAATATACAAATATCTTTTCACAACACATACAAGTAGTCTGTAAGATCAAGATTAAATGGCGAGAGCAATGCAATTAGGAAGGCACCAATCACAAGGAACACTTAACCTTTAGGATTCATCAATTAATTTAATATAAATGGATGTTATCCATGCTCTCATATACAAACGAAACATACAGACTCATTCAGTTATGAACAGTTTTAACAAAGCAATGTCAAGATTCCTCTTTTTCGTCATGGTTAGGTATCCTGGTTAAACTGGCCAATGGAGAACTAAAGCCAGAAAAGTTGAGACTGATCGTGATTTTAGTAAAATGTGGTACATGATTTGAGATAAAAATTTGTAGGCCCCTTAAACATCATCAAACAAGCAACAGGTCAGGTAAAACCAAGAACCTAGGAGCAAATGCTCATGTACACATTGGATTACAATCCAACAAAACCCTTTAGCAAAAGAAATGAAAAATGTAAATTAACAACAAAATAAAATAAAAGTTAAGATCAGTTGCCTACCTAAGGACTAAATTAGGTCCCAGCAAGTCTCAAGAGGAAGCAACTATCATCGTCATGGGTTGGACATGGGATGTATCAGTAGGCACCTTTCTCAGTTATTTCATTGGATTGCAGGAATTGTGACAGATTACTGAAATTAAAACAAGAAAAAAAGTGATTATTTGTCATCCCAAATTTATTACCATTACATATCTGTGATGTTCACTGTAACAGTGTTAAAAATCTACATTAACATCTAAACCAAAATATAGATAGCACCACTACAACAATTTTAAAAAAAGAAATTATAAAGAAATGAAATCCAAATACAGATATTGTATATTGTACTGTGACAGATTAGGGTTTTCTCGCACCCTTGTACCCTCAGACCACACGTCAGACACCAGATAAAAGTCCAATAATAGAATTTATTATAATAATAAAGTGCACTAAGCATGCTCCTCTCCACAATACTCAATAATGAAATAAACAATAAACCAATCCTCCAAACTCCCAGACGCCTATTTCATTATATACAGTACCGGCTTTACCTACCTGTACCGCCAAATCAATCACGACGGGAGACTCCCGACCAAATCGCCGTAAGAATTCATCTACCTTTTTTAAAGGCGCTTCAGCCACGGCTCCCAGCTCCCCAGCGATCTTCTTTATTGTTGTCACAACCTGTAAGAAATTGTGCACGGGCTGAAGCAACTTCTCCAGCTCGCGCACATCCAAACAGTTACTTAATTCAGCTGGAGACAGGCTCGAGCCATCACTAGCCTTACCCACCGGCTGGGAGCCAATAAGCACGCCCGCTCCTGGCACGTGCTCAGACAGGTCCCGCAAGGGAGCCTGGGATTTGAAGTTCTTTTCGAAGGTCCGCGGTGCCGCTTTTGGCTGACTGCGATCCGTCTGTCTCAATTTATCGACGGACCGATCAGTCATTTCCCGGACCTCCTTACCTTTTTGTAGGGAGAGCGGTGCTTCGCTCGCCTCCCTTTTCCCCTTCTGAATAACCAAGTCCACCTTTTCCTGGGTGAAGCCACAAGCAGCTGAACACGGACCTTCTCCTTCCCATAATCCGCTGGGGTGGGTCACGTGTCCTTCGCCGGCACCCGACATGCGGAAGTCCTTCGGGTTATTCGTTTGCCTGAACGAGAGCGCGCCATCGTCTTCGGGTTTGTCTTCTGCCTCCTGCAGAGCCTTTGGATGGACATCTGGGAGGTATGTACACGGGACAACATGTTAATTTAAAAAGATTCTCAAGCACATTCCCGGCACATACCTCGTCGGAGACGTCCTCCTCCAGAAATCTCTCCCGAAACGCGTAGCCGCTCCATGGCTCGTCTTGAGTGCAGGCAATGCCGAGCGCTAGACCTCCGCTGTTGCTGGCGCTCTGCTTTGTCTTCTTCTTCCCCATGACGGATTTGATAAAGGTGAGGTTTGGCGATTTTTCTCTGCCTGTCGTGATGCTGCCTTCTTAGGGTTCTGTCCACAGTAAAATTTATTTAAATACAGGTCCTCTGCCAAACCGACGGCCAGAGAATCCTGCCGAGACTACGCCAACTGTGACAGATTAGGGTTTTCTCGCACCCTTGTACTCTCAGACCACACGTCAGACACCAGATAAAAGTCCAATAATAGAATTTATTATAATAATAAAGTGCACTAAGCACGCTCCTCTCCACAATACTCAATAATGAAATAAACGATAAACCAATCCTCCAAACTCCCAGACGCTTAGCCACCCTGCCTCCCAACTCAGCTCGTCTGTCTGGGATTTCCCACAGTCCTTTATAGTCCTTGACTCGGAAGTGTTTGTCCCTCAGTCCGTGTGACTTTCTATCACTTCCGGGTCAGGTAAAACTTCTCTTTTTCTTCAGCCCGGAAGTATATCATTTCTTCCGTTCCCATGACTTGGAAATACTTCCGGGCTGTACGGAAAATATAAATCCCTGGGCCTCCCTGCAGTGACTCCTGGTGGCCCCCAATGGTATCCAGCAGGGCTGTGTATTATGACTCCACTGTCCAGGATTCCCTGCTGGCATTCGGGGCACCTCTGTGCTGCAAGGAGGGCTCCATCTAGCGGCCTGGGGGTTTTGGCCGGGATGAATGGCCAGGCATATCTCACAGTACACAGGATGGCCAAACGTTTGTGGACACCTGACCCTCACACCTATATTAGTTTGCTGGACATTCCATTCCAAAACCATGGGTATTAGTATGGAAATGGTCCACCTTTGCAGCTATAACATCCTTCAGTCTTCTGGGAAGAGTTTCCACAAGGTCCTATTACTGATGTTGGACGAGAAGACCTTGTAAGAAATCGGCATTTCACTACCTCCCAAAGGGGTTCAATAAGGTTGAGGTCAGGGCTCTGTGCAGACCACTTGAGTTCATCCACACCAAACACATAAATGTCTTTGTGGACCTGGCTTTGAGCACAGGAGCACAGTCATGCTAGAATAGAAAAGGCCCTACTCAGAACTGTCTCCAGATAGTTGGAAGTGCAAAATTGTCTAAAATGTCTTTGCATGCTGTAAAATTAACAGTATCCTTCACTGGAACCAAACCCTGGAAAACAACCCCAGACCATTATCCCTTCTCCACCAAACTTTACAGTAGGCACTATGCAGTCTGCAAGGTAGTGTTCTCTACTTTACAAATGGCACAGCATTCTGTTTAGAGTAGAAGAAAGGTAATGACTGGAGCAAAACCAGGATAGGATGGCAGTCAGCAGCAGAAGACACACATTGTGGCCTGCAGGGTGCACACAGCTCCCCTGACCCAACACAGACAAACACAGGATACAAGTTCAGCAATGCACGCTTTCTTTTATTTGTCTGTGGGAAACACTTCCTTCGTTTCCCACCTGCACAGCACATTTAAAGCACACAGCACTTTTGTTTCTTCTTATTCTATCTTCCCTTTTCTCTCTTTCTCTGTCCTTCCGCCTCCACTCATCCTCCAGCAAGCTTTGTCCCTCTTACTGCCGACTCCAGCAGGCTCCTTTTATCCTACATGCGGGAATACTTCCGGTGGCCCATTAGCATGGTCCGGAAGCTCTTCCAATAAAGTAAGGCTCCTCAGTCCCTGCAGCACCCCCTGGCTGTACCTACAGAATCCAACATGGAGCACTGTTGGGAATCCGAGGAACTTCTGAACACAGGTGGGGGGTGGGCTGCCATCTAGCACACTAGGGGAGATAATGCCTTGTATGTGTTATATGTGTTTTCCTTCCATTATACAGGCGCCCCGGCTGGCCGCCGCAACATGTATAACCAAACTGATTCAGAAAATGTCAATTTAGTACTGCCAGTTCAACTTAAAATTGTTGGAGAAAAATAGAAACCCTTTAAGCATGCAAACATGAGAAAACACTGTAAACTCTAGACAGAAGAAACACAAATAAGCAATTAAATACTTTTAGACTAGCCCCCTGTGTCCCCAAAAATTCTGCTTAAGGGGACTTATTGTATAAATTACTAGCCTTCCCCCGTGGCTTTGCCCACGTAGTAGTGAAACAGGACAGTGAGGAGGGCCCCGCCTGGCTCCCTACTCCTGACATCACACTTCCCCTCCCCACAGCCCGCTGCATCTCTCTTCGTGCAAATCAGTCAGTACCACAAACTAACTATGATACTTAGCGGGATGAGAGATGTTGCAAAATCAACTGGAATTGTTAAGGCAAATTATAGAAAAAAACCCGATCTAAATCCGTTAAGTAGTTCTCTCGTGAAAAGCGGACAGACAGACAGCCGTTGGTAATTTATATATAGAGATGGGGATCACGTTGTAACAGTTCATCACAAGTAAAAAAAATACTTCAGTTTCTCCATGGTAATCTTTTAAGCACAAAAAATGTCATCAAGACCAGAGCATTCAAACAGTTGGCTATCATTTATGCATTATCTGATATTCAGTAGATTTAACTTTGAGTCTCCCCGGGTTACTGTTATTGAAGCTGATGTATAATTTTTTCCATGTATTGTATTAACAATCTTTCACTTAAAATATATATTCAAGGGTCTGGAAAATGTGTTGGTAAGTTCTACATTTTCCAATTCCATCCCTATAATCTATTTCAAGGTTTTATTTTAGCAACTAACATCAGGTTTGGCAATTAATCAGCCACTTTCCAGAAACCAAGTAAATATTAAACCAAAACATTTATAATTTTATATTTATTATTGACTATAGTTTTCCATATCTAATTCACTTAAATAAACCTTCCAACATCCATCCATCCATCCATCCATCCTCTTCCGCTTATCCGAGGTCGGGTCGCGGGGGTAGCAGCTTAAGGAGAGAAGCCCAGACTTCCCTCTCCCCGGCCACTTCTTCCAGCTCTTCCGGGAGAATCCCAAGGCGTTCCCAGGCCAGCCGGGAGACATAGTCCCTCCAGCGTGTCCTGGGTCTTCCCCGGGGCCTCCTCCCGGTTGGACGTGCCCGGAACACCTCACCAGGGAGGCGTCCAGGAGGCATCCTGATCAGATGCCCGAGCCACCTCATCTGACTCCTTTCGATGCGGAGGAGCAGCGGCTCTACTCTGAGCCCCTCCCGGATGACTGAGCTCCTCACCCTATCTTTAAGGGAAAGCCCAGACACCCTGCGGAGGAAACTCATTTCAGCCGCTTGTATTCGCGATCTCGTTCTTTCGGTCACTACCCATAGCTCATGACCATAGGTGAGGGTAGGAACGTAGATCGACTGGTAAATTGAGAGCTTTGCCTTACGGCTCAGCTCTTTTTTCACCACGACAGACCGATGCAGAGCCCGCATCACTGCGGATGCCGCACCAATCCGCCTGTCGATCTCACGATCCATTCTTCCCTCACTCGTGAACAAGACCCCGAGATACTTGAACTCCTCCACTTGGGGCAGGATCTCGCCCCCAACCCTAAGAGGGCACTCCACCCTTTTCTGGCTGAGGACCATGGTCTCGGATTTGGAGGTGCTGATTCTCATCCCAGCCGCTTCACACTCAGCTGCGAACCGCTCCAGAGAGAGCTGAAGATCACGGCCTGATGAAGCAAACAGGACAACATCATCTGCAAAAAGCAGTGACCCAATCCTGAGTCCACCAAACCGGACCCCTTCAACACCCTGGCTGCGCCTAGAAATTCTGTCCATAAAAGTTATGAACAGAATCGGTGACAAAGGGCAGCCCTGGCGGAGTCCAACTCTCACTGGAAACGGGCTCGACTTACTGCCGGCAATGCGGACCAAGCTCTGACACCGGTTGTACAGGGACTGAACAGCTCTTATTAGGGGGTCCAGTACCCCATACTCCCGGAGAACCCCCCACAGGACTCCCCGAGGGACACGGTCGAACGCCTTTTCCAAGTCCACAAAGCACATGTAGACTGGTTGGGCAAACTCCCATGCACCCTCCAGGACTCTGTTAAGGGTGTAGAGCTGGTCCACTGTTCCGCGACCAGGACGAAAACCGCACTGTTCCTCCTGAATCCGAGGTTCGACTATCCGACGGACCCTCCTTTCCAGAACCCCCGAATAGACTTTTCCAGGGAGGCTGAGGAGTGTGATCCCTCTATAGTTGGAACACACCCTCCGGTCCCCCTTTTTAAAGAGGGGGACCACCACCCCAGTCTGCCAATCCAGAGGCACTGTCCCCGATGTCCATGCGATGTTGCAGAGACGTGTCAACCAAGACAGTCCTACAACATCCAGAGCCTTAAGGAACTCCGGGCGTATCTCATCCACCCCCGGGGCCCTGCCACCAAGGAGTTTTTTGACCACCTCGGTGACTTCAGTCCCAGAGATGGGAGAGCCCACCTCAGAGTCCCCAGGCTCTGCTTCCTCATTGGAAGGCATGTTAGTGGGATTGAGGAGGTCTTCGAAGTACTCCCCCCACCGACCCACAACGTCCCGAGTCGAGGTCAGCAGCGCACCATCCCCACCATATACGGTGTTGACACTGTACTGCTTTCCCTTCCTGAGACGCCGGACGGTGGACCAGAATCTCCTCGAAGCCGTCCGAAAGTCGTTCTCCATGGCCTCTCCAAACTCCTCCCATGCCCGAGTTTTTGCCTCAGCAACAACCGAAGCCGCATTCCGCTTGGCCTGCCGGTACCTATCAGCTGCCTCCAGAGACCCACAGGACAAAAAGGTCCTATAGGACTCCTTCTTCAGCTTGACGGCATCCCTCACCGCCGGTGTCCACCAACGGGTTTGGGGATTGCCGCCGCGACAGGCACCGACCACCTTACGGCCACAGCTCCGGTCAGCCGCCTCAACAATAGAGGCACGGAACATGGCCCATTCGGACTCAATGTCCCCCACCTCCCTCGGGACGTGGTCGAAGTTCTGCCGAAGGTGGGAGTTGAAGCTACTTCTGACAGGGGACTCTGCCAGCCGTTCCCAGCAGACCCTCACAACACGTTTGGGCCTACCAGGTCTGACCGGCATCTTCCCCCACCATCGAAGCCAACTCACCACCAGGTGGTGATCAGTTGACAGCTCCGCCCCTCTCTTCACCCGAGTGTCCAAGACATATGGCCGCAAGTCCGACGACACAACCACAAAGTCGATCATCGAACTGAGGCCTAGGGTGTCCTGGTGCCAAGTGCACATATGAACACCCTTATGCTTGAACATGGTGTTCGTTATGGACAATCCGTGGCGAGCACAGAAGTCCAATAACAGAACACCGCTCGGGTTCAGATCGGGGGGGCCATTCCTCCCAATCACGCCCTTCCAGGTCTCACTGTCATTGCCCACGTGGGCATTGAAGTCTCCCAGCAAAACGAGGGAATCCCCAGAAGGTATGCCCTCTAGCACCACCTCTAGAGACTCCAAAAAGGGTGGATACTCCAAACTGCTGTTCGGCGCATACGCACAAACAACAGTCAGGACCCTTCCCCCCACCCGAAGGCGGAGGGAGGCCACCCTCTCATCCACCGGGGTAAACCCCAACGCACAGGCTCCAAGTCGGGGGGCAGTAAGTATGCCCACACCTGCTCGGCGCCTCTCACCGGAGGCAACTCCAGAGTGGTAGAGAGTCCAGCCCCTCTCAAGGAGATTGGTTCCAGAGTCCAAGCTGTGCGTCGAGGTGAGTCCGACTATATCTAGCTGGAACCTCTCAACCTCACGCACTAGCTCAGGCTCCTTCCCCTTCAGAGAGGTGACATTCCACGTCCCAAGAGCCAGTTTCTGTAGCCGTGGATCAGAACGCCAAGGTCCCCGCCGCCGGCCACCACCCAACTCACATTGCACCTGACCTCCTTGGCCCCTCTCATAGGTGGTGAGCCCATGGGAAGGAGGACCCACGTTACCTCTTCGGGCTGTGCCCGGCCGAGCCCCATGGGTGTAGGCCCGGCCACCAGGCGCTCGCCATCGAGCCCCACCCCCAGGCCTGGCTCCAGAGGGGGGCCCCGGTGACCCGCGTCCGGGCAAGGGAAAACGTCGTCCACAGTTTTTATTCTTCATTGGAGGTTTGTTGAACCGTTCTTTGTCTCATCCCTCACCTAGGACCAGTTTGCCTTGGGTGGCCCTACCAGGGGCATAAAGCCCCGGACAACATAGCTCCTAGGATCATTGGGACACGCAAACCCCTCCACCACAATAAGGTGACGGTTCAAGGAGGGGACCTTCCAACATAATAAATTTAATTTGTGTTTGTTTTTTCATTCCTTTAAAATGGAAAAAGATGAATACATGTAGTAAAAGCAAGTATTTCCAAATATTGCCCCAATGCTGTCAACAATTTTTGTGTCCAATTGAAGTGTAAACAGAGTATATAAAATATTTATTTCTAACTTTTAATTAAGACTATAAAGAAGCTACAAAACACATGTATAAGACTCAGTGGGCAATGAGGTATTCTGTCATATGGCATATTTTAGGCCACTGACCAGAATTTTCAGTTCAGTTATTGCCTTTTAATCATTGTTCTGCCCTCGAGCAAGTAACTCATCTTTCTGAGTCCAACTGTTATATACATTATTAATATTAATACTATTGTTATATATATTCATCAAAACAAGGTTTCCTTTTTATAACCGTGTTACTCTCAGACCAATTGATGCAGTAACAGCCACTCATTGCTAGTATTTAAATTTATTAAGCTTTCACTATGGTCTGGCCTGGTAATATAATGGAGTTCTGAAGAGCACTGGAGACTATCTATGCTAAGGGTGCCCTAGTGCTTTTAGATCTAGTTAGTGTTCCTGCCTCCAAAGCTTTTGTGGAACATATTTTCCCTGTATGAAAATTTCATCTGGTTTGAGAAGCAGGACTTCTATTTTTCTGGAGCAGCAGGTTTTCTCTAGATATTGTAAAGGGTAGACAAAGGCAGAACAAGTTTTGGGGGGATCCACCCCAAATATTGGTGCAAGACAACAACAAAAATTTAGCGGCAATTCTGCAGAGTTATCAATTTAGACTGAGTCTCCAACAAAAGTCTGAAAACAAAGGTTATGTGGATGGTTTAAATAGCTAAAGAGAAGGAAGAGGTGGGATAATGAGATAATTGCCAGAAAGAGGAAGATTAGTTCTGGCTATTCTCTTCAGAGGATCTGAAGGGAAAAGAAGAGTTAGTCCACTCAGTAAGCCCCTGTCCCAGCGATTTACTCTTAGTTTAAGCCCTGTGCTGCCTCCAAAGCGCACATGTGTGACAATATATATTAAATTGTTTGGCTACTGAAGCTGCATATATCTTTCACCCTTTAATTTACACACACACACACACACACACACACCTCTGTTCTAAGCAGTGCCTGCTATGTTATGTTATGAGCCTTTGAGCTGATGGGTTTGTTTTTGTTCTTTTTTCTTGTCGTTTTAACACCTGTTGTTAAAGTCAAATGTAATTAATTTTGCCACTGGAAAATACAGCTAAACAATACTTATTTGTGTTGTGACACATGTTGACACTGATGTATTGATCTTTTTGAACATGCAAGAAGAGATGTGTTTCAGTGCTATAATAAACTTCACTTGCGGTGTGTGGTTTGTATTTTATGTTGTGCATCATGCATTTTTATACTTTTATATTATCTTTTTTTTCAAATGATTCCCATAATTTTGAAAACTAAAGCTAGTACTGAAATTAAATAAGAATTAAACAAGATAATTAAACTGAAAGACATAAAAATTTTGAAAGTAAAATAAACCTGGTGCTGACTGGCATTCACTACTGAATGAACTGCATAACAGTACACTTTCAGCTTGAAATCTTTCAAATAAATGGTGGATTTCTTGCAAATCACACAACATATACTCTGCATACCTTTTCCAGTTTATAGTTTTATAGTTTTCATATACAATTTATTTTGAAGTACTAAACAGCAAAATGAATTCAAATTGAAAATAAAAATGAGTTACAGAAATATTGAAGTACATCAGTCTCTTGCTCTAACAAATTAATTTCCACACAAAATGATGTTTTATTCACTTTTACACATTACATTTTTGTAAGCAATAAGGTGATAAATGGGTTTAACCAAGCCTGAAATCTGCAGATTTTATCTGAATTGAACAGTCTATGCTGTTGTTTATGTCTAAGTAGATTGTTCACATAAGCCTTGCTATAAAACACAGTATTTCTTCTTAATGAACAGGCATTTTACAAATGGGTTTGAAAATAGATGAATGGATTAAGTGGCATGCTACAAGTTAACACTATAACGGAGTTTATGTATATACAGTAGGTCTTGTTTTCTGTCATTGTGGTAATTAGATATATTTTACTGTATATATCTCATTTGTTAACAGTTGTCAAAGACTGGACAGACACAGAAATAGGTTTGGAGGCAGCCGCCTGTATACTTGAATTAGGCTGTCAAAATTGAAAGGTTGCTTCCATAGAACAGGTCTCAACAGACTTCAGGCCAACAATAGAACAATCATAACAGGCAAAGATGGCATTTTTAAAGCCAGGCAGGGGAAGTGTTGTCATCGGAGCAGGAATCGGAAATGATGTCATCGGGGCAGGAAAAATAAGTGACGTCATCGGGCCTGGAACTGGAAGTGATGCCATCGGGCCCGGAACCGGAAGTGACATTCTCGTGTCTGGGCGAAATTTCCCCTGGTTGGTCTGTGAATGAAAAAGAGGGACGATTAGTGCACCCTGCCACCCTCAGTCTGCCATGGACTCATCCCTTTGTGAGCCCTTCAACTGCCTCCCATGCACACGTGTGTGACGCAGTCTTGTCAATATACTGTGCAATTAATGAATACAGAACTATTTATGTTTAAGACACTGCAGCTACCATATTATTGTGCCTTTTATCTGGTTTCTAATATTATTGCCCTTAAAGATGGAGATATTAAATAAATGTTGCAAGCAAAACAGCAATCACTTTGTCTGATTGACTTAGAATGGCTGCAAGGTGCAGTACAGTAAGTCAGTAAATGCCCAGTTACTACTGCTCCCATTAACACAGTTTTGCAACTCTTGTCTTCACTTTTCTTCTTCTTATGATTGTCTATTAGAATACAAGACAAGAACCTTTTTCTATGGATCTGCCATGTCTAGAATTCAGATTTAGAAAGGAATGCTGTCTACACTCCAAGAGCTGGGTGGGAGAAAAGCTGTAAGGGCACCAAGAACCCTTTGGTTCATCCTTTGCTTACCAGTCCCTATTCCTGTTAAGTTAAAGGCTTCAAGATGTGGTAACCAGTAAATCCATAAACCCATGACACTGCAAAGTGTTCCTAGGACCCCATTTCAAAAAGATCCCTAAATGTTGTACTCTATTCAGATGCACTTAGACCAATTAGACTAATAATATGAGATTAAATGCTACTCCTTATTTATTCAAGCAAGCAGTACTTACAGATCTCCTGAAAATAATCCATTATATAGCTTAATGATAATTACAAGACAGACTTAGATCCAGCAACATTCTTTCAAATTAAGTGTGAATCACGTATTTGACAACATCAGTAGAAATTAAGGGGAAATGCATTTAAGATTGAAGGCAGGAAGTACTTGTTTATGCAAAGAGTTGTGGGACTCTGGAACAAACTACCAGGACCTGTAGTTAAGGCATAAACCTTGACAACCTTTAAGAAGAATCTGAATGAGATATTGGGACAACTAAGCTATTAGCCTAACCAATAGGCTTGATGGACTGATTGGTCTCCTCTTGTTGATCAAATTTCTTATGTATCTATGTTTGTCATGACTTTATCTAATTTATCAAAATAGTCAGTACGTTCTATTGATCAAAGTCTAGCAAGGTGTGAGAGAGTATGGAGCACAAAAAAACAAAACAGGAGGTAGATCCCCAGGCAAATTCTTGGGAAAGGATAGTATTAGGAAAGGCACTTTATTTAGCACTGTGGGTAAATGGCTGACAGGACTGTATCCACTGTAGATTGTGAGATATGGCCAGCCAGTCTTCCATGCCAAAACCCCCAGGCCGCCAGGTGGAGCCATCCCTGCATCATGGAGGGGCCCCAAATTCCGGCAGGGACTCGTGGGAATTGGAGTCTTCCAGTGCAACCCTGCTGGATAACATGGGGGCCACCAGAAGACGCTGCTGGGAGGCCCAGAGACATTGGGGTTTACTACAGTCCGGAAGTACGTCATAGTCATGGGGACAGAAGGACCGATGTACTTCCAGGATGAAGAAAAAAGGACTTTTTATATAACCCGGAAGTGATGGGGAATCATGGACTGAGGGATAAAGCACTTCTGGGTTGACCAGTGTAAAAGGATTGTGGGAAACCCAGATGGGTGAGCTGAGTCGGGAGGAAGGGTGGCAACGCGTCTGGGAGTAGGAGGATTGATTTGTTTATTGATTATTGGTATTGTTTATTGTATGAATATAGTGGAGTGTAGGGTGCTTTGTGCACTGGATTATTATAATAAATCCAAACTTTGGACTTTTACCTGGTGTCTGGAGTCAACTCTCAGGGTTCAAGGGGACTACAGCGCCCCCTATTGACCACAAGATATTCCTGGCACCTTAGCAAGGCACCATTACTAAGGAAAGAGAACTGGGGTCTGGGCACAAGCATGTAGTCTTCCTCCAGTTGGTAGGGGTGGGTAGCCAGAAGATGTCACAGATGCCCCCAAAGCTCGCTGACCAGATGTGACGATGCGGGTTCGCTCCATGTTCCCATCTTGCCTCTGGGAGCCCTTGAACCCGTCACCGTCGGTAATGTCACCGATGAGCTTAGCAGTGAGGCAACAATATAGCAAGGGGATGGTGTAAAAAGTGTCAAATGCTTTTATTAAAAACAAACAACAAAAACAAAGTGTTCAAAATAAAGTGCAGTGTCCAAAGTCATTAAATAAATAATCCATAAAATCAAAACATGGAGGTAAAAATCAATAAATAGAAAAACAATCCTTAAAACAATGAGGTTAAAATACTGAAGGAAGCATTCTTTTAAAAACCAACAACAAGAAGCCCAGTGCCTTAATACCTGCGACTCCCCTGCTTCCCCCGTCTGGGTTTCTCAATAGGGGAGTCGCCCTACTTGCAGCTGACCTTCTCTGTGACTGCTTCAGCTGTTAGGATTGCCTCACCAATCCCTGGCTCCAGTCGGCTCCATCTGACAGTAACTTGGGATTCCCCAACGACCAGGGCTCCCACGCTGGGGACACCACATCCCAAGTCCCGACTCCCGCTGCCTTCCGCGGCCTCACGTGGATAGTCATCCGACTTCCGGTCACTCCCGTCATTCATAAAAACAAACAATTACAGAGCAGTGCACTTAGGTGAGAAACGTCCGCAGCATTAATCCACTCGGTAACCGCTTCAGTCGCACTACCACGTCCCCTCGCTAAGCCGTGAGTGCAGCGATTATTTATTTAAAAGTGGCTCTTTAATGGGAGCTGTGGACCTGCTACACCACACCAGATCACTGAGAGGATTCTGCTAAAATGTCAGCACAAACTTGCTACATGGAAAAATTAAGGTCAGAAAAACTGTCCATTTTAATAGGTATTGGGGCTCAGGAAAGTCTGGAGACTGGGGCTGCCAAAGAGAAGCATTTTTAGTGAAAGGTTTAAGGCTGCCCTGGAGCCAGAGGTCCTTTGGAAGGTGAGTTGGGTACTGGCTGAAACCGGCAGGGAAATATTGAGACCAGAGCTGGAGGTGAAAGAAGGAGAGAGTGAGAGTTTGAGAGGTGAATATTACAGATTTTTGATATTTGGTGCTATAGCAGAGTGGTTAATAGTGGGCAAGTGGACCAACCACTGCACTGAACAAATGGATTAAACATTGACAGAATGAGATTCAGAGAGACTTCAAGGTCATGTTACTTTTGATAAAGAAAGTAAAAGCATTCTGGTCCAGGGATTGATCGCATATATAGGTGTACACTATTGTAATAGTACTTTGTAAATGTTTTGAAGTAAACTACTAGCCCATCTTATTTAAGGCTTTTATATAAATATATTTAAAGCAAAAAACTCAAAGCAACTTGATGATAAAACTTATAAAAATACATAGCAGTGTTAAGTTTGTGAAGTTACTTTTTTTAGCCTATCAGCTTCATTATCAGCTGCTTTTGCTGCCCAGCTCAGTCAGGGCGCTTCTGTATCTCTGTCTAAGATGATTCTTTTTACTCTGTCTGTTTATCTGATATTTCCTGATTGGCTGACATACACATTTTTGCAAAAAAAAATATTTGTCTCTTACTTGTCATGTAGCACTAGCCTTTACAGAAATGAAATACAGTATCTCACAAATGATTGATCTTTACTTCAAATGATATACAAGGCTGGTTTATACTCTCATATCTGAGGGGACATAAGACTAGAGACAGATGGAACATCTAATGTGAAGCTATTGAGATGCAGACTTTCAAGCTGACTTTAGATATACAGTTCATTCCAATGTTCTTCTTGTACAATTATTAACCTTAAACAATACAACTTTTTGCTTCAGAGTCTTTCTGTTCAGTTTCTTTATATATAGTAGAGTACAGATGTGACACAAAATCTTGCCAAATGCATTTTTCCCTTTTTCTGTTATGTCTAATTTTGAAGCTAGAGATTTTCATCTCTGTTGAGGTTGGTCCCAACCAGTGGCCATTGGATGTGGAAGAGTATTTGTGGATGCCAATGTATTTTGCAAAATATTTCAAACTGTCCTCCCAGTGTCTCAGTGGGTTGTTGTCAGGTATTTTGGCTTCCTGTTACATTCAGAAGTCACCCAGATTAGTATGATTTCCAGTCCTAAATTGTTGTCATTTGAAACAGTGCGAGAGACAAGTTGTGTGGGTGAGTGAACCCAAAGATAATACATAGTGTTATATGTGTTGGATATGTACATCTTTTACAGGGAACAATTTTAAAGATACACAGATGAAAGATTTAGGACCTGCACAGACACTTACACATTTCCTGTTTTTGTTCTCAAATGGAAGACTGTGACCCAGAAAAAGAATATTAGCTCCGCCTCATCCAGTCTGACAAGATTAAATGACATCTGTGACAGGAAGTCATCATCAGTTTGTAATTAGCATTATATGAAGACTCTTCACTGTTCTTTAAGCTCATTTCTGTTTTTGATTTTCCATCTTAGTGTTAACAGGTGTTAAACAGGGCTTTGTATTGGTGGAACCAAAATTCTTTCTCATGTATCCTTTCCTTTTTGTTTGCAGTGGTAAAAAAATACTAAATTTCCGGTTAAACAATGTCACACACGTGCACATGGGAGGCAGCTAAAGGGCTTCAGTAAGGGCAATTCCGAATCAGACCAGGATGTGGCAGAGTGGACTGACTCTTTTTCTCCCTTTCCTGCAGACCATTCACGGGAGATTCCACCTGAACTTCTTGACATCACTTTTGGGTCCGAGCCTATGGAAGAAGACCTTGCTCCGGCCACTGTGACTTCACGTCTGGGCTCGAACCTATGGCTGAAGACCCTTGTGAGCCTGACCCCTTTGACCTCATTTCCAGTCTTCCCCTTTAAAAGCCTCCTCCTTTTCCCCATTCCCTCAGTTTTGATTTGGACTCGGTTGTGTGCACATCAGTGCTGTTTACATTTTCGCAACTTTGCAGCCAGGATACGAGATATACGGGTGGCTGCCCCAAACTTTGCTATGACTCAGAGTGGAGTTTGTGACAACAAATTTTGGGAAATTTAAAACACACTGATTTTTAGTCATTTAGTCAGAAACAAGAGGAGCACTGCTAGAACCCTGCAAAGTGACCTCAGGTTGGCTACTGGTGTGCATGTTTCAGACCAAACTCAGAAACAGAACTGGTTATACAGTTAGGTCAGACCTAAAATCTGGATACATGATGTTGATGATACATTTGTCACATTAAAAAGTGACCAGCTAAATTAATTCTGCCGCCACATAACTCAGTATTTTTTGCAGTTCAATTCACTGTGGAAACAGAAACAACAGATGCATCAACTTCCTGGACATCCACATTGAAAGAGGTAATGATTACTTTTTGATTACAAGTGTGTATCACAAAGAATGTTATGCTGACAAAATATTAAATTTCAGTAGCAAAATGGTCGATTTTAGGAGACCTGGTCCCCTCCTGGACCCCGTGATCATCAGAGGTGACTGTGTGCAGAGAGTGCAGACCTATAAATACCTGGGAGTGCAGCTGGATGATAAATTGGACTGGACTGCCAATACTGATGCTCTGTGCAAGAGAGAACAGAGCCGACTATACTTCCTTAGAAGACTGGCGTCCTTCATCATCTGCAATAAGATGCTGCAGATGATCTATCAGACGGTTGTGGCGGGTGCCCTCTTCTACGCGGTGGTGTGCTGGGGAGGCAGCATAAAGAAGAGGGATGCCTCACGCCTGGACAAACTGGTGAGGAAGGCAGGCTCTATTGTAGGCACGGAGCTGGACAGTTTGACATCCGTGGCAGAGGGACAGGCACTGTGCAGGCTCCTGTCAATCATGGAGAATCCACTACATCCACTGAACAGGATCATCTCCAGACAAAGGAGCAGTTTCAGCGACAGACTGCTGTCACTGTCCTCCTCCACTGACAGACTGAGGAGATCGTTCCTCCCCCACACTATGCGACTCTTCAATTCCACCCGGGGGAGTAAACGTTAACATTATACAAAGTTATTGTCTGTTACACCTGCATTTTTAGCACTCTTTAATATTGTTTTTTATCAGTATGCTGCTGCTGGAGTATGTGAATTTCCTCTTGAAATAAATAAAGTATCTATCTATCTATCTATCTATCTATCTATCTATCTATCTATCTATCTATCTATCTATC
>JANRMT010062842.1:17671100-17771617 GCA_026402145.1 Polypterus bichir lapradei | reverse complement strand
TCTTCCTTATTACTGTGGTGTATCAGAATCCACAGTGCCCATCATCTCCAGGTCGGGGACTAAAGTAGTGCATAAACCGGGAAATACTCTGCGGACAGTTCTTTTTAATGCCAAAAGCAAGAAATCTGCAGCAGAGACATGAAACACAGTATATAATATACCATGCAGTGCATGTCCAGCTGATTATGTGGAACAAATATCTAAAACAAGAACATTGCAATGCTGTCAGAAGAAAGGACCTACAGTCTCTGATATATGCACATACCAATGTAAATGGGCACACGTTTAACTGGAACACAGTGCAAGTGAGATTCAAGGGAAATACTAAGAGTGCCAGAGATCTGGTTGAATCGTGGCTATGAAATGAAACACCATTAATAGATACTTGTACATGAATCCAGTATATGCAGGCTTAAAAAGAAGAACATCCAAATAATAATAAAAAATACTTTAAGAGTAATACCCTCAGAACTATACCCTACTAATCCACCCCTCTTACACAAATTTACCCCTCCCCAAATTCTCCATTTGTTATATATTGCCTTTGATCCCAGTATATATATATATATACCATAACAGCTTCAACTCTTCTGCGAAGGCTTTCCACAAGTTTTAGGAGTATGTTAATGGGAATTTTTTACTATTCTTCCAGGACAGCATTTGTGAGGTCAGGCACTGATGTTGAATGAGAAGGCCTGGCGCGCAGTCTCCACTCTATTCATTCCAAAGGTCTTCTATCAGGTTGAGGTCAGGGCTCTGTGCGGGCCAGTCAACTTCCAAACTCGCTCATCCATTTCTTTATAGACTGCTTTGTACACTGGTGCACAATCATGTTAGAACAGGAAGGAGCCATCACCAAACTGTTCCCACAAATTTGGGAGCATGAAATTGTCCAAAATGGCTTTGTATGCTGAAGCATTAAGCATTCATTTCACTGGAACTAAGGGGCCAAGCTCAACCCCTGAAAAACAACCATACACCATAATCCCCCCTCCACCAAACTTCACACTTGGCACAATGCAGTCAGGCAAGTACCATTCTCCTGGCAACCACCAAACCCAGACTCGTCCATCGGATTTCCAGACAGAGAAACGCAATTCGTCACTCCAAAGGACACATCTCCATGGCTCTAGAGTCCAGTGGCGGTGTGCTTTACACTACTGCATCCAATGTTTTGCTCTGCACTTGGTGATGTAAGGCTTGGGTGAAGCTGCTCGGCCATGGAAACCCATTCCATGAAGCTCTCTAGGCATTGTTGTTGAGCTAATCTGGAGGTCTGTAGCTACTGACTCTGCAGAAAGTTGGCAACTTCTGCACACTGTGCAGTGCAGCATGTGCTGTCCCCGCTCTGTGATTTTATGTGGCCTACCACTTTGTGGCTGAGTTGCTGTTGTTTCCAATTGGTTTCACTGTTATAATACTACTAACAGTTGACTGTGGAATATTTAGTAGTGAGGAAATTTCACAAATGGACTTACTGCACAGGTGGCATCCTATCATAGTAACACACTTGAATTCACTGAGCTCCTGAGAGTGACCCATTCTTTCACAAATGTTTTCTAGAAGCAGTCTAAATGCCTAGGTTCTTGATTTTATATACCTGTGGCCATGGGAGTGATTGGAACACCTGACGTCAATGATTTGAAGGGGTGTCCCAGGAACTTTTGGCAGTATAGTATGGCACAGGGTGAAGATCATCCTATCTCACCCTAGAAGACAGGCAGAAGATTGCAAGGAGGTCAGTATAATGTAAGAACAAGAGAAGGCAACCCTGCAGGACTATGGGCTTCCCAGACACAATAGCAGGCAGCTTCCCTGGGCAATTGTACCTGTGCAGATACCCAGGAGGCACACTGGATATTGTAGTCCTCTGGAATAGCCTTGTCGAGTTCAGCATGGCCTTCAATGGGGTGCTACAGGGATTTCTCATCCCTACTTTATCGGATTTCCGTTAGACCTGGAAAGGCTGCGTTCTAGCACTGGAAGTAGTCTGGAATAAAAAAAGATGCTCAGCCTCATCCAGGAGGGCCATAGTTGGGTGGAAGTGGACAATCTTTTTAAACAGGCCTGGTATCTGTGTGGTTGTGTCTGGGGTTTGGGGCTCTCTGGCACCACCTTGTGGTTCACAATATACGAGTCGTATCATATATACAATTCTGACGCATGCACCAGAGAAAGTTGTGGTTTCTTTTTCTGCAAGTGGTTTAGTTTCAAAGAAAACACTTTCTTACAAACAAAAATCAGAAAGATGCAGGATCAGAAACATGTCAGCTGCATTAACGTGCAAGTCTCATATCTCTCACTAATATATAAAAATCATTTTAAGAGCTTCTTTTTCTAATGCAAACAGCCTTTCCTGGCTGGGGTGTTTTTGTCTTTTAATGACTCAAATGGGAAGAGTGTATTTTGAAATAAATGTATCAGAAAATTAGACATAATCCGAAATACAAGCATAAATCGAAACCAGAAGTCAGACACAAAGTCAAAAACATTGCTGAAAAGCACCTGGGAGAATGGAAAAGAAAGTCATTTTGGGAAATCATTTGCAATTTCTGATAAGAAATGGCCATCGGAGTGACCTTTAACCTATCACATAGTTAATATCAGGTGCCATGACCTCCGAAATCACCCAAAGTTAAATATATTTTTTGAGCAAAAATAAACCAGATATTTGAACTCCTCAGTCGAAAAAATTCAAAACAAAGGCTATGAAAAATTAAAAACAAAATATAACATAACATAGTCCCTCTCCTGCAGTGTGTCCTCTGGGCATACCCTTTGTGTTTAGAAGGTGAGCGGATGTGAAATCTGGACAGCTATCTATGAGCACAGCTTGTAGTGGAGAAGGCAGAATGTAATAGGGACTACAACAGTCCCTGGTTTCAACCTTGAGATATGGAATGTTGAACGACTTTTAAAATGTGCAGACCGCCAGGTCTACCAGACTATAAGATATGTAACCAACTTTACTCCTAATTACAAACAGGCCAATAAATCGTAGTGGCAGTTGACAAGAAAGAACCCAGAGGCAGATATCTATAGCATATCAAACCATACAGGGCCCTCATGCTCTACTCTAAATACTGGAGCTGCTTTCAGTTTCTGGTCTAAACTGCTTGGCAGAGGCACCTGCCATCCTGAGGATTTTTCCATACCAGCAATCACTATGTTTGCAAACTTGTGAGGTACTCAGCCACACTGGGAACAGAGGAGGATCTAGAGAATAAGTCTAATAGCCAAGATAGATACCCATGCAGACACTCAAACAGGGACATCCGTTGGGCAGAGTGATGTAAAATATTCCTTGCAAATCTAACTGAAGGCGACGGCCCAGAAAACAGCTTTTTCTACAGGAAGAATGGGTCCAGGGCCTGTGGTTTTCCTCATCTGGTCTATGAATTCTAAGGAGGGGATCTGCTTTTCCATTTTTACATCCTGGACAGTGTGACAGATAGGGGTCACTGTTGACCCCTGAACCCTCAGACAACACGTTCAGACACCCGGTAAAAAGTCCCAATAATTAATTTATTTTCACAATAATGTGCACAAAGCATCCAGCAGGGCTGTGAAGTAAAACTCCAAGTTCCATGATGCCCTGCTGGAATTCGGGGCACCTCCATGTTGCAGGGAGGACTCCATCCAGCGGCATGGGGGTATTGGCCGGGATAAACTGCCGGCCATATACCACAACAGTAAGAAATTGTGTAATCAAAATTACTAAAAATCTGCCTCAGTTACTTCTTTGTGTCCGACATTACTTAAGATTTTTATGATCAGTGTAAATAATAAAACACATTTTTCTATTTTAACAAAAAGGTGATTTTCACATAAGCATTGTAAGACGTTTTTTCAATATTGAATGTGTGTGTTGAGATCCTTAGAAAAGACCACAGGTATGTTTGCCAAACCATAAAGCATTACTCTATATTCATAATGACCTTCCAAGTAATAAATGTGGTTTTCCATTCCTCAACATCCTTAATTCTAATTAAACTGCAGTATATGCACTTCATAAATCTGACGTAGAACAGATAGTCTATCCAGTAACTTGATTTAACAAGGATGAAATAAGACAAGCTGTTTAATTGATTTTTACTGTAATTCTGTGTGAACCACAGTAATTAGTACAAGGGCGTAATCCTCTAACAATGGAAAACCCAGCACCAACAGGACTGTTAGATGGTTTAATGAAACCATTTGTAAATTTTCTTGTATGTATTGTTCCATAGCAGTTTGCTCAGGCTTGAGTAATGTGTAAATCTTCACTGTAGGTAATGGTGAGTCAGAAAGTAGTTCTATGTTGAGGCCAAATTTCTGATGTGGCAGAAGTTCTAAGAGATTACTTTTGTTAAAAACGTCTTGAAAGACACTATATTTTGAGGGTAGGTTAAGTGAGATAAATCCAAAAATTGGCAACCCCTTATGCTGTTTACAGAAGGATTTCCACTTACAATGTTTTTTAATCTGCAATCAATAGTAGGCGTGTGAATTTGGATGCAGGGAAGACCAAAATTATTTGAGGAATGGAAAAATGAAAAACTTTGAGAATATTTTTTTTTTGACTTGCAAAGCCCTGATTTGCTCTTTTCAAAGGAAGAGTGACAAATTCAAGAAAACCAGGACCCATCAGCTTGCCATCAATTCATCATGACTTTAGGCTTATATTTTAATTTTGGGCATATTTTAGGATATTCCAATTTATTGAATAGTGTAGAACTATTTCTGCTCTTCCTGAATCTATTAGCCCCAATTCTTCCTCTCCTTTGACTACTTTTCTGTTGTGTTTCATTACTGTTAATCAAGCCTTTTTCTTCCTTGTACTTCCAACCTTTTTCTTTAATTGTTCTCAATTTCAGTTCTTTTGGTAGTTGTGCTATAACTTCAAACATGTTATTACACATATCAGACATTTGGTTACATTAGTTCCCTACTTAATCACAGAAAACACATCTCATCTAGATGCTACTCATTATAATAGCTCGAGTTTTCAACAAACAAAAGCTAAACTTCATTTTCACTGGAATTGAAAAGAACGAACCACATTAAGACATTGTAGGAAATTATCCGTAATCTCGGATGAAAAGTGGCTGCCAGAGTCAACCTTTAACCCACCCCTGTCACATGATTTATGTTAGTTGCCTCTGAAGCCCTCCCAGCAACTGGAAACCATGTCTCAATGACAAGGCTTGCGAAATGGCAGCAACTATAACAAAACAAAATGGTGTCAGAAATAGTACAACATATTTTTAACTAAGTTAAATGATTTTTTTTTTTGTGGTTAGAAACCTTATGTCACTTCTGTAAAATAGTATGCTATTCATTTGCAAACCTTGCTTTCTATTGGTGTATTGGGTGGCTTCTGGAGCCTCATGCATAACGCCGTACGTAGAACTCACACTATAACATGACGTAAGCACTAAAGCTGTGCTTACGCACAGAAAAATCCAGATGCAGGAATCTGTGCATTCGCCAACTTCCGCATTCTTCCACTACATAAATCCCGGTCAGCGTGAAAAGTAACTCCCAGAATTACGCCTCTTTGAATATGCAAATTAATATAAATAGCCCTTAAGCTCAGCGTTCTGTGAAAAGACAATGGGAAAAGCAAGAGGGAAAATGGAAGAAATTCAGCGAATCCCAAGTGGAGGCAAGGAAAAACATACTATTTGTTGGTTGAAACAGTGGTATAAACAACAAAAGGAAGTTGATTGACTAACATAGCGTGTCGGAGAAACTCGAAAGCTCAAGTTCAAAGTCACACAGTGCCCGAAATAAAAAAGAAGTTGTCAGATATTCAAGTCACCATGAAAAGGCGAGTCGTAGCCCACCGTCTGAGTGTCATATGAAAGCTTATTAGGGCACAGAGAAAAAAAAAGGCACAGAGTGGGAAAAAAGCACGAAATGTCAACTTCAATCTCGAAATGTCCACTTTAACCACGTAGTTTATTTTGTCATTTAAGTAGAACATCATAAACTTCATCTTAAAATCATTTAATTAACTAGTTTCTGAAATCACATCATAAGTAAAGTAGCACGTTAAATGCTTTGTTTTGTATGTGTTCTCTATGTGCTGTATGTGTGTGAATCACTACGTGATTCCGAGCTTTCTCTACTTCTGACAGGACACAGAATCCATTACATTCGTGATATTACAGCTCTCTGAATAACTAAAATACTGAGATGTATACGTGATATCATTTTCATGATGATAGGAGTTAAAGCACGTTATTAAACATGAGTTTCACGGTGGTGCAGTGATTGTGCGTGACCTTCAATGAAATAATTTATTGCAGCAGTACTCGGGGCGGCTCTAGGCTCGTGGCGGCCCTGGGCAGAGGAAGAATCGGTGGCTCCTTCGCCCGCCAATGTCAATATGGTATCTTATGCATGGCGGATGGCCACGTCTGTTGCGGACACTGCATAGCCGCCTCGTGCTCATGACACAAGCGTTTAACTTTTGCCGAAATTTGACTCTGCATTTTTAGCTGTGTCGTTATTTTCTCTTTCTGTTTTATATTCAATATATATTGGTGTGGCGGCTCCTGGGATTTGGCGGCCCTGTGCAGGTGCACAGTTTGCACACGCCTAAGGCTACCCCTGCAGTACTGTCTCTTTCAAATGTACTAACCTCCAATTCACATCCTTCCTTTTCTTTCTCCAAGTAACCGATCGCCACACAATCAGCTCTGTAATGGACGTTAAGCCATCTGTAAGCTTATAACGCCGATTCTTCAAAACTTTTAAGGAACATTGAAATATCTTCGTAGTACATGTTTAATTATTCTGTCCTTCATGCCAGTCCCAGTGAAGCATACAGTGCGAGCGTAGTGGAGTGCCAGATCCTTGCTAGCGTAGCGACACCGTGTCCTTTAATAATTAAAAATATAGATTATTTAAATAAAGTTAAAGTTTTATCTGTATAATATAATAAACATATTTTACTGCATTTCATCTTAAAAATGATATTGTCATCATATGTAAATACACTATTTATATAGTGGCTCAGGTTGTACAATATTATAACTGTACTGCAAGTTTACAGTGAGGTAACTGTACTAAGTACAGACAGTTCTACAAGGAGCAGTTGATGGACTGATTGAGTGCGTTTAGTGTTCTTGGGATGAAACTGTTTCTGAACCGCAAAGTCTGTAGAGGAAAGGTTTGAATCGTTTTTCATATGAGAAGCAGTTCAAATAGGAAGCATGGCTGAGGCAGCGTGTGCTTGATGCTTTATACCGATAATTCTCTTTCCGATCAGCTGCTCCGAGTGGTACAGTGAGAGTAATATGGAAAAAGATGATCCGATGTGGCAAACCCTAACGGGAGCAGCTGATAGAAGAAGAAGGTGCAGTGAGAGTAACAACGTTAAAGCAGCTATGGTATTTAGAATAGTTTGACCATTCCGTGGACCATTATATTGTTACTGGTTAATTACAAACAGATGCATTAAACTAATAAACAATATGCGGTTAATTTCAGTGTATTTATAAAGCCGCGTCAGGAAAAGAAAGGCTAACCACACAGGAACAGTAGCACTGCTTTGACGCTGGGTGCCGCCAGTCTGCAAAACCGAGCGGAGAACTTGCATACGACAGGGTATGAGGTACCATGGAAATGTGCGTGGCTTTATGCCAAGTTTAGGTTTTATACATTGTGATTTGAACGTGGAAACGTTCTTACGCAACATTTCTGTACGTACGTACCGTTTATACATGAGGCCCCTGGTGTGTATAGTTTTCCACTTTTCAACTCACTTTTATATGCATGCATTAACTTTTTTGATTCAATAAAAATGATCACAAAAAAAAACAATTAAAAAGAGAATGATACTTTAACATTATCTACATGTTTTAATGCAGCTGACAATCAAGGATGCAAAGGGAGATTCACCTTCTTAATTGGATTACCTTTCAGTATAGACCACTAAATTAGTCAGCACACAGATATCTTTATAAAGCATCATGCCTCACACATAGAGCCTTTCAAAATAATACCTGCCTCATATAATTCATTTCATTTAGAGGCCAGGCAAAATGTAAATCTTAGCTGCAGTCCAACTGAGAATGAGAATAAGAGAAGCAGCATGATCTTAAAATTAAATAAAAGTTATTACAATATGCCTTCCAGTGTCTTGTTAAAATCTGATCATGTTTATAATACACTCATTTTCACCACAGCATTAACCTGAACCTCCTTATGTTTGATAACTATGTAAGAACGAAATTTTTTTTTTTTAAACAAGCTTATAAACAAAAAGTCTATAATTTATTGTGAATGTGACTTTTAAAAACAAAACAAAGCACAAAAAGAAAAACTTTATGAGCAAAAAGAACTGAGTTCTGAGGACATGATGACACAAAATTGAGTAATTATCCTCCTAGAGCAAAATGTTAAGAATTTATATTAGTGAAAAGTCAGGCTACCAAGAGTCTAATTTATGACACAGATGTATAGAGAACAAAATGAGGTATTCAGTGTCAGAAGTTTTACACATGAGTTATAGGTTTATAATCATGACTTCAGTAAAGTAGAATAAATTCTCCTGCCAGGAGAATGATTATGTGATTGTATCTTTTGGGACATGTCATTTTTTATAGCATTCGGTTTCCAGTGTGTTCTGAAAACATCAACAAGTCTAAAAAATGGAGAGATAAGAATGGACACTGAATGATGATGTGGGTTTTAACAACATTTAAGATATATAGCTTGATGCTCAGGTGAATCCTCTTCTTTTGATAATCTCCAAGTAAGGTTTCTTTTTAAGATGGATGTCATTAGGAGACTTAAAAGTTGTAGTAGACAAGAAGGTCAGGTTAGGTTTAAACAGCAAACATACAGCCATACCACCTGTGCTTCAGAGCAGGTCATCTATCTGAAACTAAGCATGTTAGGGTCTGGCCAGTACTTGAATGAGACATCAACCAGGAAAAGGTTATGTTGCTGCTGGAAGAAGTGTTGCAGAGGCCATCAGAGGGTGCTTAACCTGTGGTCTAGTACAGTGACAGGGACACTGCACCGTAAAACTGGCACCGTCCTTCGGAGGAGATGTTAAACCGAGGTTGTGACTCTCTGTGGTCATGAAATCATCCTTCATAAAGAGTAGGGTGTATCCCGATGTCCTGGCTAAATTGCTCTTCAGTCATTCTGACCTCCTAATCATCCCCTGTCTCTAATTGGCTATCTCACTCACCCCTTAACCACCTAATAACTAAGGTGTGGTGAGTGTACTGGCGCATAAATAGCTGCTGTCACATCATTCAGGTGGATGGTGTACATTAGTGATAGATGATGTGGATTCCCACTTTCTATATAATAAACTGCTTGGAATACAGAGAAAATCACTATATACATGAAAATTATTATTATTATTATTATTATTATTATTATAAACATGACAAAGACCAATGAATCAATTTCAACAAATCAAAAGAATGCAGTGGATTTCATACAACATATATATGTACACTTTGCACACTCAAGCAGAGTAAAATAAAAATGTGCAAGTTTTCAGGGTTTTAATTATCATCAATGTGTTCCTTTACAAAACCCATGTGGTACATAATGAGAGATCATAGTTTTTTTGATTAATCCTAAACTTTTCATAAAATCAACCACTTTTGAAAATATAACAAGCATGATTGTGAACGGGTGGCACAGTAGTGCAGTAGCTTGTGCTGCCCCTTCATAGATCATAAGTTTAAATTCATATTTAGTTTGTTTTTAGGTTCTTCTGCTTTGTTTTTTCCCACATCCCAAAAACAAACATGCAGGTTAAGTTATATGGCACCTCCAAATTGGCACTTTGTGAGTGGAAGTTGTGGGTATTTGCAGCAGTGATTCTTGCATTGGACTGACTCCCTATATAGGGTTGGTTCCTGCCATTGCAACCATTGTTGCTATAATAGGCTTCTGCATCTGCCACCTTGAATTGGATTAATCAGGTTTGAAGACATTATGTTTGTAGGATGTACTTTATTATTATTAATGGTTTTTATAAATGGCATTGATTTCTAGGACCAATTCTTCCTGGTTTTTATGGGTTACACACCCCCACCGATGTAAATTGGTGCTATGACTTGTTCCAAAACTACTCCAGTGTTGTGTTGGCTGTATGCTTCAGGTAATTGTCATGCTGATAAGTGAACAGTTGCCCCAGTCTGAGGTTATGTGCACTCTGCAGCAGGATTTCTTCCGGGACTTCTCTGTATTTGGCTGCATTAATCTTTTGCTTAATTCTAACCAGAATTCCTGTCCCTATCGTTGACAAGCACCCCATAGCATGATGCTGTCACCAATGTGCTTCACTTTAGGGGTGATATTATGGAGGTGATGATCAGTGCATGGTCCTTGCCAGACATAGCACTTGGAGTTCTGTTCAAAAGTTCAATTTTTGTCTCCTCAGACCAGAGAATGTAATTTGTCAGGTTCTCACAGCCCTTTAAATTCCATTTGCCAATTTCTGCGCAGGCTGTCATATGCACCTGATTGATGGAGTTCTGCTGAGATTGTCAATCAATCAACCAATCAATCATTCAATCAAATTCATTTATAAAGCATATTTAAAAACAACAGACGTATCAAGGAGCTGTACAAAAAAATATGTAAGGCTACTATAAAACAACCAGTTTGATAAAAAAACTATTGAATATCTATCCTCCATCTCCTGATGACCTCACCCACCATAAAAGGTGAAGGAAAAAAAGTGAGTTTTTAATGGATTCTTAAAAACCTCAATAGAAGGAGAAGATCTGTCTTGGAGCAATAACTGAAAAAGCCCTGTCACCCTTACACTTTAGCCGTGATCTAGGAACTGCAAGGAGTAATTGAGCAAGTGACCTCAAAACTCTCGTTCCCGAGAGGGGATGAAGGAGATCACAGATGCATTTATGGGGTGATGCCATGCAAGGCCTTATAAACAAACAATAAAACTTTGAAATCAATCTGAAATGTCACCAGCAACCAATGGAGGGAGGCAAATATGGGTGAGATATGTTCTGTTTTACAAGTGCTAGTCAGAAATCTAGCTGCTGCATTCTGTACCAACTGAAGGTGCAACAGGGCAGATTTGGGCAATCCCACATAAGGGAATTGCAATAATCAAGCCAAGATGTAATAAAAGCATGAATCACTGTTGCTAAATCCTTCTGCGAAAGGAAGGATTTTAACTTTGAAATTTGCCTCAGTTGATACAAGCTGGATATTACTACAACAGAGATTTATTTGATTGTCAAAGCTCAAAAACGAATCAAGGATGACATGCAGATTCTTGACATCATTACGAACCTTTGCTATCAATGAGCCTAAATGAGTGCCAGCTTAATTAGGCAAAAAAGTAGGGCCAACGATAATCACCCAGTTTTATTTTCATTTTGTTGGGGGAAATTTTGCAGCATCTAGAGTTTAATATCATCAATACACTCCCTCAGCTTCTTTACAAATGAAACGATGTCAGGGCTAACTTTAATATAAAGCTGGGTGTTATCAGCATAACAGTGATAATCAACGCCATGTTGTTGGAATAAGGGCCTCAGAAGGAGCACTTATTAAGGCAAATAATAATGGAACCAGATTAGAGCCTTGTGGTATGCCTTGAATGAGAAGAGCCAGCTGGGAGAAGTTATCACCGACATAGATCTACTATTTAAGTAGGACACAAACCATACTTGTAACAGATCCTCTCATCCCAGACAGGACTTCTGGAGCTCTTTAAGAATAACCAGTTAGTACTTGGTCATCTCCCTGATCACTGCCCTGCTTGTTCAGTTACTCAGCTGGACAGCCAACTCTACGAAGGGTCTTGGTGGTTTCAAACTTCTTCCATGTTACAATTATTGAGGCCACTGTGCCAAGGGGAACACTCAAATCTTTAGAAATGGTTGAATGTCCTTGCCCTGATCTATGTCTCACCACAATTTGATCCCGGATGTTTACAGAGAGTTCCTTGAACTTCATGGCTTGGTTCTTGTCCTGACATGCAGTGCGGATTGTGAGACCTTACATATGCAGATATGTGCCTTTCCTAACTATGTTCAAATAATTCAGTTTGCCACAGGTGGAATCCATGTAAGTTCTAAACATATCTCAAGGATATTTAAAGCAAACAGGATGCACCTGACCACAATTTGAAATATCAAAGCAAAGGGTATGAGTACTTATATAAATGAGCAATTTCAGTTTTTGTTCTTTAATAAATTTACAAACCTTTCCGAAAACATGTTTACTTTGTCAGAATGGGTTACTGAGCACAGATTGATGGGCAAAAGTGTCAAATTTATCCATTTAAAATTAAATCTACAAACGTTCTGAATACACTACATATATGCATACTGTATGTGTATAAACAATGAAAGACATGTGTAAGCATTATAAATGAGTCACTGCAAGCAAAAAGATAGAGCTCCCGAATTTAATCAAGATATATAAAAAAAATTTGATCTTTGCTTTTCAAAGAAATTTTCTTGCCACTAGAGTGGCCAATCAAGTCCTCTTTAACCCCTTTACGGTTATTGCTGTGATAACTCTTCCACCACTAGTCACACACACACCATCATCTCCAAATTCATTCATCTCCAATCAACTGCATGTAGTGGCAGAGGGCAACTGTGAGCTGAACTGACTGTCAGAGCGTAAAGCGTGTCAAGGAGATAGAGATTTATGTTGTGGTGATAGTGACAGCTCAGTCTGGTCAGTGACAGTATAACAGATTCTAATTTTAGTGACAGCAAATTATATGTAAACTATAATGCCATTCCTAAATGTGTTTGGTATGACAAAAGTGTTGGACAACTTTCAACAATGTTGTTCACTGATGTCCAGAGTGCAAGGTACAGATTCATCCATCCATCGATTTTTTTATGCTTTGCTGGGTAAGCAGTACAATACAATACAATACAATACAATTTATTTTTGTATAGCCCAAAGTCACACAAGAAGTGCCGCAATGGGCTTTAACAGGCCCTGCCTCTTGACAGCTCCCCAGCCTTGACTCTCTAAAAAGACAAGGAAAAACACTCCCAAAAAAACAGTACAGAGCAGAATTCAACAGTAGATGATATTACATAATTTGTTTTGGATTTGTTCAGAGTTCTGGAGACCTAGGCCATCAAGCTGCCTCCCCCTATTGGCCATTCCACAGCTGAATCAGCACTGGGCCAGCCAATCCAATGAAAGGACCCCTCTACCTGATGATTCCTGCAATCCTCCATCAGAGATGACTTTACCTTAGGCAGGCAAAACAACTTGGCAGTAGGGCAGTGGCACCAAGTGCCACATTTGAGTACCAAGAAGAGAAACAGAATAGGTGATGGAGAGTAACAAATTATAACATAAATCATATTAATATAAAAGCAATACCTGCTTTTGCTTTTACTTCTACATGTTAACTGTAATCTCTTACACCGGCTTAAACATATTTTTCTATTTTGTCGATGCAGATGGCATGGTGGCACAGTGGTAATGCTGATGCCTCACAGTAAGGAGACCAAAGTTTGTGTCCCAGGTGCTCCCTGTGTGGAGCTTGCATGTTCTTCCCATGTCTGTTCCGGTTTCCTCCCACTGTCCAGATTCAAGTAGATTAGGTGAACTATCAGTGCTAAATTGGCATGGATGTGTGTGTTCACCCTGTGATGGTCTGGCATCCTATCAAGTGCTTGTTTGTGTCTTGTGCCCTATGCTAGCTGGGATAGGCTTGAGCTCCGCCAGCAACCCTGGTCTGGATTAAGCAAATTGGAAAATGACAAGGCACGTATGATGCTTTATGAGTTTTACCAGTTCACTTGTTTGTGTGGATGGCATGTTAGGGCAGTGGTACAGACCTTGCCTTGGGTGCTCCCTGTGTATAATTTACTTGTTCTCCCCATATTCATGTAGGTTTCCTCTGGGTACTTATTTATTACAAGCTAAGGTTAAGTTTTGGGATATAACTATTATCTTGTTGAGTTTTTCTGACTCTACTATAATAGGGCGCAAGTGAGTAAACCTGTTGCAAAGTGTACAAATACCCCAACTGCCCATCAGAAGCCCCAGTGGTGACTCGGAGTGAGTTTTATCCCACTTCAGTTTGAAGGCTTAAGTTTTGCTACTGTCTTGGGAGGTTACCTGAACCTGAATTCTTGTCCTATTGAAGAAATGTGTTTTCAACAGTAAAATCCTGACACTGTCAGCTATGACGCTGGTTCAGTAGGTCAGTGTTCATTGCTTGCAAAGCTTTTCTTTACTTGCAATCCCAGAGGGTGAATTTTAATGGAAGAGAGTGTAGACTTTCAAAAATCACACATGTAATGACAACATCACAGGGCTGTAACAAACAGTTGTTAGCATCAAAATTAAAAACTGCAGTTTTATCAAAAACACAAAAGGGCAGGCTAGGACTTCTGTTATTTCTGCTAATGAAAAATGAAAAGTAATAGTAACATAAATATAATTCAGAAATGCATAATAGAAAAAGGTAATACTGTATATTTGTTAATTTCTGACAAAATGCAAAAATCAAGAACACATTTATGATTATTCTGCATTACTTCTAAATGGAATTAATGTGGATCATTCCTATACAACCAATACCTGCATCTCTGGACATTCCTGTTAGATTCTGTTATATTGATCCTTTGCTGTTTAGTATAATGTATATTTCTAAATATTTACAGGTTGCTTGTGCCATTAATCTGTAATCTAAGGTACAATACAGTTCAGATTATATGCATTTTAATAGTTGGGTTTATTGTATATAATGCTATTAGGGAATAAGATAAGATAACCATAAGATAATATAATAATAGATAATAGATCTATATTAGATATAATATAATAGATATAGATCTATATTATAATAGATCTAGATATGATAACAGATAACCATTTCACTTTATCATAAGTGTTCCTTTTTGTCTTTTGCAAGAAACAATATCTAAAGTATTAAAATCTTCTATTATGAATTTTTGAATTATAATTCTGCTGCTGCCCTTATAGGATGCCAAACAGTCACTTGAACTAAGAGATTCCTTGGTAGGCTATGACAGCAGGCTGTAGCATTTATTAGGACAAAAACTTGGATTTCAATGTAGTTCAAAAGAAGCAGTGCTGGAATAAATGAAGTAGCACAATATTTCATTAACTGAAAATTAATACATTAAGTATGCACTGTGTTATTAAACCTATTAACCATATTCATTCTAAGTCCTCTATTGAAGTTACTAGAATTGGTTATCCTTTTAACTCTTAGAGAGGGTTACAATGGCAGCACACAGCCCCAGCTATATATTCACTGGACCTATTATCAAGCCAAGTGGCCGCAATAGTTTCCTCCTGTCCTAGAGCTGTTTAAATCTTTTGTTCATATTGTTCTTTAAAATGACAATTTTTACTTATCCAATTTCACAAAAGGGAAAGCCTAAACAGCTGTGAAACCCCTACATTCCAATAACAAAAAGCAAACCTATTCTTAGCTCCCATCTTTCTTGCTGTCCTTTTCTCTCCTTCAGAACCTTTTATTCTCTTGCTAGTTAAGCATCTGTCCCTTTCTCCTCCTGGTTCTATCCTCTGGGAGCTCCTGGGTTTGGAACAATTTTAATCCCAATGATAAGCCAATTCCAGTTTATCCTCACAATCACTTCTGAGTTCAGAGATGGCTCTATAATTACAACACAGACATCAGCAGAGCTTTTAATTTGCATCATTAGGTCTGTGACTGTGGTTTATCTTAATTTACGTTATATTGAGTTATATTATAAAGAATCTTATGTTTATTAATATGTTTTGTACCGGCTGTGCTACCTAAGGCAGGTTGAAATCTAATTAATCAATGCAGACTTCGGCATTAACGTTTGCAATGAGCCATCTATTGGAATGTATTTTGTTACACATGTAGCAATAAAATGCATTGCATTTGTCATTCTAACAGATGGTAAATCACAAACATTTGTAGTAATAAACTGTATTTTTATGTCAGTTGGAGTGACAAATACAATGCATACGCCTCTGTTATATGGCATTTGGTGTTGCATTTGTAAAAGCAATGTTAACGTGTTGGAACAACAAATGCAATTCATTTTATTATTACAGATGTTTGTGAGGCACCATCTGTTGAAATGTCAGAGGCATAGCAACTGGACAGACATGCAGATACAAAGATAAAAACGCAAATATCAGTTTATCAATATGGACAAATTGTTAGCTGAAATATAGAAAGACAGATATGGAAATATATGGAAAGACAGATAGAAAGACAGGTAGGACAGATAGTCCTACTACTCTATGTAGCAGGACTATTTAGTGCTTAGATTACATAAATAAAAGTAAAAATTGTCACTGAAAATATTTTGTTCTACAATACTTTCAATGTATTCATGTTTTGTGATTTTATTATATTTAAGACCAAAAATCATCTGAACTCTGAGAAGATTGTTCTTAATTTCTACTTAAAAAAAAGAAAATAGAAAAGAAATCTTGTAGCTGCTTTGACAATGTTTCATTTGTTTTCATTTTGAATACAGTTTTGTTTCGTTTAAATAAAGCTTTATTTCATTTGGCTTGTTTTCATTTTAAATCAATTATTTTGTTCCGATATGTTTTTCTGTCTCTTACTAATTCCTTCAGTGCGTTACTTTGCTTTTTTCTTTGCTACCTGTATTCTTTGTCTTAATGTGGCCCAATATTCATTATGGATGGAGTTGGCAACATTTCATTTACAGCAAAAACAGATGCACTTCATGGTCACCATAATACCAAAATGGAAACGTGGCCATTACAAGAAAAATCTTACACTGGCAATCATGATTTTAAGAACTTCCTTTTTCCTGAAACTAATTGGTGAATTATAAAGTTGATGCATAAATAACCTTGATGGAGTTACTGTTATTGAAATGCGTAGAGTTGTTTTTGGAGGCATTCATGATATTGCACACATGTTAAATATGTCTTGTCATGCCACAAGTGTTTGTCCCATGGATGCAATTGCTTATGTCTGGCATTAAACACACAACGTGGCCAACAGAGGGTGCACCAGACGTGCAAACGTGGCACAAACAGAGGGTATACACAAGTCCAGCACACGTAAAGGCTTTATTCAGTGGAAAATGCTTCCCAAATCATTTCCCACTAATGCACAGTAGAAAGGCATTAATCTGCACAGATAATAAAGCACACAGGTCTTTTCTTCTCTTCTTTCTACTTCTGTCTCCACTCCTATTCTGGCAAGTGTTGTCCTCCCACTCCCGACTTTGGCTCCTTGAGTAATGTGAGGTGGTCCCTTTTATGCTGCACCTGGGAGCACTTCAGGTGGCCCATCAGCATTATCTGGAAGTACTCCCAGGTGTGGTGCAAGCCCAAAGTAGTACTCTGCAGCTCCTTCTAACGGCTCTCACGGAGCCCAACAGGGCTGTGTCAAACTCCAACTCCCTTGGAGCCCTGCGTGAATCCGAGGGAAGGAAGTGCATTGTGCATATCTGCTCCCTCAGGTCTTCCTTTAAGAAGGCATACCAGCCAGGTGAGGGCCCTGGCTGTCCTTAACAATACATAATTTCACAAATGTGGGCTGTTTCACAGCACTCTTTGCTTTGTTGTGTATGTGTTCAAGAGGTTCTGGTTTTGTTCTAAGGGCAAAGGATTTATTTTTGAATCTGTATTCTCTGAAGGGCTGTTAAAATTACAAATTACTAAATATAAAAAGGGTGAGAAATAAACCGTATGGAGGAAATAAGATCACAGAGATTTTAAATGTAGTTAATTCTATCACAATGATAATTCCTTGCCTCGTAAAAACAACCTGGATGAATATCCTTTGTTTTTACTGTTGATATTCAGAGAAATAGAAGTAATTAATTTATAATTTAAAGCACATGCATATCTGCTTTATGCAAAATTAAATTTTCTAATCGCTAGTTAAATATTCTGCTGGATTCTTCCAAAAAATAGTTTGCTTTACAACCAGGATGAATTAAATGTATTTTACTACACAGTATGGCATGTTCTGTGTGAGTGTCTTTTTTAATATGTTTGTTCTTTCTTTCATCCTTTTTCTCTCTCCTGATCTCTCAGTAAATCATGGACTGTCACACTCATACATACACCTAGTTACTCACACAGATTATAACATTAGAACAATCTAGACAAGAACAGGTCATTCAGCCTAACAAAGCTCACCACTCCAATCCACTTATTTCTTCCAAAAAACATCAAGTTGAGTTTTGAAAGTCCCTAAAGTCTACCACACTACTTGGTAGCTTATTCCAAGTGTCTATCGTTCTTTGTATAAAGAACAACTTCCTAATGTGTGTGCAAAATTTACCCTTAACAAGTTTCCAACTGTGTCCCCATGTTCTTGATGAACTAATTTTGAAATAACAGTCTCGGTCCACTGTACTAATTCCCTTCATAATTTTAAACACTTCAATCATGTCACCTCTTAATCTTCTTTTGTTTAAACTGTAAAGGCTCAGCTCTTTTAATCTTTCCTCATAATTCAACCCCTGTAGCCCTGGAATCAGCCTAGTCGCTCTTCTGTGGACCTTTTCTAGCGCTGCTATGTCCTTTTTGTAGCCTGGTGACCAAAACTGCACACAGTACTCTAGATGAGGCTTCACCAATGCATTATAAAGCTTGAGCATAACCTCCTTGGACTTGTGCTCCACACATCGAGCTATATAACCTAACATTCTGTTAGCCTTCTTAATGGCTTCTGAACTCTGTCTGGAAGTCGATAGCTTAGATTCCACTATGACTCCTAAATCCTTCTCATAAAGTGTACTCTTGATTTTCTAACTGCCCATTGTGTATTCAAACCTAACATTTTTACTTCCTATGTGTAATACTTTACCTTTACTGACATTAAATTTCATCTGCCACAAATCTGCCCAAGCCTGTATGCTATCCAAGTCCTTCTGTAATGATATTACAAATTCCAAATTATCTGCTAATCCACCTATCTTGGTATCATCTGTAAACTTAACCAGCTTGTTACTTATATTCCTATCTAAATCATTTATATATATTAAAAATAACAGCGGCCCTAGCACTGACCCCTGTGGAACACCACTCTTAACATTGGCCAATTCTGAAGACGTTCCTCGCTCAACCATCCTCTGCTTCTTGTGTCTGAGCCAATTCTACACCCATCTAAAAACATCACCCTGAACTCCCACTTCTTTTAGCTTGATGCCCAACCTTTAGTTTGATGCCTGTGGCACCTTATCAAATGCTTTCTGGATCCACCTGTATGGTTTTGAGAAGTGGGGAAAAAAACAGACTACTTGTAGAAGATGCACAGAGACTCATGGAGAACCTTAAAACAACAGACAGGCATTGACAGGGCCAGGACTTGAATTGAGAATTCTAGAACTGTGCTGGACTCGCACTGACTATAATGGCACCCTTTATATGTTGCGTGTGATTAAATTTCTCTCTGAGTTAATATCACAGTACGTTGATAACTGTATTGCACTCTGAGAGAAAGCTCTCTGAGCTCTCTCAGCAGAGAACTATAGAAATAAATGAATTCTTATGAAATTGTTGCTGGATAAGGCAGAGAAATGCTGACTAGAGATGTGAGGAAAGATTTGCTATCTGGTGCACATTTAGGCAGACCATCTCTCTGATAGAAAAACAGAAACTGTATAGTGAGACGTAGTGGGCCAGCTATTTTTTAAATTTAATTGATATTCTTACTTGTGTGTGTAAGGGGTGATCTACACACTGAGAAAGAAGAATTAATTCCAGTTTGTTTCCTGCACAGAGTTTACAGATACGTGCCAATATGTCAGCATCACAGCAAAAGCATGCAGGCAATATAGTAAAGTGAGCAGAATTTTAAATCAAATGAAAATACAGAAGATATAGTAAACAATATTGCAGTAGGCTTTGGTCCCACAAGACTCTATATTTTGATAAAGCATATTCAGATGAGGATGGATGTTATCAGTCCACACTCGAAATAAAGAAAATGGGGTTAAAATTGATGTCTCTTAGGGAAACATACTGGGGCCACTGCTGTTTTTAATATAAATAAATGATTTTGATAACAATATAAATAAGAAGTCAATTAGGTTAAGATTCTAAAGCAGATGGATTGTCGGATCTAGAACAGGGGTGAACAACATCAGTCCTGGAGGGCAGCAGAGGCTGCAGGTTTTTCTTCCAATCCTTTTTCTTAATTAGGATACAATCATTACCAATAACAGAGTTTATTTAATTTCATGCCTTTTAAGTATGTTAACTCTGCAGTATCAAACCATTCTTATAACATTTGTATTTTTTTCTTTCTAAGGAGACCATCCAAATGATTTGAAACAAAAAATGGGTGAGTATTATTCAGTCCTTCACTTTTCTTGCTTGAGTTTCCTTCAAAGTATTTCATTTAACCAAACAGTGCATGATGAATACACCCAGGTTTAAATGGAGACAAGTTATATGGGGAACTTATGGTTCCTTTGTCATTTGCATCTTATTGCGAATAAGGAGTTATTAAAAAAAGTGAACGCAGTTGTTTAAGACTTAAGCAATTAAGGGTTTGAAATTTTAACAAGCGAGACAACTAAAATAAAGCAGACAAGTGTCACTTAAGCAATAAGTGCTTCATCAACAATAATTTACTTCTCATTAAGCAATTGGGTTACAACAAAATCCTGCAGCCACTGTGGTCCAGGGATCTCATGTATAACTCCTTGCATAGAATTCACAATAAAACAAAACTAGAAATGCACAAATGCACAAAGACAATTCAGATGCATAAAACTGTGTGTAAGCAAAGTTCTATACACTTTCCGTTTATAAATCCCAATCAATATGAATTTTAACGCACATGCAGGAGACTACAGGTGCATCCCAACTCCTGCCAGAATTTTGTATATTTGAATATGCAAGTCAATATAAATAGCCCCTTCTGTTCAGTGTATAGTTAAAAGACAATGGCAAAAGCACATGTAAAAATGAAGAATTTCAGCGAATGTAAAATGGAGGTCCTGCTCAGTGAAGTGGAGGCAAGGAAAAACATACTATTTGGTGGCTTAAGCAGTGGTATGAGCAACAAAAGGAAATTGATGGAGTGCCACAAAAGTTCAACTTCAGAAAGTCACACAGTGCCAGAAATAAAAAAGAAATGGTCAAATATCAAAGTCAAAATGATAAGGCGAGTCACAGCCCACCATATGACTGTCAACACCACTGGAGGAAATAATGGAATTCCGGGGCTCACACCGTTTGAGCAGCGAGCTGCTGCAATTACTGGTGAGACACTTATAACTGGTATTTTACTTATCACCAGCATTTTACATTCTGCTAATCACATTCAAACAAAGTGAATATGCGCTCATATTGTTTTATGACTCCGTGCTGCATGATTTGTTGGCATAATCTTCCAAAAAATATTGTAATGCTGTACAATATGGCTGATCATTTGGTGGTCAGGGTCAAGTTAGTCATACCGCATCTCTTCAGGTATGGGCAAGCCACAATTGTTTGCCACATTATACAACACTATACACGCTTTCTGTAGACTGTAAAGCAGCACTCCACCAGTCTTATTCAAACCGCGGCAACGGCCCTTAAGCTGCCCTATAGCACATTCTACCACTATTATCATTATAATATTGCTTTTGTTCAGTCAGTGGGTGGGCGAGCAGGGTGAGAAGCCACATCTTCAGCAGGTACTTGCTGTCACCTAAGTAATCGTGTTGTATGGTTACATCATACAGATAACATTACAGTTTAGACCAGAGGGGTAAAATTAAATGTCTTATCTTAAAGAGAAGCCAGCCATCACACGCAACACTATTTTCAAGTTTGTTTCCAACACTACTATCTCTCAGAATAAATGAATCATGAGCTGAGCCAGACCATCTCGCCACAACATTAATGAGACACATGTTCGCATCAATGATAATTTACACATTAATAGAGTGGAAACGCTTTCTATTTACATAAACAAATTAATTCTCTGAAGGTGCCTTTATAGCAATGTGAGTGCCGTCAACCACTCCAATTACATTTGGAAAACACTGCTGCAAATTGAATTTTGATGTTTGCTTGTTCAAACACAGTGTAAGGGAATCTAATACATCTGGATTGCAAGTGGATGATACCATCCCATACAGCTGGCATGGCACGATTTGGTGATGGCTGAGAAATTCCAGATTGGTCAGCTAGTTCATGTTGAAAAGCTCCTATGGCTAAAAACAAGAGAGTGGACAGAACTTGCAAGGAGCAGGTAGAGGACAATTCATCAAGGTCTGTTCAGCACACAGCTCCAAGAGGACAGCTCTTGGAAATCGAAATTGACTTAGAAGCCAGTCATCATCATCTCTAAATACATGCTACTGTATCTTCTAATTCTTCCATTTGCACTGTTTTCTAGCAACGCTAAAGCAGCAATGGTATTTGGAATAGTTTGGACATTCTGTGCACCATTATATTGTTACAGATTGATTACAATCACGTGCCTTAAATTTGTAAAAGATATGCAATTAATTTTGGTGTATAATAAAGCTTGTGTCATGGATGGGAATCTATAAAAGAAAAGTAAACCACATAGAAACAGCGGCATTGTTCCAACTCCCGTTTACAAAACTGCATAAGTTTACACCAAGTTTAGTATTTATGCATCTCAAAGTGAACATGGAAACAGTTGCATGCAATGCTTTTGTGGGTACACAGCGTTTATACATGAGGCCCCTGGAGAGAATTCAGACTTGGGCATTTTTGTGGAAGACAAAATATGATGCAAGTAAATGCAAAGTATAACAAGGAAGAACTAAAATGTTTGATTTGAATATACAATGGCTTGGAACTCAAAAGTAGACCTTATTATAAAGACCTTTGAGTAGCAGTGTACTCTTTAGTTTTGACATCCAGACAGTGTAAAGAGAGGGATTAAGAGACTAATTGGTTTATAAGTTACATAGGTCAATGAGTGGAATAAAAATTATGGAACGTTTTACTTACGGTATATAACACACTAATGAGTCTTATCGAGAATGGGCCCTGCCGTGTAGTCAAACAAGGCAATTGCTTAGAGTGGCACTTGAGCAAGGGTAGCCAAATGTACCACTTTAAGCTGTTATGTGACTTATTAGGAACTTGATGACAGAGCATGTCGCCCTATCAAGTTCTCTCTGTCTTATCTTGTGAAATTGTTGAGGAATGTGCCAATTATAGCTTTCCCCAACTACATGGCACTGGCACCACTTCTGATCAATACTTGTTGATCAATAGCAAAGTGCCACATTTTAAAATGAACAAAATGTATGGTGGTGAATACAAAAAGAGGGGTCTGTTAAAGGAGTAGTCACTCCCAGGCAACCTCGTCCTCTTCCTCCCGATTCTGGCTCCGAATGAAGGGAGGATGGCCCGTTTTATAGCCCACCTGGAAGTGTTCCAGGTGCTTGACCAGCTGGCCCTGATTGCACCTCCAGGTGGGGCTGATAACTCGTCCAACCGGGTTGTTGGCTCTCGGCAGTACCCCCTAGCGGCCACCCCATCTCCCAACCAGGCTGTGGAGGACTCCATGTCCCATGGAGCCACGCGGGAGAGTGGGAAATCAACATTGGCCAAGGAGGCTACCACCTAGCGTAGGGAGGTATTGAGCTGTCCATGGTGGCTCCCCCGGAACATATGTAGCAGGGGCGTCCCGGCCGGGCATGGGACCCGGCTGTCTGTCACAGTGCCCCTCCCTCAGATGAGGCTTGTGGGACTCATCGGCCTGCCCCGCGAGGGCCGGTCTTCTCCAGGACAGGGAGTCGGCATCCTTGGGTCCGCGGCTGTGCCCTGTGAAAATATAAGGAACAGGTCTGGGGGTGCTGCCCCGACGTCCCTGCCACTCGGACGTCCTCTCTGGACAACACCGCCAGACATAGCCACCGCGGCCACAGTTAAAGCATAACCGACCTCCTCCAGTTCGACCCTTGCGAGAGCGGAAGCAGGCAGGAAACCCCTGCCCCTTCGCCCCCTCAGAGGAGGGCCAGTAACGTTTCCGCCCCTCCGCAGTGTAGCCCTCCTGTAGCCTCAAGCTGGCAGGCTTACACTGCGTCCTGTTAAGAGGATCCGGTTTCCTCTTCTGGACCCACTTCTTTCTCTGGGATGCACTAGCGGTTTGAGTCCCCCTATGGGAAAAGGAGGGACCCCTCATCGTCTGCATCCCTTTGGACTGCCGCAAGACGGGCGCTGGTGGTTGGGGCGGGGTTGTTTGGCAGCCGGCTTCCACCTGCTGCCTCCCCGCACGCTCGTCCACCCAGCTGTCGGTCATCGCAGCAGCCTCTCGTGTGGTGGGCGGGATCGCCTGGCAAGCAGTACTGACCATCACTGCTGCCAATGCCTCCCGCCCCCTTTTCTCTACGGCACAGGTCTCACTCACCTGCACCGCTCTGTCCTGCCGGTAGGAGGCTGGCGTTCCGCCGGCACGAAGCCATTCAGCCAGGTCTCCGCACGGGCTGCCGAGCTTCTTCTCAAGCCCCTCCTTCGACTCCTGCAGGACCTGAAACACCTTAAACAAGGACTGTAGGGCCAGGACAACGGATTGCACCTCCCCTACAGCCCAGGAAATGTTAATAGTTTCGGTCGGCGGTGGACATCACTTCTGTTATTTGCCCTGCTGGACCCGCCCCTTCCTGCCTTGAACTCATATGACCAGCAGTTCAGCCATCTTTGAATCACTTCACTATCAGACTCCGATCTGAAAACTTTTATCTTGTTTTACAGTGGTTAGTTTTACTGCCTCATGGTTCAATGTAACTGGTTTGAAATTTATCTAATTCTAACTAAAGCTGATCAGTTTTTCTTTGAATTCTCCACTTTGCCTCCCACATTCCCAAGATGTGTGTGGTAGGCTAAATGAGATTCCAGATTGTCATGGTATGATGAATTGGCTCTTCTCCTGGGCTCATACTCTTTTGTGACTCAATGCTGCATGATTTGATGGTATAATCTTCCATAAAATTAGATCCTAATTGGCTAAAATCTATTTTTTCCCTAACTTCTGCGGAACATGTAAGGACAACAAAATTTATGTGGATGGTAGAGAATGTATTAGTATTATGAAGGTTATTATACTGTCTATGACTTAATTTAAGTGAGAAACTGAGAAGAGAAAAGAAGTTTATCAGTAATAGATCTTCTGTACTACAGAAAATACATGAAGCATTAGTTCAGATCATGTTTCTGGCTGTGAATTCAAAATGTTAACAGCAGGCTGTATTTGTTTATTATGTTATAGTAGCTGTGTAAGCCCATGCTGTTAAAAGCCTGGGGTCCTAGGTTAGGAGCACGCACTGATACAGTGCATTGCCGCACCCACCACACGACAAACCAACTCAGGATCCAGATTAGGACCTGACTGCAGCCATGCAACGGGTGACACCTCAGCACCACACTAGTTCAGATGGAATGGAACCAGTGTGAGGTTTTTATGGTGGCTGGAGTGCCAATTCTGCCACCAACCCCCAGGTTTTTCCCTGCAGGTTGGAGGGCCTACATGCAGGGACGGACGCAGATTAACGTCATACCAGGGACGGAGCAATTGCAGGTTAAGGGCCTTGCTCAAGGGCCCAACAGAGCAGAGATCCTTTTGGCATTTTACGGGATTTGAACCAGCAACCTTCCGATTGCCAGTAGAAACTATTGAAATCTTCAGAAAAATAACTGAAATGTACAGATGTTAGGTAATTGAAAGGAACTACTCTGGGCATGTCTCTCATACGAGGTTTCGTTTTGCTGACTTGCTCGCATCGCTTGCGTATTAGCGAAGTGAGGAAAAGTAAAAGGGATACCGTTTTACCGATGTTAGTGGTTAAGAGACTTTGTCTTTCTTTAGAGGTTTCGTTTTGTTGACGTGCTGGCCCCACTTGTGTTATTAACAGCTAAGTGAGTTTTCTGTTTCCTCAGAGGTGGAGCCTTTACCCCGACTCCAGCTCTCTCTTCCGGGCCGGACAGATAGAAACACACACTTCCATGTGTAAACCTTTATATATAAGATATCCTTCACCACCTAGACATAATCTTTATATATAATATGCTACCGTGGCTGTTCGTTTGTCTGTCTAGGATTTTAAATCACCTGTAGCTTGCACTTGACTTATTGACCTGAAATTTCGTACACATATACTACGTGACGTCTACTATCTGCTTTTGGGGTAATGATTGACCTCCAAGGTTATTCCTTTTTTTATTTTTATTTTATTTTATTGTAGAATCAACTCTCGGCAGCGGCCAGGAGGGCAGCCATGCAGCGCATGTGTATGGGGGCCATTCTCATCCATATCACCTTCGCCGTCACTTCCCCTACCTCTTCATATCTTACATCATTCTTGAGGCAGATTGAAGACTTAAGTGCCAGCTTAAGTGAAAAACTAAAGAAAACGTACTAAGTAATTGCAACACAAACACTGACAATCCGTTTTAACATGAAAAGATGCCGATGAAAGAAGAGAAGAAGCGGGCCACTAGGGTTGAGAAAAGAAGAGCTGTTCAGGAAACAGCAAATTAATGCTAAATATATAGAGAAAGAGTATGACAGCTATGAATGCTCAAGTCAATTGTATTCACTGCATGTTATCGTGCAGTACGCTGTTACTAGTGAGCTTATAATGTAATTTGGGTTTTTCACTGCATACTGTTTACCTTTTTCTTTCTTGTATTGTAGATCCTTTTACAATGGATTCAACATTCCAATATTTAGCTTGGTCTTTGAAAAAATGGCTCTTATAGATTCAATTTAGTTTATTTCTGTATAGCACTCTTCACTACGTGCAGGTACAGATGACTGTGAAAAGTTTTCAGGTAAAATGTAAAATATAAATCAATTTTTTATGGTTCAGTAATTCAGTAAATTATTAGTAAAAAAAAGCAAATTATTAATTTCTGAAGCAAGAAAAAATTCAATTATAAAGCCCTGAAATGCCAGAGTCTACCCTATTATCATCATGTGCAAGTCATGAACCAACAGGGAGCAGAGCTACAAGCCCACATAGGCCACACACACACAGACACGCGCACACACATAACACAGCCACATTCATGTATGCAGGAACAATTAGCCTAACTTACACATCTTTTGTATGTGGGAGGATAAACCTCAACTGGCAGCAATCAGAATGGAGTTCTCTTAGAGCTGGAGGCAGAAGTGCTAACCACTGTGCCAAATCAGAAAAATGCAGAATATATCGTTCAAGTTATGGGGATAAAGAAAATTTTATAGTTAAAACAGGAAGATCCAACTTTCTTTAGACAGAGTATGGGAAATGGCAAGCTGTGTTACCATGGCAATTTTCACCAGTGGAAATGACAATTGGAGTGAGTCTGCCCTTAAAAGGATGGATACAATTTTAGACAAAAGAGGCCGAGGTCAGGCTCAGAATTAAGGCAAATGAGTCTGAACACCAAGCACATGGCCTGCTATCCCTATTAGACAAAATCATGTGCTACCTGACAGCTCTCCTGAGCTTAAAGAGCAGTCTCAAATCCCAAAGCTTGCAAATAACATTATATCTCAGTCATGTTTCTCTCTCATGCAAACAACTGCTCTTCTGAGTAATCTCTGGTAGTGCCAAGTTGCCTGTCGATACATATTCTTGTGAGTCACATTTTTAAAGTGTTCTTTTAGCATTCTTCTATATAAAATGTCTTTGTCAATACATCATTTAATTAACCAAATTTGAAAATATTGCTGATAGTTGTTGTTTTTCATGTGTCGGCACTGATTTTTCTCTGAGTAACCAGTTGTATCTACCTCATCCCTACGACATGTATATACAGTATATTATTTGGCAACTATAAGTTAGCCCAACAAGAATTAGTGCCACATCAGGTGTTGATTCTTGCCTTGCACTAGATGATGCCACAGTGAGGTCCACCACTGCCCCTAGCATTCCTAAACTTAATTAAGCAAAAAAAAAGGTGATTATGTAAACAATTAAGGGAAGCTTATAAATACATGTTGCAGTTCATCATTTCAAAAGAAACAAAAATAAAAATCAATTCATTACTTTTTTTAACTGGGCAGTAAATTCTCTGTAGTTTTTATGATATCTCATAATACAGAAAATACCATTTTGTTATCTATACTAATAAAAGGCAAAGCCCTCACTCACTCACTCACTCACTCACTGACTGACTGACTGACTGACTCATCACTAATTCTCCAACTTCCCGTGTAGGTAGAAGGCTGAAATTTGGCAGGCTCATTCCTTACAGCTTCCTTACAAAAGTTGGGCAGGTTTCATTTCGAAATTCTACACGTAATGGTCATAACTGGAAGGTATTTTTCTCCATTTACTGTAATGGAGTTGAGCTTGACCGCCGTGGGGGCGGAGTTTCGTGTGACATCATCACGCCGCCCACGTAATCACGTGAACTGACTGTCAACGCACTATGTAGAAAACCAGGAAGAGCTCCAAAATACGCTGAAGAAAACATGCATTATATAATTGAGAAGGCAGCGAAACAATAAGAAGCAAGCGAGTGACATATACTACCATATTCATCATTGCAGCTACTTCGGAAACAAAGAAAAGTATAAACCTAAACTTTAAATTAAGTTAATAGACAGGCTGCCGCTGGTGTTTTCCATGCCCACGGGTAATGCGGGATACAAGTTTAATGAGAGAACGCAGGATATAAACGAGAGTTTTGATCACTTTGTAACTAAGTTAAAATTGCAGGTGAAGGGGTGTGCTTATGCAAATTCCGAGAGACTGTGTTTGTGGGGGATTGACAGTTAAGGCGGGTGGAGGAGTCACGTTATCATATCCCCTCCCATTTACCTCATTTCGCTCTGAGCTGAGCTCCGCGGCTAACGCCGTCTTCCGAAGCAACTTCGTCACACTGCCACCAAGTTAATACACACGCTGTCTCTAGACTTTCTCCACACTGAATCCTCCAGGCACTACTTACAAAAGGTTACATTGACAATCGTGTTACGTTATTTTTAAAATGTTTAATTTTCTTAGCACAAGCACAGCTGAGAAGCTTCGATGCATGTGCTCCATAACGCGTTAAAAAATAATGCATTTAATCACACTTTGCATTACAATCAAAGGGGAACTTTTGTCAATGCATGATTTCCTGGTACACCGATTACATTGATCAGCGCATCCCAATTCATTTTAGCCTCGCACCACCTTGGTTTGAGAAGAAGTATGAAAAAATATGAGGTTAACACACAAAAACAGATCACCAATTCAAGCTTTATGAATAATCGATTCGCCATCAATAATTGTTTTGGTAAAGCCATACTCAGTGTAATCCTCCTTCCATTTTATAATTTTTCCGCCACTAGCCATGATTAAATGAACGGTAAAAAAGTAAGAGCGAAGCGAGGGTGACTTATTTAGGCAGGCATATATATGACAGCAACACTCATGACAATCATGTTACGTTATTATTAAAATGTTTCCTTTTCTTTTTCATTACTTATTTAACCCACTACTTCTCCGCTGCGAGGCGCGGGTATTTTGTATATGAATGACCTCCAAAGAGCGCGGAGACTTTTGATCATGTGAACGTGTCTGCAAAAACTGGCGTCTCCTGCCCTACAAAAGTCGAGCAGCCGGCGCGCGCGCATAGCTGTGCCGGCCTTTCACACGCTGACTGCGCTTCTGCGGCAAAATAATATTAAGGCGCTTCGCACTTTATTTTGCACGTATACGATTATGAGGTCGTCAGCTCGGATTATGAAGACACGCACAGGAGTGAAGGACTGACAGTGCCATCACAGCCGATTAATAGCTGGGACGTCTCACCAGTCTGCACAAGACCCACCGCGACTGTCCCCAAAAGGCGCTCATATCGTCAGCGAACACATCTCTCTATACCAGTGGTGGCGAACCTATGGCACGCGTGCCAAAGGGGGCACTCAGAGCCCTCTTTGTGGGCACGCGCGCCTTCAACCCAGCACAGAGTTCGTTACTATAAAGCCAGAGGGATGCGGGACCGGGCTGCTCCCCTTCTTCACGTGCGCCGGAGGACTTTTCTCACATCACCCGCCCCTCTGCCCAGCAGCCAAATGGGAGCGCTTCCACCCTCTCCTGTCTGGGGTAAGGCGGGCGGCTCACTTGCGGCGTGAGGGTGCGGCACGGACTGCAGCCTGTTGAGTCTGTGATTCCCGTGGTGGGGTTGGAGGGGATGTGGTATAGCTGGTCCACAGCTCAAAATTGAAAAGGCCAGTTTTAATAGATAATCGCCGCACTCGCGGCTTAAAGGGGGTTATGGTAGAGTGGCCGGAGCGGTTTCCGGGAGCTTTGTGATGCGGGCGGTCCTCGCTTAAGCGCACAGGTGAGGAGTCGTCCGAATCTGTAATTGTTGCCGGGAGATGCTAATCGCCACACCTGATCCACGACCCCGTAATACAGAAGAGAAACGTGAGGTGGATGGAAAGGGGATAAAGAAAGAGAGAGATAGAGAGAGAGAGAGAGAGCGCGCACACGGGAAAGGGAATGGAAATGGAAACGGGGGTTAATGGGAAAGACCTGCGTGAAACACTTGAGAAGATAGAAGGGATGACAAAGGACAGCACAGTTACTTCTGAAAATGGAATCCTTAAAGTGTGGAATTCTCTGCCAAATAATTTTAAGTCAATGAAGGCACTTGGGATTGCTTTCCTTACTTTGTTTGGAACATCTTATGGTTGTGAGCAGCTGTTTTCATGCTTTGAATTATATCAGCGTTTCTCAACCTTTAAGTACTTTCGACCCAGGTTTTCATAACAGTTTTAAATGCGACCCCCAAACGTTTTTTTGAAACCCTAATAAAATGTATTCCTATATTTTTTGCTGCCAATACACCGCTACAAGTTTAAAATTTCCCTACGAATACCGAACTTACGCCACATATGGCAACATTCGTGCCCCCTTTTTTGTTACTTTGCGCGGCCCACAGTTTGAGAACTGCTGAATTCTATCAAATCTGACACCAGAAACAGACTAACAGATGACCTGAGTGCTGCATGTGTTGCTCTCAAACTTACAAAGTGTGAGCCAAGGTTAAACAAATTATCAGCATGCATACAACAGCAAAAATCACATTAATTGTTCAAAACCATACCGAATGCAGACTTTTACCTTTCAATAAAAAGTTGTTTGTATCATTGAAAGCTCTGTTATTATGTTTTTCTTTTAAGACAAAAGATGTTAATGTATGAGTTGTTTTCAGGTTAAACCTGTCAGTATTCAGGTTAAATTGCCGTGTTGGCACTTTGTGATAAATAAGTGAGTTTTAGGTTGCAGTTTGGGCACTCGGTTTCTAAAAGGTTCGCCATCACTGCTCTATACTATATAAAAGAAAAAGGCAACTTTCCTTTCTTTACACCTTTTTTCCTTTTATCCCAAACCAAAGCCTTTCTCTCTTAACACTGCAGAGGACACAAAACTAATTTTCTTTAATTGCTGGTAAGGCACATTATTAGAGGCAGAAATTTGGACTTTCACATAGAAAATGTAATTTCTATACCACAGCCGTCGTGTAGCGCCTTTCAAAAGGGATCTACTACCGAGAGATGATCCATATACATTTTAGCTGCTGTTAGTACTACTTACCTCTTCTGTTATACCGTCTTTAAAATGTAGTTTACCCGCAACCACTCCAGTAGTGCTCAATGTAACTTTACTTCTTAAAACGTTAATGTTTTACTGTTTAATAACTAATAGACTATATTTTATTATTTTTCCCTTGCACTCAGTGATCAAAGCTATACACACACATATAGACACATACATATATATATACACATATATTTATATATACCTGTGTGTATGTTTGTATGTATGTGTATACACACACACACACACACACACACATACATACATACATACATACACACACACAAATTATATATATGTGTGTGCCTGTGTATGTATGTATGTAAATGTGTGTATATATGATGTAGATAGGTATGCATTTATATATATGTATATGTAGATATGTATATAGATATGTATTTTGCTATATATATATATATATATATATATATATATATATATATATATATACACAACAATAACATTAACAATCATGTTACGTTATTTTTAAAATTTTTCCTTTTCTTTTTCATACCTTCTTTAACACACTACTTCTCCGCTGCGAAGCGCAGGTATTCTGCTAGTGTTTGAATAAAACATATAGTATACTGCTCAAAAAAAATTAAAGGAACACTTTTTAATCAGAGTTTAGCATCAAGTCAATGAAACTTCTGGGCTATTGATCTGGTCAGTTAAGTACCAGAGGGGGTTATTAATCAGTTTTAGCTGCTTTGGTGTTAATGAAATTAAAAACAGGTGTAATAGAGGGGCAAGAAGGAGATGACCCCCAAAACAGGAATGGTTTAATAGGAGGAGGCCACTGACATTTTTCCATCCTCATCTTTTCTGACTGTTTCTTTACTAGCTTTGGCTATGGTCAGAGTCACTACTGGTAGTATGAGGCAGTGCCTGGACCCTACCGAGGTTGCACAGGCAATCCAACTTTTCCAGGATGGCACATCAATATGTGCCATTGCCAGAAGGTTTGCTGTGTCTCCCAGCACAGTCTCAATGGCATGGAGGAGATTCCAGGAGTCAGGCAGCTACTTTAGGAGAGCTGGACAGGGCCGTAGAAGGTCCTTAACCCATCAGCAGGACCAGTATTTGGTCCTTTGGGCAAGGAGGAACAGGATGAGCACTGCCAGAGCTGTACAAAATGACCTACAGCGGGCCACTGGTGTGAATGTCTCTGACCAAACAATCAGAAACAGACTTCATGAGGGGTCCTGAAGGCCCGACATCCTCTAGTGAGCCCTGTGCTCATTGCCCAGCACCGTGGGGCTCGATTGGCATTTGCCACAGAATACCAGAATTGGCAGGTCCACCACTGGCGCCCTGTGCTTTTCACAGATGAGAGCAGTTTCACCTTGAGCACATGTGACAGACGTGAAAGTGTCTGGAGAAGCCATGGAGAATGTTATGCTACCTGTAACATTGTTTAGCATGACTGGTTTGGTGGTGGGTCAGTGAAGGTCTGGGTAGGAATATCTATGGAGGGACGCACAGACCTCTATAGGCTAGACAACGGCACCTTGACTGTCATTAAATATCAGGATGAAATCCTTGGACCCATTGTCAGACCCTATACTCGTGCAGTGGGTCCTGGGTTCCTCCTGGTACACGACAATGCCTGGCGTCATGTGGCAAGAGTATCCAGACAGTTCCTGGAGGATGAAGGAATTGATACCATTGACAGGCCCCCACGCTTGTCTGACCTAAATCCAATAGATCACCTCTGAGACATTATGTTTTGTTCCAAAGTTTCCTTTAATTCTTTTGAGCAGTGTATATTTAGTTAGAGAGCTTGTAATAGGAAGTGGAAAATGATCAAATAAGTTGTTTCTTTAAGGATTTTCTTAAGGATAGCCAAGGATGTTTACTAATGTTTAAACAAATCATTTGTTCAATTGACTGGCAGGGTGTGACTGATCATCAAAATTAAGATTCAATTGAAAGCAACATTTTTCCCTAAATTGTTTGTTTGCTCAAAGAGTATATGCTCACAAGGTTATTCCTTAAATTACTCAAAGTCTCTAGTCTTTTAAATGAGACTTGTCACTGATTACATGGAATTTGCCTGTCATACTGATCATTTGCACAGCATCCTAGTAACCAGACACAGATTTTCTGTGCCCATGAAATTCAGAAATACAAATGGTAACAAAATAATGTCATGGAAATAACAATACAAATATCTATCCATCCATCCATCCATCCATTATCCACCGCTTATCCGAGGTCGGGTCACAGGGGCAGCAGCCTAAGCAGGGAAGCCCATACCTCCCTCTCCCCGGCCACCTCCTCGAGCACCTCTGGGAGGACCCAGAGGCGTTCAAAGGCCGGCTGGGAGATATAATCCCTCCAGCGTGTCCTGGGTCTGCCCCGTGGCCTTTTCCCAGTGGGGCATGCCCGGAACACACCCCCAGTGAGGCATCCAGGGGGCATCCTAACCAGATGCCTAAACCACCTCTACTCCGAGTCTCTCCCGGATAACTGAACTCCTCACCCTATCTCTAAGGGAAAGTCCAGCGACCCTGCACGGAAAACTAATTTCGGCCGCTTGTATCCGCGATCTTGCTCTTTCGGTCACTACCCAAAACTCGTGGCCATAGGTGAGGGTAGGAACGTAGACTGGTAAATCGGCAGCCTCGCCTTTTGGCTCAGCTCTCTCTTCACCATGATGGACCTTTACAGAGCCAGCATTACTGCGGATGCCGCACCAATCCGTCTGTCAACCTCCCGCTCCATTCTTCCCTCACTCGTGAACAAGACCCTGAGATACTTGAACTCCTCCACTTGAGGCAGTAATGTGTTCCCAATCTGGAGAGAGCATTCCACCCTTTTCTGGCTGAGAACCATGGCCTCGGATTTAGAGGTGCTGACTCTTATCCCCGCCGTTTCACACTCGGCTGCGAACCACTCCAGTGAGAGCTGAAGGTCACTGTCCGATGAAGCCAACAGAACCATGTCATCCGCAAATAGCAGAGACGAGATTCTGAGGTCACTGAACCAGACCCCCTCCGCTCATTGGCTGCGCCTAGAAATTCTGTCCATATAACTTATGAACAGAATCGGTGACAAAAGGCAGCCCTGGCGGAGTCCAACTTCAGCAGGAAACGAATCTGACTTATTACCGGCAATGTGGACCAAGCTCCTGCTCCTCCTGTACAGGGACTGAATGGCTTGTAACAACGAGCCTTGTACCCCATACTCTCGGAGCACATCCTACAGGATGCTTCGAGGGAAATGGTCGAATGCCTTCTCCAAATCCACAAAACACATGTGGACTGGTTGGGCAAACTTCCATCACCCCTCCAGGATCCTGGCCAGGGTGTAGAGCTGGTCCAGTGTTCCACGGCCGGGACGGAATCCGCATTGTTCTTCTTGAATCTGAGATTTGACCATCGATCGAACTCTTTTCTTCAGCAACCCGGAATAGACCTTACCAGGGAGGCTGAGGAGTGTGATCCCCCTATAGTTGGAGCACATCCTCCAGTCACCTTTCTTAAAAAGGGGGACCACCACCCCAGTTTGCCAATCCAGAGGCACTACCCCCGATTTCCATGCGATGTTGCAGAGACATGTCAACCAGGACTGCAACACAACATCCAGAGCCTTGAGGAACCCAGGGTGAACCTCGTCCACCCCAGGGCCCCCGCCACCTCGGAGCTTTTTAACTACCTCGGTGACCTCGGCCCCTGTTATGGACGCCCCCCCTCCGGATTCCTCCAGCTCTGCTTCCTCTAAGGAAGATTTGATGGTGGGATTGAGAATATCCTCAAAGTATTCCTTCCACCGGTCAGTAACGTCTGCAGTTGAAGTCAGCAGGGCCCCATCTCCACTGTAGACAGTGTTGGTGGAGCACCGCTTTCCCCGCCTGAGGCGCCTGACGGTTTGCCAGAACCTTCTCGGTGCCGACCAAAAGTTGTTTTCCATGGCTTCCCTAAACTCCTCCCATACCCAAGTTTTTGCCTCCACAACAGCCGATGCCGCTACACGCTTGGCCCGCCGGTACCCATCAGCTGCCTCTGGAGTCCACTGGTCAACCAGACTCGATAGGACTCTTTCTTCAGCTTGATGACCTCTCGAACCTTAGGTGTCCACCACCGGGTTCATGGATTGCCGCCATGAGAGGCACCAACAACCTTGCGGCCACAACTCTGTTCTGCTGCTACGACAATGGAGGCTCGGAACATGGCCCATTCAGACTCAATGTCCTTCACCTCCCTCGGAATGAGGTTGAAGTTCTGCCAGAGGTGGCAGTTAAAGATCTTTCTGACCGGTTCCTCCGCCAGATGTTCCCAGCAGATCCTCATTATACGTTTGGGTCTGCCTGGTTTGTCCGGTAACCTCTCCTGCCATCTGATCCAACTTACCACCAGGTGGTGATCAGTTGACAGCTCAGCCCCTCTCTTCACCCGAGTGTCCAAGACATAAGGTCGCAGATCTGATGACACGATTACAAAGTCGATCATCGAGCTGCAACCTTGGGCATCCTGGCGCCAGGTGCACTTATAGACACCCTTATACTCGAACATGGTGTTCGTTATGGACAATCCATGACCAGCACAGAAGTCCAACAACTGAACTCCACTCGAGTTTAGATCAGGGGGGCCGTTCCTCCCAATCACACCTCTCCAGGTTTCAGTGTTGTTGCCGATGTGAGTGTTTAAGTCTCCTAGCAGGATGATAGAGTCCCCAGGAGCTGCTCCTCGTAGCGCCTCTTCCAGGGACTCCAAGAAGGCTGGGTACTCTGAACTGTCGTTCGCTACATATGCGCAAACAACAGTCAGAGTCCTTCCCCCAACTCAAAGGCGTAGGGAAACAACCCTCTTGTCCAACAGGGAGAACCCCAACGTGCAGGCCTCGAGCCAGGGGGCCATAAGCAAGCCCACCCCTGCCCGACGCCTCACACCCACAGCAACTCCAGAGTGGAACAAAGTCCAGCCTCCCTCAAGACGAATGGTTCCAGAGCCCAGACCGTGCGTAGAGGTGAGCCCGACTACATCTAGCCTGTACCTCTCAACCTCTCGCACCAGTTCAGGCTCCTTCTCCACCAGAGAGGTAACATTCCATGTCCCAAGAGCCAGTTTTGGCAACTGAAGGTTGGAACGCTAGAGTTCCTGCCTTTGGCTACCACCCATATCGCATTGCACCCGACCCCTATAGCCTCTCTTGCAGGTGGTGGGCCCACAGGAGAGTGGAACCACGTTGCTCCTTCGGGCTGAGCCTGGCTGGGCCCAGTGGTCGAAGGTCCAGCCACCAGGTGCTCGCCAGTGAGCCCCTCCTCCCGGGCAAGGGAAACGCCGATCCTTGGTTTAACTCCATATGGGGTCTCAAGGTCGAGTTAGTCTGGATCTTCACCTTAGACCTGTTTGCCTTGGGAAGCCCTACCAGGAGCATGTAGCTCCCGACAACATAGCTCAGAGGATCACTAGACCGCGCAAGCCCTTCTGCCACGAAAAGGCTTCAATCCAAGAAGGGACAATACAAATATAAACTGTTATTATCTCTTAGACTCTCAAAACTCAAAATTGAGGCTTTTGCCTTTATAAATAGACCACTCTAAAGGGACCTACTATAAAGAGGAGCTTAGCCCAAAATCCAGAAGCAGACTTTTGGCCTGCCCAGGCACAACAAAAATATGAAAAGACTTTAAAGTAAAAATGGGAGAGAGGAATCATAAAACCCATGGCTCAAATATCAAATGTGTTCTTTTGTATGGTAGAGATTTATTCAAAAGCAATAATGAAAAAACAAAAGTAAAAAAAAGGAATATAAAAGATAACTCTAAAAGACAAACCCAAAGCTGACAAAACCAGACTGTAATCCAAAAATTTGAATCGATAAACATGTCAAATTCCATAACTGTTATGCCACTTGTGAAAATCTGAAGCAGCCCAGCAGCTTTGCAGCTTGGATGTCCACCATCTGTCTTCACCATCTGACTGACCACTCCAGTAATCTGACAAGAAGTGTTTAAGAACAACTTCTGTGATGTTGGAAGCAACTAACTATGATATGTGTGCTACGAAAAGAAGTCTTTCCCAAAGACTGAAAATTATATTGAAAACAGAACAAGTCTTCTCTAAGGATTGTGAGTTGTAGTTCAAGTCAGAGACCTTAACAGTAAATGTAGTGGGACAAGAATTGCAAGGAGTCGTTTACCAAAATTTATATTATTTTACAAGAGCCAAAACATTTACCTCCTTGGTGTAGACACCGTGCATCACTTAGGCTTGGAATTTTATAAAAAAAATGGTTAATCTCAACTATCTCTTGGGATAAGCTGTTTTGGTGAGCTACAGGGTTTTAAGCCCAAATAATGCTGGAAACAGTGTTTAGCTGCCATCTTTTGTATGACAAAATCATACTAGAAAACAAATCTTCAATTCTTCTATGTGTTCTGTCACTCTATAGTATCTCATCCCATATTCATTAGCAGGGTGAAGCCATGGAAAGGAAAATCTGTAAAGCCTGTCCTAGAATAAACTCAAACTGAACCATTAGTTAAATCAAGCTATAGTTACAACAATGTGAACTGGTCATCAGACTTTGATGCAGAGAGTGAAACTGATGCATAGGGCACTTTATGATCGAGCCACCACAATATGCCTCATGACTTCAGTCACATAAAGCTGCAGTAAAGCTATAGTATCTATGTAGCAAAAAGGCAAAATTATTGTGTTGGACAAGAAAGACATTAGCCTCCTAAGCACTGTTTGCAATGCAGCATATGTCAATACCTGTGTCAAGAGAAATGTGAAAATCACTTAGCCTTTTGCTGTGGTAGCCAACAATAACAAAATGGGAATATCAATTGTGCGAATCAGGCTCTAATATTCTACCCTCTCATGCACAGGCAACGTAAAAATGAATATACGTAAGAAAACTGCAGAAAAGAACATGCTTGTAATGTTCCGATTGCACATTTGGGCTGTGCTTTGGTGGCTGTTTCAGTACAGCAGAGGACACTAGACATACCTTATTCAATGTTTTTGGGTCATTTTTACAGGGGTAAATGCCTGAGGAGGTTAAGATGAACTCTGAGTCAAACACTAAAAACAGCTATGAGTCAAACCGGAATATCAAAATCAAGACTAACTAACCACACTTGTTCGCTGATCAAATCTGCATCTCAAACAAAGGGGCTCCTGAGGCAAATCTTCCTGATGCAAAATAGGGAGAAGGTCTCTAGCAATAAGATAAGATTCTTTAGCAACCCATTATCCATCTGTAGCAGCTTCTAAAATGGTGATGTGACACACTCAAAATTTAATCCAACAAAAATTAAAGTATTTTTTAAATAAAGAAACATATATAAAAAACTTGACGATTAAACTTTTAATATATAAAATAAATTACCTGATGTACAAAAAAAATTCTAACTTGCCAAAATGAGTTTATCAGTTATTGATAATTAGCTGTGCTATCCCTTTAAGACAGATTGAAATGTAAGTAATCAACATAGACCTCAGAGTTATCATTTGCAATGTACTAACCATTGGATTGTATTTTGTAATGCATCCATCTTAATAAAATGATAAGTGCCTGTGTATCTGTGAGTCCTTCTGGCTGCTGTCTCTCAGTCATTCTAACAGATGGTGCACCACAAAAGTTGAAAAAAAAAAGTGAAAAAATGCATTGCATTTGTCAATCCAACAGATGTAATATCACAGACATTAACACTGTTTGTACAAATCCCATACCAAATGGTATATAACAGAAATATATGTATTGAATTTGTAATTCCAACAGATGATGCATCACAAACATTTGCAATAATGGCTTTTTTATTTATGCAACATCCATTGGAATAAGAGAGAAAGAAACTGGATAGACATGCAGATGCACAGACACTTATCCATTTATCAAGATAGATAACCCACAGAAAAAAAAAAAACGAAGAAGTATTTAGAAATGTCTAATCCACAAAATCCGAAAGAGAGCAGATAACAGAAGTAGAATTCACTAATCCCACAGCATTAGCCCCATAAGCTTTTGCAGGCTTAGATATAGCACACCACTGCTTTGTCAGGGGGCCCCACACCTTAGGCTCAACTTAAAGAGCACAAGCAATATATCACAAGGATTAAATATGTATATAATCAACATAAGATAAAAATATTACATAAAATATTCATGAAGAAATTATACACAAAAAAGAAAGCAAATCAAAAGTAAAATATGATGCTGTTTCCTAATATAAGCAAATAAAAATTAATAATGTGATGAAACTAATGAAGACAGTATAAAAATGAACATTTGTGTCCGAACCATATTTTTATACTACTGCCAAATAATTATTGTTTATTTTCTTCACTCTCTTTGGCTTAAACACACTTTTAAAAAGATATGGTAAAAAGAGTGTGTAAAATAATACAAAATGTATGTCTAGCCTTTAAGTTTTTTCATTTTCCATTAGAGCTGCCTACAGTAATCATTTCCTTTGACTCTTTCTTATCTATGACCAAACTTCAACTGATGCAAGTCAACTCATCTATTTTCTGAAAGTTCTTTTTCTATTACAAGGTAAAAGTAAAAGGAGGCTCAACAACATGAAAGAGATGGGACACCACCCTGGTGACCTTGTATAATTAGAAGCTAAAATAAACAAAGAAAACACATAATAAATGCAGAAGAGTCTTTTCAGACAGGAGCTCAGAACAGAACTCACTCCAAGATGGCTGAATTGATGGTCCTATGACTTACATGCATGAAGGGGCAGGTCCGGGAGGCTTTACAATGGAAGTGACATCAAAGGTGGAATAGCTGTCAGTCTTCCGTTTTGCAGTGAGAGGAAGAGAGATGGGATTAGCAAACAGCGCCACACCCTGGTTCAGCAGATAACTACCATGACCAGAGCCCTTAAGCTGCCTCCCAAGCACATGTGTGTTCAGCACTAACAAGCCATTTAATTAATTACCAAGTTTCGTTATCTGCCAGGCCTGGCTTCTAATTACAAAACTAGCTCAAATGAAAACCGGCAACTAATGTGGACCTCCAGGAGATTTCTTTATTGTCTTATAGATTCAATTTACTCATAACAAAAAACTAATAACATTTGAAAAGTGAAAGTTTTTCAACTTCAGCAAAAATATGTTTTCAGAAAGGTCTGCATATTTATTAACAAAAAAATAAAACTGAAATCTCTCATTCATTGAGATGGTCAGAGTTTGATGGGCAAAATGTCAGATTTATCCATTAAAGATTAAATGGACAACATAAAGAAGTAAGCAGAAGGTGAAAGGGTCTGGGTACTTTCTGAATCCACTGTAAGTGCTTTTTGAATTGTTAATTAATTTAAAAATGTGTGACAGTGCATAAAATAAAGACTCAGGACTTTCATTTTTCACATCTTGCCTGAAGAAGGGGCCTGAGTTGCTTCGAAAGTTTGCATATTATAATCTTTTAGTTAGCAAATAGAAGGTGTCATTTTGCTTGACTTCTCACTACATTCACATCTGAGGCAAAAACCTTTCGGTATTTGAAATTTTAAACCGTGGAATAATTACAATATTATATCCCTTAATGAGATAACCCAAGTAAGAGTAATTTTTAAAATTAGCTAAATATGATTTATTTCAGTTATATAGTTATACAGAAGAGGGGGGAGACATGTCCGGAGGCAGGAGGAGAGGAGGAAAGTAAAGAGAGTGGAACTGAGGGTAGAAACTTTGAATGTTGGCAGTATGACTGGTAAGGGGAGAGAGTTAGCAGATATGATGGAGAGAAGGAAGGCTGATATATTGTGCATGCAAGAGACTAAATGTAAGGGGAGTAAGGCCAGGTGGATCGGAGGTCGATTCAAATTGTTCTATGATGGTGAGGATGGGAGGAGAAATGGGGTAGGAGTTATTCTGAAGGAATAGTATGTCAAGAGTGTCAGGCAGAGTAATGATTAAGAAAGCTGGAAATTGGAGGTGTGATGATGAATGTTGTTAGTGCATATGCACCACAGGTTGGGTGTGCAATGGGTGAGAAAGAAGATTTTTGGAGTGAGTTGGATGAAGTGATGAACAGTGTACCAAAGGGACCGAAAGTGGTGATTGGAGCGGATTTCAATGGGCAAGTTAGTGAACGGAACAGTGGAGACGAGGAGGTGATGGGTGGGTATGGTGTCAAGGAGAGGAATGAAGAAGGTCAGAGGATAGTGGATTTTGCCAAAAGGATGGACATGGCTGTGGTGAATACATATTTTATGAAGAGGGAGTAACATAGGGTTACATACAAGATGCACACAGGTAGATTACAGTACATCCTATGCAAAAGAGTTGATCTGAAGGTGATTGAAGACTGCAAATTGGTGGCAGGGGAAAGTGTAGTTAAGCAGCATAGGATGGTGGTCTGCAGGATGATGTTGGAGATCAAGAAGAGGAAGAGAGTGAGGGCAGAGCCAAGGATCAAATGGTGGAAGTTGTAAAAGGAAGAATGCAAGGTTGAGTTTAGGGAGGAGGTGAGGCAGGCACTAGGTGGCAGTGAAGAGTTACCAGACAGCTGGGAAACTACAGCAGATGTAGTAAAGGTGACAGCAAGAAGGGTGCTTGGCGTGACATATGGAAAGAGGAAGGAGGAAAAGGAAATCTGGTGGTGGAATGAGGAAATACAGGAGAGTATACAGAGGAAGAGGATGGCAAAGAAGAAGTGGAATAGTCAGAGAGATGCAGAAAGCAGACAAGAGTACAAGGAGATAAGGTGCAAGGTGAAGAGAGAGGTGGTGAATGCTAAAGAAAAGGTGTATGATGAGGTGCATGAGAGGTTGGACACTAAGGATGGAGAAAAGGACCTGTACCGATTGGCTAGACAGAGGGACCGAGCTGGGAAAGATATGCAGTAGGTTAGGGTGATAAAGGATAAAGATGGAAACGTACTCACAAGCGAGGAGAGTGTGTTGAGCAGACGGAAAGATAGAGAGGCTGATGAATGAAGAGAACGAGAGAGAGAAGAAGTTGGATGATGTGGAGATAGTGAATCAGGAAGGGCAACGGATTAGCAAGGAGGAAGTAAGGACAGCTTTGAAGAGGATGAAAAATGGAAAGGCCTGTGGAAGCATGGAGGTGTCTACAACAACAACATTTATTTATATAGCACATTTTCATACAAATAATGTAGCATAAAGTGCTTTACATGATGAAGAAAAGAGAAAAAAAATGACAAAGTAAGAACTAAAATAAGGCAACACTAATTAACATAGAATAAGAGTAAGGTCCGATGGCCAGGGAGGACAGAAAAAACAAGAAAAACTCCAGACGACTAGAGAGAAAAAAAATAAAATCTGCAGGGGTTCCAGACCATGAGACCACCCAGCCTCCTCTGGGCATTCTACCTAACATAAATGAAAACAGTCCTCTTTGTATTTAGGGTTCTCATGGAAGGACTTGATGATGACGGTCATGAGGACTTCCGGCTTTTAATCCATCAATGTAGGAACATCATGGTACTTTGATTAGGTGGTGGTGGCGAAGGTCACCACCACAGAAAACCGGGAAAAGAAACAGAAGAGAGAGTAGGGGTTAGTAAGGATTTTAGAGCCACCATGAATAGTTATGACAATAAATTGAATATACAGAGTATCTGTACTGTGATTTGTTCTAAAACCTGACTGAAATTTATCAAGAATAGCATGTTTATTGAGGTGGTCATTTAGCTGCATAATGACTGCCTTATCTACAATTTTACTTAAGAAAGGCTGCTTAGAAATGGGTCTAAAATTTTCAAAAGCAGAGGGGTCAAGATTATTTTTCTTGAGGGGTTTAACTATAACAGTCTTAAGACAGTCTGGGAAGAGCCCTGTATCTAATGACAAGTTTACTATGTCAAGAATACTATCGATTAGCATGCCCGATACTTCTTTAAAGAGACTTGTTGGTATTGGGTCAAGGACTCAGGTGGAGGGTCTCAGTTGAGAAATTATTCTATGTAAATCAGGTAAATCTATCCTGGTGAAAGAATTTAATTTGTTTATAACGGAGTACTGGGCCTTAGGAGGATCCGCAGTGTTGGGGAGATATACTATATTATTTCTAATATCATTCATTTTTTGATTGAAAAATACAGCAATAGCCTCACAGGTTTCACTGGAAGTATTTTGGAGCCATTCCTTTGCGTTACCTGGGTTTAGCAGATGATCAATTGTAGAGAATAAGAGTCTGGGATTACTGGCATTGTTATTTATAATCTTAGAGAAATAGCAGCACCTCTGAAGACGGACTGTGTTATTGTACTCTGTTATTTTAACCTTCAATATCTCATAGTGGATAGTTAGTTTAGTTTTTCTCCATTTACGCTCAGCTCTACAGCATGTTCTCTTTAAATCAGACACTCTTTGGGTCTTCCATGGTATAACAATGCTAGAAGATTTTTTAACTGTCTTTTCAGGTGCAACTATATCAACAGCAGCTCTCACCTTAGTATTAAATTTTTCCACCTTACTATTTACATTATCCTCGCTATTATAGTCAGCACTATAAACGGACTGATTGCTTAGAATGTTTGTAAGTTTTATAGCTGCTGATGGATCAAAGAAGCGTTTTTTGACAATATGCTTCTCATGAATGTTTTCTATCAATATTTCTATATTAAATAGTAAAAGAAAGTGGTCTGATAGACCAATATCAATGATCTGCTTCACATCAACTTTTAGTCCTTTGGTAATTACTAAGTCTAATGTATGACCTGCTTTATGTGTAGGCTGATTAACGAGCTGTCTCAAATCAAAAGAGTCCAGGAGGTTCATGAATTCTTTTACTTTTTGGTCACACTGATTATCGATATGAAAGTTAAAGTCGCCAACTATTAAGAGTGTGTCATAGTTCGTAATTATAATTGACATTAAAGTCTGAAAATTCCTCAAAAAAGACGCATTAAATTTAGGAGGTCTATACACGGATAATTCTAGAAAGTGAGCATCTCCATGAATAACAACGGCAAGATACTCACAGGACTTGAATTTATCAAAACTGACACCTTTACGCTTTAACCAGCTCGAATAAATGTTTGCTAAGCCGCCACCTTTCTTACCACGGCGATCCGCACAAGTAAAACTGCAATTCGGAGGCACAGATTCGATTAAAACAGCTGCGCCATCTGTGCTGAACCACATTTCACATGCAATAAAATCAATTTTTCTATCACTAATAAGATCGTTGATGAAAAACGTTTTGTTGGTTAATGCTTTAACATTTAATAATGCCATATTTAATGTTTCGGAGGAGCATAGCTGATTTCTATGTGCGTTATTGGTATTTGGAACACAAACTAAGTTATTTTTATTAGCGCCACTCTGTGTGTATTTTTTATTTAATCTATAATCTGTTTTTATAGTTTTAATACATTGTTCATCTAAAGTAGTAATTGTAATTAAATTATTAGTGTTTATGCTGCACTGGCTACATTTTTTTATGTGCATTGAGATTAGCTATTAGAGTAGTAATGTAGTGCACTTTTGCGGAAGACTTTGTTAAAGAATTATCATGTCCTAGCAAAGCATTAGCATTACAGAAGGGGTTAAGAGTAGAAGTAGACAGTCAAGAGAGACGAATTACCTTAGCAATGTTTTCGGAGAGGATCCGGGCGCAGAATATATTCGAATGTAGACCATCCCGCTTGAAGAAACATGGCCTTTCCCAGAAGAGGTCCCAGTTGTCAATGAACCTAATGTTTTGGTTCTCACAGAAGCCTTTCAGCCAGTTGTTTAATCCCAGCAGACGACTGTAGTATTCGTTTGATCCGAGATGTGTACCCGAAATGAAGATCCTTCCCGACGGGTTCCTCTCCTTCGTGTCTTTAATTAGTGTTGTAAAGTCAGCCTTGAGGATCTCCGACTGTCTGTGCCTCACGTCGTTTACCCCTGCATGTAATACAATGGATTCCACTGCCCTGTTCTTGTGCTTCTCATAGACTGTTGGCGCACGTCTCAAAACATCTCGGACACGAGCACCGGGAAAACAAGAAACAAAAGATTTCCGATTAGGGCATGCAATGTTGAGATTTCTTATAATTGAATCACCCATCACGATTACATCACCCGGGGTTGGAGGCAAACTAGGGGAGCGGAGAGGGTTGAACCGATTCTGGGTCGAGATGCTCGCCTGTGCTGATGGAGGTGTTCTAGCCTTGAACCCCCACCTGCATAGCTGAAACACGCCAAGGTCTTTATCGGTGGCAATGTCGCTCTGACGAGGCGCAGGGGTGAAGCTCACTTGTCCTTGGAGGTGAGCGGCACAACGTGGAGTCGATGTTACTGAAACCCAGCATGTTACGTCGATTTCAGATGGTGAGGATGGTTTTACCAGCAGCTGAGCCTTCAAATCCCTACGGTACATTCGTCTAGACTGGAGTTTCTGGATTTGGTTGTCGAGAGCCTGGAGTTCTTCTACGACGATGGCAACGCGATTCATCTCACTGTCGGCCATTGTCTGCTTCTGCTTCCCTTTGTGCCCTAGGAAAGAATGAGAGACAGAGAGAAGTTAGGAGAGATGGCAGTGGAGTTTTTAACCAGATTCTTTAATAGAATTTTGGAAAGTGAGAGGATGCCTGAGGAGTAGAGAAGAAGTGTACTGGTGCTAATATTTAAGAATAAGGGGATGTGCAGGACTGCAGTAACTACAGGGGAATAAAATTGATGAACCACAGCATGAAGTTATGGGAAAAAAGTAGTGGAAGTTAGGTTAAGAAGTTAAGTGATGTTTAGTGAGCAGCAGTATGGTTTCATGCCAAGAAAGAGCACCACAGATGCAATGTTTGCTCTGAGGATGTTGATGTAGAAGTTTAGAGAAGGCTAGAAGGAATGGCATTGCGTCTTCGTGGACCTGGTGAAAGCATATGACAGGGTGCCTCAAGAGAAGCTGTGGTATTGTATAATGAAGTCAGGAGTGGCAGAGAAGTACATAAGAGTTGTATAGGATATGTACGAGGGAAGTGTGACAGTGGTGAGGTCTGCGGTAGGAGTGACGGATACATTCAAGTTGGAGGTGGGATTACATCAGGGCTCGGCTCTGAGCCTTTTCTTATTTGCAATGGCGATGGACAGGTTGACAGACAAGATTAGACAGGAGTCCCTGTGGACTATGATGTTTGCTGATGACTTTGTGATCTGTAGCGATAGTAGGGAGCAGGTTGAGGAGACCCTGGAGATATGCTCTAGAGAGGAGAGGAATGAAGGTCAGTAGAAACAAGACAGAATACATGTGTGTAAATGATAGGGAGGTCAGTGGAATGGTGAGGATTCAGGAAGTAGAGTTGGCGAAGGTGGATGAGTTTAAATACTTGGGATCAACAGTACAGAGTATTGGGGATTGTGGAAGAGAGGTGAAAAAGAGAGTGCAGGCAGGGTGGAATGGGTGGAGAAGAGTGTCAGGAGTAATTTGTGACAGACGTGTATCAGCAAGAGTGAAAGGGAAGATCTACAGGACAGTAGTGAGACCACCTATGTTATATGGGTTGGAGACGGTGGCACTGACCAGAAAGCAGGAGACAGAGCAGGAAGTAACAGAGTTAAAGATGCTAAGATTTACATTGGGTGTGACGAGGATGGACAGGATTAGAAATGAGTACATTAGAGCGTCAGCTCAAGTTGGACGGTTGGGAGACAAAGTCAGAGAGATGAGATTGCGTTGGTTTGGACATGTGCAGAAGAGAGATGCTGAGTATATTGGGAGAAGGATGCTAAGGATAGAGCTGCCAGGGAAGAGGAAAAGAGGAAGGCCTAAGCAAAGGTTTATGGATGTGGTGAAACAGGACATGCAGGTGATGAGTGTAACAGAACAAGATGCAGAGGACAGAAAGATATGTAAGAAGATGATCTGCTGTGGCAACCCCTAACGGAGGCAGCCAAAAGAAGAAGAAGATTACAGTTATCTTGCTGTAACTGACTGATACATAAAGAGATTGATATTAAACAAGTAATCCATAGTTGTAGATCTAGAGTAACTCAACAAAATAGTAGATTGCCAGAAGGGTGCAATGAAAGTCAGGATGTTAAAGCCAAAAGGATTACAAAACAAAAGTTAAAATACACGCCTGGATTAAAATGCTAAACAACAATAGAAGATTTGTTCAATATACAGTATTTGTCCTTAAGCTTTTTGTCGGCTGTGGACATTCCCTAAATAAAAGTAAAATTCATATAAGAAGTGATCGCAGGTGACATGGTTTTTGTAAGAAATGGCCTCTGTTACAACAGACACTAATTTGCCCATCCCAACAACAGCCCTTTACAAGGAAAGTGGTCAGTCTAGATCAGTCTGTATGGAGTATACATGATTAAGTTCTCTTGTCCATTGCGATTGTTCATAGTATCAGAGGCAGATATGATTTTTTCAAGGTCATTTGATTCTGAGCTGATTAACCAAACCTATAATGCTAATCAGCTATGCTTTGTGTTGCTGTTCAGCTTCCTCTAACATGTGAGATGGTGGGATAAAGGGAAAAGATTAATTGGGCAGTAAGATGTATTTTTTTAAAACAGAAAACTAGGCAATGGATGGTCAGTATAAATGCTTAGTGTCAGTGCTAGTCTCAAGAATAAGATTTGTAAACAAAATATTTGCAAAGACAAAATCCAATCAGTATAATGGAAATCATCAATGATAGATGAGCATTAATAAATGTAGTTGACAATTATAGAATAATATAAATTATTTTGCTATTAAGCTTCAAATGCTTTGATCATAACTGCACCGGTCCTTAAAAATATTCTGATGTTTACTGTGAACTTTCTGAACTTGCCATGAAACACAAGTGAAGATCAAGAAATTGTATTATTGATTTCCACAAAGAAGCAAAAACAACATTTTTTGAGACTTCTGCTACAAGTTCTAAAGTTGTACAGACTTTAATAAAAATTTTATAAGGAGAGACCGGGAGATAAAATGTCAGAAAATGAAGCATATGATTAAAATCAAAGATTAAGGAGAGAAATGACAACACCACCAACACTAACCCACAAATCAAAGTCTAAGTTCAGAGCAACAGTTCGCAAAATAAAGTAGATAGTTCACAAATACTGAATCTAGTTTCAGATAATATGAAGTTAACTGAGGTGACAAAAAGAGGTGACAGATGTTGTCGTGGGAATGGTCCCCATGACAACAGGTGACTCGTAGACCTCAAAATAGTGGAGCCCAAAAGAACATCAAAATGGTGTCAAAAAGTATGATAAATAAATTATAAACTTTAAAGTAGTAGAGACTCTAAATAGAAAACAGTTGCCAGAAAATGACTCTGTGCAGGAAAGCCCCAGAAAACATGAATAAACTATTTTTATAGCTACAGAAGAGCTTGAGAAAAATGATAAAATAATGAGCATTCCATTTATTTTTTCTTTTCTTTTAGTTTGACAGAGATCATTTTTGTTCCTGTCTTTGCTTATGTGAAGCCATTTGGAAGCTGTGATCATTATCCTGGTGACGTCAAAGAAGTCACACTGTATATATAGTAACAGTTGCCCCTTGCATTATCATTTGGTGGATACATAACATTCCAGATTCTCTTTTGGTATAGTAAGTTTTCTTTTCAAGTAGGCTGTTTTTTTTTTTTACTTAGTTTTACCTTTGACTTTTGAAAAATGTCTTCTTCCTTTGGGTGACTGGTTATTTTTGACTCTTTGCTTGCCTTGACCACACCTTTGCCAACATGTAAGATCTCCAGGGGCCTCATGTATAAACAGTGTGTTTGCATAGAAATGTTGTGTACTCCTGTTTCTGCGCTCAAATCGCTATGTATAAAACCTAAACTTGGCGTAAAGCCACGCAAATTTTCACGCCAGCCCAAACCATTGCGTACGCAAGTTCTCTGCTCGGTTTTGCAAACTGGTGGCACCCAGCGTCAAAGCAGTACTACTGTTCCTGTGTGGTTTCCCTTTAGATTTTAGATTCACATCCCTGACGCGGCTTTATCAAATGCATTGAAATTAACCACATATCATTTATTATTTTAAGGCATCTCATTGTAATCAACCCATAACCATATAATGGTGCACCGAATGGCCAAACTATTGTAAATACTACCACTGCTTTAGTGCTGTTATTCCCAGTGCACCAAAGAGTATTTAACTCATTGTATCTGAGTGTGGAATCGCAGCTGTACAGCAGCTGATCGGATTATCGGTATACAGCATCAAGCACACGCTGCCTCAAGCATGCATGCAATCAATTTGAACTGTTCCCATACGAGAGACGCTTCAAAGCCTTTCATAGGGACCTCGTGAATCAGAAACAGTTTTATCCCAAGTGCTCTAAATGCATTCAATCAATCCATCATTTGTTCCTGGTAGAAATGTTTGTACTTATACAAGTAAGTACAATCACCTCACTGTAAACTTGCACTACAGTTATAATATTGCACAACCTGAGCCACTTTATAAAGCGTGTATTTAAATATGATGACGACTGGCTTCTAAGTCTATTTAGATTTCCAAGCGCTATATTCTTGGAGCACTTGGTATCATTTTTAAGATGAAATGCAGTAAAGCATGTTTATTACATTATACAGATACGTTTTAAACTTTTAAAATAATGTACATTGTTAATAATTAAGGACACGTTGGCACAGTGCCAGCGAAGAGCTGACATGTACTATCAAGATATTTCAATGTTTAATAAAATTTTGAAGAATCGGTGATCTAAGCTTACAGATGGCTTGGCATCTATTACAGAGCTGATCGTGTGGCGATTGATTACTTGGAGAAAGAAAAGGAAGGAGGTTAGTACGTTTGAAAGAGACAGTATTGTTGCAGTAAATTATTTCATCGAAGGTTGTGCACGGCACAGCAAGCATCTTGCGGGAGGCAGGAACAATCTCTAGACAGGGCGCCAGCTCATCGTTAGTACTGCGCCACCGTGTCTCCATGTTTAAATCATGCTTTAATTCCTATCATTATGAGAATGATATCAAGTATACATCGTAACCCTTAAACCGCGTGAACCGCCTATAGTCAGTTCCCAATGCAATTTGCCAGCACGCCGGAGCCGAGTATATTCGACGATGTATATTCATTGAATGCTGCAAATGGCTATAGCCGTGTCTCAGTCCAATTTGCCAGCAAGCAGGGGCAGAGTATATTCGGCGACATACATTCATTGAACACCGCAACTGGCTATTTGCCAGCATGCCAGAGCTGATGCGGCCCCGGCAGCACTGCAGCATCACTGTTCCAGGGATTCAGCTGTTGCACTAGACTAGCCTGCAAGCATCAGTGCTTACCTGTGTGTGCTTGTGTGCAGCCAGTTTATACGCAGTTGGCTCAGTGATTTACTGAATTTTATCAATGCCGTCAGTTGCACTTTGTACATATAATAACTGATTGTTGCAGTAGTTTTTTTAAAAGTTTTTACAGTTCATTGGCAGTATGTAAAATGATCAGTGCTGCAGTAATTGTGATGCTCTTTGCATGAAAAAAATGTGTTCCATTAAAATTTCACATTTTCTTTGTGAATTGTGACGTTTACTTAAAAAGTGCAGCAAAAAAGTATTTGGCGTCCAGGGATGCATTAACCCCCAAGTATGTGGCAGTTTAAAATTTTTAAGAGAGCTGTAATATCATGAATTTAATGTATTCTGTGTCCTGTCGGCGGAAGAGAAAGCCCGTTTAAGAAGCACATAGTGATTCACACACAAAGAGCACACAAAAGAACACACAGAAAAAAGCATTTAACATGCTACTTTAGTTACGATGGGATCTGAGAAACTAGTAAATTAAACAATTTTAAGATGAAGTTTATGACGTTCTGCTTTGATAACAAAATAAAGTAAATGATTAAAGTGGAAATTTCGAGATTAAAGTTGATATCTGGACATTTTTTTCAACTGTGTCCCTATTTTTCCAACTTTCTTCATGATGCCATTTCCTCCCGTAACCTTAGATCCTCTTCCTCCATCCGTCTGACTTTCCCTTTCGCCCGTCTAACCACCATGGGGAGCAGAGCATTCAGCTGTTCTGTTCCCAAGCTCTTGAACTCACTACCTACTGAGCTTAGAAATATCGAATCATTTTCAACCTTCAAATGTAAACTTAAAACCCATCTATTTAAAATGGCTTTTTTCTCTGTGATTACAGTGGCTTTGTTTGGTCTTAATTTTTATATTTTCTTTATTTTCTGATGTTTTAAGTTGTTTATAATGTTTTTTTATTTATTGTTTGTTCTGTCCTTGAGTTCTTAGAAAGGCGCCTTGTATAAACAAAATGTATTATTACCTGGGTGGAGTGGAGGAGATTGGAGAGAATAAAAGACTGAAGAAAGTGTTGTGCTAGGTGTTAGAACCCTATGTGGGTTCTGTCTGGGAGCCCTTCAACCCTACACTGTCGGTAATGTTACAGATGAGCTTAGTAGTGAGGTAACAACATAGCAAGGGGATGGTGTAAAAGTGTCAAGTGCTTTTATTAAAACAGTAATCAAAACAAAGTGTTCAAAATAAATAAAATGCAGTGTCCAACGTTCCAGTAAATAATCCATAAAAACAATTGTGCAACGTGGAGGTTAAAAACAATAGAAAAAAAGTCTTCTTAAAAACAACGAGGTTAAAAGACAGCAAGAAGCATTCTTTTAAAAAAAACAACGAAGCCCAGCGCCTTTTTACCTGGCGGCTCCCCTGTTTCCCTCGTCCAGGCTTCTCAACAGGGGAGCCGCCCGTTCTGCAGCTGGCCTTCTCTTCATGCTGCTGTTGGTCGTTCGCCTCTCTGATCCCTGGCTCCGGTAGGCATCACCGAACAGCGACCTGGGATTCCCCAACGATCAGGGCTCTCACACTGGGGACACCACGTCCCAAGTCCCGACTCCCGTAGCCTTCTCGGCCTTACGCGGCCAGTCACCTGCCTTCCGGTCACTCCCGCCCTTCAAAACAAACTCTGCGGGAGCGACCACTAGAACTACTACCCGGGTGTTGGCCAAACACCCAGGCTTCCTGCACAGCAGCAGGCGAGCCTTCACTCGCTCACTCGCTCGCTCGCTCTCCCACACCGACTCTCTCCCTCTCTCCCCACTGCTTCCTGCTTTCCTCCTGCAACCTCCCATTCGTTCTTTCTTTTTCTCCCTTTTTAGCGGACTCACGCTTCTATTTATCAAAAGGGCATGGCAGCTGTGGCAAATCAGCGGCCCCAGGAAAAATCACGGATGTGGACAGTTTATCACCTGTGCACTTAGGTGAGAAACGCCCGATCTCTGCAAATCGCTCCGAGAACCGCTTCAGCCACACTACCATGCCCCCTCGCTAAGCTGCGAGCGCGGTGATTATTTATTTAAAAATGGCCCTTTTGTCGTGAGCTGTGGACCCACTACACCACATATGGTAGTGTGGACAAAAAACCTGTACAAGGTACACATTGGGCAATAAACAAAAGAGCTGAATCTGAAGCCAGGACTGTGTCTGTGGTAGCTGTGCCTGGGGTTTGGGGTGCTGGTAAGCCCCCTAGTGGCCACAATATATATGATCCAAAAAGTGTGACAGTGTTTCTTCTTATAATACATCCCTACATTTTTATTCTTTTTTGTTTTTTAATTTATTCAGTTTCTTTCTTCTTTTTGTTTTTCCTTAGTATTCCAATGGTCCTACCTATAAATTCAAATAGGATGCTGTTCTTGTTTCTTGTTTCGTTTTGCTGTTATAAATTGTTCTAAAGAAATGACTATTCACTGTTTTACTAGCTGAAAAATATAACACAGTTAAACTGCCTGCCTTTCTCTTGTTTATTTAATCCTTTCTTAACATGTTTAATTATAATTATTTTCTAAACTGTTATACCAGATTTTCCAAACCTTTATACTATATATATTTATACTATATATTTATACTATACTGTGTATATTTCTTCCTAGCATGTTTTCTGCTTTCTGTGTTTTTTCTTACTTCTAACCCATTTTTCACATGGTGTATGTGCAGTATACGACTTGCTCGTTTTTTTGCACATAAACTAGATACTGTAGTGTTTTTTCCACTTCGGTGGTGACAGTCATCTTCCAGCGTTTGCACAAATTCATTGCTTTCTATTGTTATATTTCCTTCATATCCATCCTAAGCAACTATGCTATAAAACATATTTATTTTTTCTGACACATTTATGGTATTAAAGCTATCTTTCAGGTCTGCTCTCTAGTTTTTCTTTCTGTGTTGTAAAATATAACATATTTAACTGAGCTTTCTATGCTACCTATTCTTTTAACCTGTTGTTGTTCCTTTTTAGCTACTTGTTTGTGTTTCAATTCTAATTTGCAACATCATCTTCTCCTTCCATCTTCTTTTTCTCTTTATTTTTTTCCCATTATCTCACTCTGCATTTGTTTTTTCATTGTATGGTTTTAATTACATTTTTTTGTTTAACATGTGTATTTTATTTTTTCCATTAATCTGCACCTTTCTTCTGTTATACTTTTTAAGTTGCAATTTTATCTTCTTTTTACTTTTATTCATATTGTTTTTATCTAATTCTTTCTTCTAATTAATATGTTATTGCCTCAGTATCCACTTTATTTTGCATAAGTGCCTTGGGCATGGGAAAGGTACTCTATAAATAAAATGTATTATTAGTATTGCCTTGTCCAGCATTTTATTTTTGCTTTTAAAATATTTCTTATCCAGATATTTTTATATACAGTATTTTTCAGATACACCTCTCACTTCTGTCTTACTCATATCGTCACTTTTCTTAAGTAATTCCTCATTTGTCTATATTTTCTCCTATTTTCCCTTATGAAGTCCCTGAGACCACTCAATGCCATCTTATGTCATTGTCCAACCCGCTTAATCCTGGGCAGGATCGCAGGGGGCCAGAGTCTATCCCAGCTAGCATAGGGTGCAAGGCAGGAACAAACCGTGAATGGGGCACCAGTCCATCACAGGGCAAACTAGCAAACACACACACACACACACACACACCCTCATACACCCTCACACACAAAACACACACTTAGGCCAAGTTAGCAATACCAAAACATCTAACATGCATGTTTTTGGACAATGGGAGGAAACTGGAGCATCCGGAGGAAACAGCAACAACAACGATTTATTTATTGTAAAGCCCAAAATTACCCAGTCAGACACAAGGAGAACATGCAAACTCCATGCAGTGAGGACCCAGGGTATGACTCCTGGTCTGCTTACCACTACTTCTACCACTGCGCCACTGTGCCGCACTACTCAATGCTCCAGTGATAAATGAATGTTCTAAATCAGCTTGGTTACGCTTCTAAGCAGGAAACTTGACAGTAAGTCTACCACTTTGTTACCTTTCCCAGAGAGATCTTCATAAGAAATATTATATTCTTGCAGTCAAAAAACCCATTGAATAATACAGATGATACAATGACTAATGGTAGTGATTACCAATAGGGTAATAAGCCTGTTGTGGTGAATGTGAGGAGTAAATTAAAAGCAGTGGGTTCAAATAAGCATAAGTAACAAATCATTTAGGTTCAGACTACAGCTGAACAACTCTATAATGTAATAGGAACTTGGTCTGGTTGAGCAGCACTGATGTTACCATTATGGTTGGAATGAGACAGAGCATGAGGGGAGGGCATGACTATACACTTAGTACAATCCATAATGCATGCACTGCTGTGTGACATTAATATAAGTATCTTCCACAGAACAACAGCTGAGGTGTGACAGACAATCTGTCTGCCTGTTTGATCTTTTATCAGATTGTAGGATGTCATGTTGTGAAGTTTTTGTCGGTGCTTTATAAAGGATGATCTGCCTATTGTTAGCAACTCATTCTTGCTTGTTTTTTGTTGATCTTTTCTCATGTATTGATCCATATTATTGCTCTCTTTGTTCTTTGTTTTTTTCTGGTGTCTTTTTATAATGTACTGTTTGGCAGCTCCTTGGAGCAAATTAGTGCTACAGATTTATCTTGCTTTTTTAAGCCTGAGAGACAAAGAATTTCCTTTTCAGGCTAGTACATAGAGAACCCATTAGTGTTGTTCCTGTCATGCTAATGCTAGTGTTGGTTAAGGTTACACCATGTGCTATGCATCATCTCCCTGTCATGTCAAGCAAACAAAAGGTCCACTGGCATAATTTGTGCATTATGTTTTCCATGCCAGCTGAATCCTGGCATATTGAATCAGGTAGACTTCCCTTTCATACAGGCATTAAAATCAATCCATAGGGTACTAGGGATGTTGACAGCAAATCTGTTATAGAAGCACAGCAAAAGGTGCTTTTAAGGTATGACAACCATACCAGATAATATAGTATCATCGAGATAAATCATAACTCATCAGAGTTTCTAATTAAAATATGAAATGCAGGCAGAGGTCCAAGAAGTCACAAATGGGTTTGAAAAAAGCAGTTGGGGTCCTACTACCCAGAGACAAAAGAACTTGCTGGTAGTCTTTTATAAACGGAACCTCTAACAAAGTGTAGAGATGTAAACGTGCCAGTAATAAAATTTTCCGTCAACTCACTTAATTTCAGATCAAATACTGAGATCTATGGTGATGCATCCAACAGCCTGGTTAGCATATCATCCATGGTAGCAAGATTTTTACTTGTGTTTCTTGGCCGTGTGCTTGCATTTAATCATTCTAAATAGTGTAACATATTTATTGTTTTACAAATTGGAATTAATCACAGTTTGGTGCTTGTATGTATCTATTTTCCTAATTTTGTATATGTTGCTGTGATGAGAGAAGTCTCTGGCAATACAAAATTTTAAATATAAATAAAAATGGTGCAGATCGAGTTTCGTGGTTGTGAGTGCTCCGGAGGCCCTGGGATGTTTAATGGGGTGATTGGGGCTGACCATGTTAGTGCATGATTGGTTCCAATTGTCTCATTTAGTTTTCATGGGTTGTAATTGCGCCCACAGAGAGGTAAAAGACTAGCCTGAGCAGGATAGAGAAGATCAGACAGAAAACCGAAAAGAAAGCAAAGGCAGAATCGGAAGTGTGTGCCAGAACAATGGAGAGTTTCAGAGCATTCAATGGTCTGGGGCCTCATGCATAACGCCGTGCGTAGAATTCACACTAAAATATGACGTACAAAAATATCCAGATGCATAAATCTGTGCATTCGCCAACTCCCACGTTCTTCCGCTCCATAAATCCCGGTCAGTGTGAAAAGTAACGCACGTGCACAAGCCTGCTGCCCCACCCAAACTCCTCCCAGAATGACATCTCTTTGAATATGCAAATCAATATAAATAGCCGTTAAGCACAGCATTCTGTGAAAAGACAATGGCAAAAGCACGGGGGACAATAGAAGAATTTCAGAGAATACCAAGTGAAGACAAGGAAAAACGTACTACTTGTTGGTTTAAACAGTGGTATAAACAACAAAAGGAAGTTGATCGAGTGACATAGAGTGTAAGAAAAACTTGAAAGCTCAAGTTCACAAAGTCGCACAGTGCCTGAAATAAAAAAGAAGTTGTCAGATATCAAAGTCGCCATGAAAAGGCGAGTCGTAGCCCACCATATGAGTGTCATATGAAAGCGTATTAGGGTACAGAGAAAAGAAAAACAAAATAGGGACACAGTTGAAAAAAATGCCCAAATGTCAACTTTAAACTTGAAATTTCCACTTTAATCATGTACTTTATTTTGTCATTAAAGTAGAACATTATAAACTTCATCTTTAAATCGTTTAATTTGCTAGTGTCTCAAATCCCATTGTAACTAAAGTAGCACATTAAATGCTTTGTTTTGTATGAGTTCTTCTATGTCAGAGGTTCTCAAACTTATTTTGTCTACCGCCCACTTTGAGAATCAATTATTTTCTAGCGCCCCCCAAAATTTTTAACTTTACCACATCTTAAAAATCACAAACGTAATCATTACTTTAATTATAGCGTGCCATATGTGTCTTATCCTGTTTCTGAGTTCAAACTTACATTTTAAATTAGACTTTCTAACTAATGGGAGCAATAAAAACGCAACTTTATAATATTTAAAAAGACTTTTATTCAAATTAAAATTAAAATTTAAATTAAAATTTTAAAACTTATCTAATGTGAAGGATGAATCTGATGATTTTTAACAAGTTTGTTAATATCAGGTTCGAATTTACTCAAAAACAGCCGTAAGTCACTGCGTTCGGTAACATGCAAACGATTCCTCTTTTTAGTTAGCAGCGTTGCCACAGCACTAAATCCACATTCACACAAATATGACGATAGGAATGCTACCAAAAATCGTTGAACAATCGACCACAATCCAGAGTACAATTGTGGGATTGGCTTTTGTAGCCAAAATTCTTGGTAGCCATTTTTGAATTTGATTTTTATTTCCTCGTTCGTTGTCAGTTCTATAAGTTCTTCCTCAAGCTGGGATGATCCTGCTGTGTTGACATTTGAAAAAGGATCCAACACCCAGTCCGGTATTTCCAATTTTAAAATGTCCTGGAACCGTTCTTTGAAATCACTGTGGAGATTCTCCAAATGTTGGCAGTAAACAAGCAAGTCGTCGTTGATGAAGGGTACTGCTGATAAATTAGGGAAATTGTGAAACTCACATCTGCCGATGTTTTTCTTGTGTAAGAGCAGTTTGGCTACGAAAGCAGCAACGATATTTTTTGTTTTAATCAAGTTCAAGTCGTCACCTTGAAGTTGGAGATTGATATCATTAAACAATTTATACAGGTCTGTCAAGTATTCAATATCATTCTTTGATGTGATGAGGTTGTTGCGCAATTCTGTGTCTTTGTTTTCCAAGAACTCTATCACAGAGTCAAACAGATTATAAAATCGAGTCAGACAAGTACCTCTTGATAGCCAACGCCTTTCTGTGTAAAACAGCAATCGGTTGAAATCTTCATCATTAACAACACAAAGCTGATAAAATAATCTGTCATTTAAAGAGCTGTTTCGGATTTTATTGACTGCTTTGTTGACATGTCGCAGTGATTGAAACAGCTTTTCACTTAAATTTCTCGCAACCAAATGTTGTCGATGAATGACACAATGAACAGTGAGCACATCTGGAATTTTATTTTTTAAGTACGCTATGAAGCCTTTGTGACGCCCTGTCATAGCCAGAGCACCATCCGTAGCAGCTGATATAATATTCTTCAAGGGAATTTCTTTCTCATCACAAAACTTTTCCAGTGTATTAAATATGGTTTCTCCGGTTGTATCTGTCTCTAAATTTCTAGCAAATAATAGTTCTTGACATATTTTCTCATCTTTAATAAACCTCATGTATGACAACAATAGTGCTTCATTAGTTGGTAAAGTGGACTCATCCAAATGAATTGAGAATTGACTAGTCTTCAGATGATTGCACAATGAGTCTTCAATATTTTCAGCCATTTCTTCAATTTGTCTTTGCACAGAACTATTGCTCAAAGGCATTTTTTGAATAATATCTGCCGCTGGTTTATGGAGCACAGTAGTTATTACTTCTTTTATTGCCGGTAAAATGAACTCTTCTCCAATAGTGTGTGGTTTGCCTGTTTGAGCAATTAAGAGATATTGTACAAGGCTCGAAGTCCGTCATCGTTTTGCTTAGAAGCCGCTGAAAAAAGTTTTGATACAGTTGGCTGAGCTATGCACTTCTTTTCCAGGTCTTGAAAATAGGCCACATTTTTTTCTTTCTTATCTGGATGCATTTTATTCAAATGATCTTGTAGCCTAGAAGGCTTCATCGCTTCATTCGAAAATGTTTTTTGACAAAGAAAGCACATAGGCGAAGATGGATTTGTGGGATTTTCAATAAATCCGTTGTGGTAGATAGGGGGCGCTCTCGCTCCCTTGAACCCCTGTCCACGACTCCAAACACCAGGTAAAAGTCCAAATATTGACTTTATTCTTCAGCCACAGTGTACAAAACACCCTCTTCTCCACAATACTCATATAAATCACTAAGAAAACACAATAAACAATCCTCTAGCTCCCAGACGCGTTGCCACCCTTCCACCCAGCTCAGGTCGCCGTCTGGGAGCTCCCACAGTCCTTTTATATTCCCTGACCCGGAAGTGTTCTCAATCCCCAGTCCATGTGATCCTCAATCACTTCTGGGTCAGGTAAAAGTTCTTTTCTTCACCCTGGAAGCCCGTCGCTCTTCCTATGATGAACTTCCGGGTCATAGGGCACAAATGAGTCTTCGGTCCTCCCTGCAGCACCCTCTTGCGGCCCCTGCAGTATCCAGCAGGGCTGAGGATAAAAACTACATCGTCCATGATTCCCTGCTGGTCTTCGGGGCACCTCCATACTGCAGGGAGGGCTCCATCTGGCGGCCTGGGGGTATTGGCCGGGATGATAAGCCGGCCAAATCTCACAGTACTCCTCCCCCAGCGGAAAACCGTGGTTTTTCGCGGTGTGTCCCCCGAGGGACATCCTCCCCCAAGGTGATCCAAAAACCAGGTCCCGTTGATACAGTTGACACTCCCGTGCAAACCTAGGAGGAACAGTATAAGTATAAACATTATGACCTCCTGCCCTCCTAGGACAACCTTTCCACTCGTGGCCCGGTCTGCAGCATTCGTAGCACAGCCGCGGTCCCCTTGGTAGTCTCTCTCGTCGGGACACGAAACACCTGGGCACTTCTGGCTCTGCCCTTGTCCCCGCTGGGGAGAATTCCCCGGCCGCCTTTGCGCTCTCATGGCCCTTTTCCACCTTGTCAGGAGACCTCTGTTTCCTCTGGCCAAATCTCACACCGTATTTAATATATTCCGCACTGTATTGCTGTCTCTTCTTTTTTGCTTCCGACATGGTTTTGTCTTTACAAATTCGTGAGTAAAGTATCGAGCTTAAAAAACTTTCTAACGATTGCGTGCGAAAACGCTAATGAAAATAAAAGAAGTATTACACGCTCTTATATAGGATTAAAATACAGCACGCACCGACAGGAATAAGACAAACATGCACAAACTCGTTTACCTCATTCGACGGAATTCGTACTGAGCAAGTTAGAACGGTAACCATCATTTTTATCGAAAATAAAAAATACAGAAAATAAAAAATATCAAATTAAAACATGTAAGAATTTTAGTATAAATAAAAATTGGTTTAGGGGTTAAGGCTAGGGCTAAGATTCATTTTTTATTTATACGAAAATTTTGACATTTTTTAATTCGATATTTTTTATTTTCTATATTTTTTATTTTTGATAAAAACGACCGGAATCAGTTAGAACAAGTATCGATGATCCGGCCGCTTGATACAGGATTGCACAAATTGCGTTGTTTAATAAAATCTTGTTAAAACTTGATTGCTCATGGGCTACCTACGAAAGCCATGATAAATTATTTATATTTATACAATCAAACAGGACAGGAATAAGAACAAAATAATCGATGTAGTATAGTAGGTAGGTTTTGATTTTAGTTTAAATTTTAAAATATTAGAAAAAAAACACAAATCAGCCATCGTCCCCATAAACCGCTTCAACACCCCCCAATTTTCTCTGGGCCCTTTAACGCCCCCCTGTAGGCCTCCAGCGCCCACAAGGGGGCATTATCGCCCACTTTGAGAAAGACTGTTCTATGTGCTCTATGTGTGTGAATCACTATGTGCTTCTTAAGCAGGCATTCTCTTTCTCTGACTGGATGCAGAATCTATTGCATTCGTGATATTACAGCTCTCTGAATAATTAAAATACAGAGATGTATACTTGATATCATTTTCATGATGATTGGAGTTAAAACATGTTATTAAACATGGGAACACGGTGACGCAGTGATAGTGGTGAGCTGGCACCCTGTTCAGAGATTTTTCCTGTCTCCCGCAAGATGCTTGTTGCGCTGTGCACGACCTTCGGTATATTCATTTATTGCAGCAGTACTGTCTCTTTCAAACGTACTAACCTCCAATTCCTGTCCTTCCTTTTTTTCTCCAAGTAACCAATTGCCACACAATCAGCTCTGTAATAGATGTTAAGCCATCTGTAAGCTTAGAACGCAGATTCTTCAAAACTTTTAAGGAACATTGAAATATCTTCATAGTACATGTATAATTATTCCATCCATCTATCCTTCCAGTGTAGCGCCAGCACCAGCAATAATACAGCATGAGGCAAAAACAATCCCTAAACTAGCTAGCGATGTGCCACCGTGTCCTCACATGTTTAATTATTAACAATATAGATTATTTAAATGATGTTAACATTTTATCTGTATAATATAATAAACGTATTTTGCTGCATTTCATCTTAAAAATGATATCGTCATCATATGTAAATATGCACTTTATAAAGTGGCTCAGGTTGTGTAATGTTATAACTGTATCGTAAGTTTACAGTGAGGTAATTGTACTAATAAGTACAAACAGTTCTACAAGGAGCACTTGATGGACTGATTGAGTGGGTTTATAGTTCTTGGGATGAAACTGTTTCTGAACCGTGATGTCCCTACAGGAAAAGCTCTGAAGGATTTGCCGTATGAGAGCAGTTCAACAGACTGTGTGCATGGCTGGGGCAGCGTTTGCTTGATGCTGTATACTGATAATTGTCTTTCAGTTGCTGCAGAGCTGTGATTCCACACTCAGACACAGCAATATAAATACTTCGAGTGGTGTAGTGAGAGTAATATGGAAAAAGATGAACCGCTGTGGCAACCCGTATTGGGAGTAGCTGAAAGAAGAAGAAGAAGGTGCAGTGAGAGTAACAACGCTAAAGCAGCTATGGTATTTGGAATAGTTTGGCCTTTCCGTGGACCATTATAGTGTTACAGGTTAATTACAATCAGACGCCTTAAACTAATAAACAATATGCGGTTAATTTCAGTGTATTTATAAATCCTCATCAGGGATGTGGATCTAAAAAAGAAAGGGAAACCACACTGGAACAAAAGCACTGCTTTGATGCTGGGTGCCGCCAGTTTGCAAAACTGAGAGGAGAATTTGCGTACGCCAGGGTTTTAGCTAGCGTGAAAATGTGCGTAGCTTTATGCCAAGTTTAGGTTTTATACATCGTGATTTGAGTGTAGAAATGGGCTTACGCAGCATTTTTGTGCGTACACACAGTTTATACATGAGGCCCCTGGTGAGGAAGCAAGGGAATGACACTTCAAGGGTGGACAGTAAAGAGTAATCAAGTGTCTCAAGGTATCCTGCAGACACCAACCGAGGCAGCAGTAATGAGAAGGTCTGTCTCTCAGCACCCCAATGGGTACCATCTGAGGTAACAGAGGTGAGAATTGGGGAGAGGAACTCTGTCACCTGCAAGACCGTAGGTGGGTGAGTTACAGGATGCGATAAGATAGACTGGGCTTTAGAGAGTGAGAGAGAAAGACAGATAAGGAAAAGAACCCAATGCCTGGCTGATTTAATGATTGGTTTTAATGGATTATTTATTTAGTAACTAGAGAATGTCATCACACTTTATATATTTAATAAAAAGCACTAAAACACTTTCATCCTTCTCCTGCTGTCTGTTTTTGTCCTCATTTGCCTGACTCATACTCGGTTATGACTATTGGCAATTCTGGTTTTATGTCAACACATCACCATTTCTGGGAACTTCTCTTGTCTGGGGGACTACAATTTTGTTGTACACATGCATTGACACCATTGAATTGTTAATAGAAACAACCTTTGTTGCTGGTCACATGCTATGTGATCTGAGATGCATTCATGGTATTCCTATAAAAAATGGCAGTGCCATAACCTGGTGTCCTAATTTTGGGAATGAAACTCTGTAAGAAAAAGAACTTTATGTTTAATGTTTTTTTTTAATATTTGGCTTTTCAATTTGTTGTGAAACTCTGTTTTTCTTTTATTAATTTTGGTAAAAGTTTTGTCTTGTTTTTACTATTTGTATTTTTGCCCTTCTTCTGGTATCCTGACCTTTTGTGTGTTGTAGACTTTGCTTATGTTCCCCCTCTTTTAACTATACCTTCTCCTGATTTTCCATCTCAGTATTCTGTCTCCAGCTACTAGTAGGATCATAGCACATGTAAAATACAAATTAAACTCCTACTCATTCTCAAAACATGTTACTTGGGCTGACTAATTTCCTACAAATAAATAGGCATATGTAACCTATGGTAGGCTTATTAATGATCACAGACTGGTGCAACAGAGTAACAAAGAAAAACAACATTTGTGGCCCAGGCGGTTAAAGAATTCCAAGTCTTTAAATTAATGTATTGATTTCCCTCTTCTGCTAGTCCTGACCCTCAGATACCTGCGATCAGTTCTGCCTGGTAATCTGACATGTGTAGCAGTCTTCATCTCTAGAGAATAAAGCAGCACTCAGTGCTACAGCAGATCAAGTCGTTTCTTTTAGAAGTAATCAATTTAAAAATGTCGAAGACTGGAATAATATTTAAGGTTGTCAAGTTTGATCACTTAAACCCATTTCGTTAAAGACTGAAATGTCTTTAAAAAATCTAGCCTCTATAATACTTATAATAATAATCTATAATGTCATTAGCAGGTTAAGTTTTACCAGTTTGACTAAATTTGGTGACATAGCATTCTTCACATTTTATAAAAAAAATATATTAAATCCACTAATGAATTAAAGATAGACAATAAATCTAAATAGATATAATATTTATATTACCAACGTTCTATTACTAATTCACAGGCATTCTTTTCCATATTCTACCTTCTTAGGTGAATTAAGCAAACATTTATTCATGTTAGCTAATCAATTATGATAAAGTAATTTTTTGGGTGACTTTATTATTCATGTAGATGAAGAACTGACACCATCAGTAAATGTTTCCTCTCCCCAATTGATTCTTTGTGGCTCCTCCAAATTGTGAAAGGTCCTACACACTTCCATAACTATAGTTATTACCAATGGTGTTAACATATACTTTTCTCTCCTCATAATAAAACCGTTAAAAATCATTTTTGTTTAACTTTGATGCACCCTTTTCTCTTTCAATAAATGTGGAAATCCTCTATATTTGAAATTGGTGCTAAGGAAGCCAGAAAAATAAATATTCTCTTTATTAAGATAATATAGGACACAGGGAAGAATGAAAAATAACCCTGCTACCTCTCAGTGCCTCCATAAATAAGTTTTAATTATTTGCTTATCAGGTGAGGTAGCACACCCTGTGTCCAACCTTAAAAAGTATCAGTAAGTACTCTCTTTTTCTTTCTCTCACCAACTGAACTTTTCCCCCATTCTCTCCCCTAACTTCAGACTCAGACAACTGCTGGTCTTAAGTTAGCTTTAAGGTCTCTGATGGGGGTCACTTCTGGTCAAGCTCTGGAATCACATACACATTAGATCTAGAAGGCTTTCTGAATTCCTCAACGTTCTAGTGCCATTAAAGAACTGGCATCCCAGACATCACCCTTGCTGCATTCTCTGTTAACAGGATAGTATGTTCCCATATTTTCTCATTAAGAACCATGTTCCCTGAAGCTATCTAGATGTCTTGCACCTTTATCCTTCTTTCCATTTTTTATGAGAATGTGTACCAAATATTTGGGCCAATACAGTTTGGCAAGTGAGGGGACACTGGCGCACGCATGTTGTTGCCGCTCCTCCCTGTTAAAAACACTTTTCACAAAATTTGCCTTAATTCTACACTTTCTTATGCTTGTTTTATTTCTTTTATTGTACATATAGTTTGTGGGTACAGCTGACTCGAAGTGCATGGATTTGGCTTAATATTTACAGATTTTATGGACTGTACTTTGGGAACAGCTGAGTCTGTGGATCACGGGATGAGACCTACGAGCATTTCTTTGTACCTGGTGATCTAGGACCTCGGGATGATCTGTCTCCGTGATTATATTCGCTATGCTGGTCTGCTCCCGTTTCATCTTACAGTACTTTATGACTGGGAACTGATCTGATGTTCATACTAACCTGGCTTATGGCTCCGGGGCGATCACGCCTGAAATTACCAAGCGTTACTGTTTGTGGCTGTGTATTGGAACCTCCAAATCCTGCTACCTCCTCCTGCTATGCTTTCTGCTGCTTTGCTATCGCCGCTCATCTATGCTACCTCACCCGCCTGTCCTACCAGTTCCGCTGTGCTGTGCTGCTTCTCCACTGCTATTGAGATAAGTATTGCCCAGTATCATGCTAAAATACTCTCATGACAAACTCCTTCTTATTAAACAGTTTGTCCAGAGCAAATGGTCTGACTGGAACATCATAAAAAGACGCCGGTATTTTGCAGCGCCTGAAATATGTACATCGCGGGTCAGGTCGCCGCCACCGCCGGGCTGCGAATGAAAAGGCAACCAGCAGCATTTGCTCAGGAATAAGCCGTCCTTCTCATGGCCCTGGAAATAGAAGTGTCAGTGTGCCAAATTTACATTATGTGGAAATAAACCCTGATCTTGGCTCTGTGCAAAAAGAAGCCTCATTAACTAATATTGCACTGTTTAATTTGAGATCTCTTAATGGCAAAGCATTGGTGCTGTCAGAACTCATCACTGACACCAAACTTAATATACTGTGTCTAACGGAGACTTGGTAAAAACCGAACGAATTTACGTCTCTCACGGAGGCGACTCCACCTGGTTTCACTTTCCATACAGAACCTCGCAGGTCTAGAAAAGGAGGTGGGCTAGCAGTAATTATCAGAGCAGACTTAAATATCAAACGAATCCCAATTGACTGTCCACTGTCTTTTGAGTGCCTGGCTCTTAAACTAATAACGGAATCAGGTCCTGTCTCACTTATTGTTCTTTATCATCCCCCAAAATACAATGCATCCTTCTTATCTGATCTGATTGAACTTTTAACCCACCTAAGCTCTTATTCTCAGAGAATTATCCATCTCGGTGATTTCAACATCCATATTTACACTACTACATCTAAACTGAGAAAAGAATTCCTATCCTTACTGAACTGTTTTGACTTGACACAACATGTTGATTTTCCCACCCACTCTGGTGGTCATATATTGGATCTGATTTGCACTTCTGGACTATCTGTTGCCAACATTTACAGCACTGATTTGGGACTCTCTGACCATAAAGCAGTACTTTTCACTGTCTCATTATCTCTCCCTCCTCTTACCTGTAAATGACAAATTTCTTACAGAAACCTTAATAATATCTGTCCCTCTATCCTTTCTAGATCCATTTCTGATCTTTTACTGTCTGCACCTATTCCGTCAACACTAGATAGTCTTGTTGACTACTATAACTCAGCCCTTCATTCAGCATTAGATGAAACAGCTCCTTTAAAACATAAGGAGGTTCCCTTTAAACGTTCAACTCCTTGGTATAATTCAGAATTGCAATCTATGAAAGCAGCTGGCCGACGCCTTGAGAGAATGTCACGTAAGTCTGGCCTCACCGTGCACATCCAGACTTTCTCTGACCACCAAAGAGTTTACAGAGAAGCACTAACTGCTGCTAGGAACACCCACTATGGCAGAATAATAAAAAGTGGCCACGATAACGCAAGGGTTTCGCTTTTTGTAGTTAATAAACTACTCAAACCCACATGTGAGGAATTCCTCCACCTTTTCCGTAACAAAATGAAAGATCTAAATAATTCAACTAACATAAATACATCATCTGCTTATATCTCTCCCTGTTTTCCCACTCCATCCAGCTCCTTCTCTAAGTTCTCACCAGTCACATCTGCGTTTGTTAATAACCTGCTTTCTAAGATGAGGCTGACTACTTGTGTACTGGACCCCATCCCCAGCACACTACTTAAATATTGCCTTCATGCCATAATCCCGACTGTTAACAACAATAATAAACTCATCCCTTGACACTGGCTCTGTGCCGCTCACTTTTAAAATTGCTTCTGTAACCCCAATGTTAAAAAAGTCTGGTGCTGATTCTGACAATCTTAACAATTTCCGGCCTATTTTCCACGTACCTTTCCTGTCAAAAGTTCTTGAGCGTGTTGTAGCCTCCCAGCTCACCAGTTACTTAACCACTAATAACTTGATGGAACTCTTTCAGTCTGGTTTCAGGGCGCGGCACAGCTGTGAAACTGCTCTGCTATGGGTAACCAATGATTTGCTTATGGCAGCAGACTCTGGACAAACCAGCATATTAATTCTATTGGACCTCACTGCAGCATTTGACACCGTCAGACATGACATTCTACTGTCCAGAATGGAGAACATTCTGGATATCTCTGGCACTGCCATCCAGTGGTTCAAGTCCTATCTGACTGATAAGCAAGAGTTTGTTACTCTGGGCAACAGCAGATCCAGCTCGGCGCTAGTCACACAAGGAGTTCCTCAGGGCTCTGTCCTCTGCCCTTTTCTCATATGTATTTATATGCTTCCCCTTAGCCATATTATTCGTAACTATGGACTGGGCTATCATTTTTATGCAGATGATACTCAACTCTACTTCAATGTTAAAAGTGGAACTTCATCAGAGCTTTCTCAGCTCACAACCTGCCGTAGTGAAATTAAAATCTGAATGGAGCAGAACTCTTTAAAATTAAATTGCAACAAAACTGAACTCCTGCAAATTGGGACTAAAATGCAACTTAATAAAATGAGCTCCTTCCCAGTCAATCTTGGCGGTGATCTCATCAGACCTGCCTCTACTGCAAAGAATCTTGTTGTCATTTTTGATTCCTCCCTTTCTTATTCCACCCACATAAATCACATTAAGAAACTTTCTTACTTTCACCTCCGTAACATATCCCGTGTTCGCTCCTTCCTCTCCTTTTCTAACGCTGAGAAACTTCTCCATGCTTTTATCACATCCCACATCGATTATTATAACTCGCTGCTGGCAGGTGCCCCTTCTAATCTTATATCACAGCTCCAGCTTATTCAAAACTCAGCTGCAAGAGTCCTTACTCAAACCAGCAGCAGCAAGCACATCACACCCATCCTGCTCCATCTTCACTGGCTCCCTGTGTCTTACAGAATCGAATATAAAATCCTACTAATAACCTACAAAGCCTTAAATACCCTCGTGCCAAACTACATCAGTGACCTTCTCCATCACTATGTGCCTGTCCGCCCACTAAGGTCCTCTGATTCTGGCAATTTTTTTGTGCCCCACACTAATCTACACTCCATGGGTGACAGGGCCTTCAGCTGTATAGCGCCCAGACTCTGGAATGACCTACCGAAATTAATCAGATCAGCTGACTCCATGAATTCTTTTAATAAATAACTCAAAACTCATCTGTTCAGGAAGGCTTTTAGCTCTACTTGACTTTATTACCCTTCCCTCAGTTTACCTCTCTGTCAAGAAGCTCATGTAACCTGTATATGTGTGTGCTAGACCATCAATTATGTTGTCTGTTAGGCTTTTTTTTCTCTGAGTTCACTGTCATAATCTTCTTTATTTATGTATTTGGTTTGTACAATGCTATATACTGTATACCCTGCCTTTCTTTCTTATATTCTGTGAGTGCCTTGAGCTTGCCCACTTTTAAGAGCCAGGTACTTTGAGAAGCCAGGAAGGCTATTTATGTTCATTGTACTTTGTGCCCTCAAGCACCTGTATTGTTTAACAGCTGCCGTTAACAATTAAAAGGAGCAACATGGCTGACACCCCAGTACTTCGTTGGACTAACCATGTCCTTCTTTCACCCGTCCACAGTGTGCAGTTGTTCGCGTCTACATCGGAGGTAGTGATGCATTCCTTTTGTCATTGAGTTAATTGAAAGTACAGAAATGTTCAGGAAATTTTTCAAACTTGTCAAAATGCATTGAAGCCAACGAGGAAGGAGAAACTAGTTTTAGGTAGATTACAATACAGCAGTGGTCTTTTAAGTGCCCCTGAGGGCCAGAGAAGTATCTTTCAACTATGCCTCACCTATTATTGTTGTTATAAATGTGACCTGAGCTATGAGGTAGTAGTGTTTACCACAGCACCACCATGCCTCCCTGGGATACAATTATCCTCCTTCATTAATCTCTGTGTCTCCCAAGCTCCTATCACTAGGACTAACTAACACTCACAGATCCTGTGATGCAACGGATATACTCGCAAGGCTATCCCTGTCACTACCTGATCTGTGCTACGTAGTGAGGTGTATAACACAACGTACAATGAATCGATGTAGAATAAGGAAGTATTTTCAAGATATGCAATACTACATAAGCCTATTCCTGGAACTCAAAAGATGTTGCCTGCCTGCCTGGGTCAGTAACATCATGCATTCATGTGCTCCAGCAGTCTAGTGACAGGTACTGACGGAGAGGATAAGCACATGTGTAGCGTGCAATCAAGTGACAAAAACTGAACAAAAATTATAGATGTGCATGTAATCCTGTATATGCTGATGAATAAATTTAATCTGCCCAGTTTAGGGGCACAGGCTGCTACTGATTATCACAGCACCATTGGGTGTAAGGCAAGAAACAAACATGGTGGACAGCGTGCCGGCACTTTACAGGCACAATCTTACAGCCAATCAAAAAAGAATATGCTGTGTGCATTACATAACATATAAATAAATAATCTGTGTAGTTTTAATCCAGCTATTTGCTATAGATACGTAGAAATAGTGTGATCTGGTGACATAGTTGCCAGTTTTCATACCTTGAATCTTCGGCAGAGGACTTAAATCTTTTCTTTGCTTGCTTTGAGGCAAAGGGGTCTCACATAGACACTCTGCCCTCGCCCACTCCCAGCTGTGACATGCTCACTCAAGTGGGACTGGTGCTTAATAGAGTGAATCCAAGGAAAGCTGCTGGGCCAGACAGCATACTTGCTAAGGTACTTAAAGCTTGTGCTGACCAGCACAGCTGACAGGAGTCCTTACTAAGATATTTAATCTGTCACTGACTCAGGCCACCATTTTCCCCTTTCTGAAGTCAGCTATTATAATCCCTGTCCCTAAAAAGTCATGAATAACATTAATGACTACAGACCAATTGCATTGACATCACCAGTTATGAAATATTTTGAAAGACTCATTGCTCAGCACATTAAAGCCAGTCTCCCTCCCACCTTCAACCCTCACCATTTTGCTTACAGATTAAATAGATGCAGAGAAGATGCTACCAAAACAGCCCTAAATGCAGTGTTGAGTGTTGAGCAGTCTAGAACACCCAGAGACCTATGTAAGGATGCTGTTTGTCGATTATAACTTGGAGTTTAATACGATCATCCCTAGCACACTAATCAACAAGCTGCATAACCTGAACTTTTCCTTCTCCATCTGCGCTTGATTAAAGGATTTCCTTATTGGCCACCTACAAGCTGTTAAAAGTGGTATCCACAGCATCTCCACCCTCACACTTAGCACCAGCTCCCCTCAGGACTGTGTGCTGAGTCCACTTCTCTATGCCATTTTCTATACACTTATGACTGCACATCTAATCACTCTAGCAATACTATCATTAAGTTTGCTGATGACTCCACCATGACAGGTCTCATAACTGATGACGATGGGTCAGCATACAGGGTTGAGGTGCAGAAGCTCTCAGTGTGGTGCTCCAGGAACAATCTCTCACTCAACACCATCAAAACTAAAGAGTTGGTCATTGACTTCAGGAGGCACAGAGCAGAGCCAGCCCTACTCTACATCAACGGGGACCTGGTGGAGAGGGTCACCTCCTTTACGTTCCTGGGAACTTACATCTCTAAGGAACTGTCCTGGACAGCAGACACTCTGGTGGTGGTCAAAAAGTCCTAGCAGCAACTGCATTTCCTGAGACTTCTCTGGAAAATGGAAATGAAGGAGAAGCTGCTGTTGACCTTCTACTGTTCAACCATCAAGAGTGTTCTAGAATACTACATTTCAACATGGCATACTGGCTGTACAGTAGAAGACAGAAAAGCCCTGCAGAGGGTAATATTCATGGCAGGGAAAATCATTGGCTGTTCTCTGCCCTCCCTGAAAGATACCTCCAGTGCCCAATGCCTCAGCAGAGCAAAATCTTTAAAAACCCTACACAACCTAGCCATTCACTGTTCACACTACTGCCCTCTGGCAGGTGGTATAGGAGCATCAAAAGTAGAACAAAAAGACTTGAATATAGCTTTTATCCTTGGGTCATCAGAATTTTAAATTTTAAAAACTTATTGAACTGTTATAATATTTATTTCTAGTATGTGTGTTGATTCCTTTAGTCATTTTTTTCTTTGAGGATGTCTGTTTTTATATTATTTGTTTGTTGTTGTTTGTTTTATTTGCACTGTTTACAGGAGCAGCTTTTATAATTTCATTGTACTGACACAAGGACAATAAAGGCTTTCTATTCTATTCTATTCTACATTCAAAGCAAGACAAAAGATGGCCAGGCTAACTTAGATCAAATTTGTACTTGTTTTTTTCATACCTTACACAAGTATACATTGAATAAAATATTTTGACTATTTCATGTGTTGGGTTTTGGGTGCTGAATTCAAAAATGGAAACTTTTTTTTTCACAGAACACATTTTTAGTTGCAAATGATATATATTTGTTTTGTTTTTGCACAATACTTAATTAAATATAAACATTTTATTTTAACAATAATTTGTTTGAGTTTAATATTATCTACCATTAAAATGTCTTAACATATTAGTGGGATAGCAGAGCCAAGAATTTTCATTGGGTTCAGAAGGAATAGCCAAATAGGAAAAGTTGGTGCCAAAAACATCATCAGACCTAGTTTGGTGGATCAAGATAAAGTGCTGCTATAACTGACTCATATGAATAAAGCAGTTTGTCAAAGCCCTACCAAAAGATGAAACCAGTTTAATGTGCTGAGGCTGAATTGTAAGAGGGCATTTTTGCCAAAACTAATATTAGAAAACTGATTTCTGATGCAGGATTTGATGGTGCAATGAATGACCTGTAATGAAAATGCTTGGGTATCATATAAAGAAGTAATTAGGCAACAATAAAGATACCAATTATAAAGACATTGTGAAAAATTCATTAGTTAAGATTAAGGAATTGGGTTGGAACATGAGTCTCAAAGTTCACCTTACGGGTTTGCAGTTAAAATATGTCCCTGAATATCATGAAGTGGTGAAGAAGAGCAGGGTGAAAGATTCAAATAGGATATCAAGGACATTGACAGAAGGTGCTACGGATATTAGAATGTCAGCTTGATGGCAGATTACTGCTGGATGATTCATAGGGACACACCGGAGAATATGTACGAACGACAGACTGCTTAACAAAGTTGTGGATCAAAAAAGAACTTGCTAAAACTAAAAAAGTTACATGTAAGTCAACAAATTGTTGTTTTCTTTACATACTGTACATGTTTAGAAATATTACATTGGCTAAATATTTTCATGATATATTTATTTTGAACAAAACTTTATACATAAATAAATAGTTCAATTAATGTAATTTGTTCAATTTTAATTACATTTCTCTTCAATTTTGCATTTAAAAGTGAGAAGGTGGAAACATTCTAATAATGAATTTTATTATGTTCATGAATTTAAATAAAAATAACTATTCAAAATGAGCAAGTTCAAAGAAATATTTATAAAGAAAATCAGGGTTGGAAATGACTGGTGTGGCAGAAAGAGAACAACAAACCATAGAATTAACTACTGGGTTTTAGCAACAGCTAAATAGGAGGAAAAATGCACTGATAGAACTAATTGGTCCTGTGTTGGCTTGTTTTTATCTCTTTATTATTAGGCTGCTGGTGACGGACAAAAACAATTGAACAAGCCAATTATAATTAAGGCTTATAAATAATTCTGTTAAATTAGCAGCAGTAACAGGTTACTAATTAAGAAAGTGGCAGGAACAAAAATTGTCAGCCTCTGTGACCCACCAAGTTCTGAGTTTGACATCCCACGCTCTAGTGCAGAGGTCTCCAGTTCCAGCCCTGGAGCGCTATTGGTGCTGCAGACTTACATTCTAGCCCTTTTCTTAAATAGTGCCCAGTTTTAGCTGCTAATTAACTCTTTTGCCTTCATTTTAATTGATTTGCTATTCAAGACTCTGACCCCTTAGTTGTTTCTTTTTTCTTTAATAAGCAACCAAACAGTAATGCGGTACAAAAAGAGTCAATGCATGACCAGTGACTTCTGTCCGTCATTCAATAACTGAAAATAAAGAGTGGTGAAGGTCCCAGTAATGTTGATCTGCTCAGGTCAGTAAAACATTTTAACAGTGTTCTTAGAGAAAAAAAAAAAAAAGACAATCAATAGTTTTGGAAACGTGTGCTGTGGCAGAATGAGAGCCCCAATGAACCCCAGGAATAAATAGCAGATTTAATTAACAACAAGAATTGGCTTCTAATTAAGAAACTGGTTGGAATGAAATTGGCTGGAGTTTGATGCCAGGACTTAGCTCATCATCTTTTGGCTCACTTCACATCTCATTAATGTTTGGATGTCGTTTGAGGAAAAATGAAGCATTCAGAGAACTTAGTCTTAAAAACAAGTCAATTAAAATGAAGGGAAAAGAAGTTGATTAGCAACTGAAACTGGTCGCTAATTTAAAAAAACGTTAGAATAAAATTCCGCAGCAACAGTAGGATTCCAGGATCGGACTTAGAGATCCCAGCTCTAATGCATGAATTGCTAATTTGGGTTTGGGAAAAGGGGTTTGTTTCTTTAGCGCTGGGTATAAGTGAAAGAACGGTTTTGTCAGAGAGGATATAACCCTTTAGAATGCAGCACTTGAGTAGTCAAGATAACAATGGGTGTCGTATTACAGAAAGTTTAATATTCCATAGGAAAGTTTTACTGCTCAAAGGTTGATATTTGATGGCTAGTGACACTTAATAGACATTACCATTTAAGTTTCATTTAAGAATCAACTTTGCTGAATTTGTTTCTCCTAAAATTCCTTATGAGATATAGCTTTAGATCGGGGTAGGCAATGTCAGTCCTGGAAGACCACAGTGGATGCAGGTTTTTGTTCCAACCCAGTTGTGTAGTTAGAAACCAATCCTTGCCAGTTTCGATCCTTATTTCATTTTATGGGTTCTTAGTTTGAAATGTTAGGTTCTTATATCTTAGATTTTTTCTTTTCCAAGAGCATCACCTAAATGTTTTGAAGCCTAAAGTGGATTATTTTCAGTCTGTCATATTCTTCTCTTAAGTGTTTTATTAAACCAAATAGTGCATACGAATCCACATAGGTGTAATGGGGAACAAGTTATATGGAGAACTTCTAAGGAGCCATTAAAAACTGAATGTAGCTGTTTAAGGCTGAAATAAGCAATTAAGGCTAGGGAACTCTAACAAGTGAGACCACTAAAATGAAGCCTCAAAAATGTCGCTTTTTTAAGAAACTGGGTTTGAACAAAAACTTGCAGCCACTGTGGCTCTCCAGGACCAACATTGCCACCTCTGCTTTAGACAATAAGGTGATATGAGATACAACTGAGGTAAAAGGAGTTAAAATTGAGAATTTGGCATATTTTGTGAGATCTCTTTCTAGTCTTATTTTAATCTCTTTGGAGACTTCATGTTTTTTACTGTTATCTAAGGTGACTTACAACATTCGAGATATGATCTCTTGCATTTCTTTTGTTTTTCCTATTGGAGCACAGGCAGATGAAGTGACTTTCTTGTGGTCACACAGTGTCAGTAGTGGGATTTGAATCCACAACCTCGGGGTCTTAACCACTATGCCTTTCCTTCTTGTATGAGATAACTGGAGCACAGTAGTATAAATTAGTATGATAATTTAATCATATAACTTAACACACAATGCAAAACTTTCAAATTACAAAAAACATGTCAAGACATTACTTGGGAAATCTGAGCCCATTGTGTGAATTGTCTGATATTTCAGCTGAAACTGAAGAGGTGATGCTTGTGACAGTACTGGGGTATTTTTTTTTCCTCTGGAGAAAAATCAGTGAAGCATGAAACAAAAGAAAATGACTCCATTTTAATTCTTTCTGATCTCATTGTTGTACTGTATAGGTGCAACCAAAAATATATTAGGGATATGTCCATTTTGATTTTTCATTCCTACAGAACAAAGGCAATATGCCAGGTATACCATAACATTTTTGGCACAACAGACAAAATATTTCTGCATCAAGTCCTAGAAAAGAATGTGCACAATTTCTTCCTAAATACAGTCCTCAAATGATGATAAACTATGAAGTAAGCTCTCTAATGCACAGATATAATGAGAAGGATGGAAACAGTAAAAAAAAAATTCTAAGGAAAGCAACCCTCTGAGCTGCCCTAAAAAATAAAAAGCACCACAGAGAAATAAAATCAAGGTGAATTCCCTAATGCCCCTAGCCTCCTTTATGCTATTTCTATGGCACATCTTTCTGGCTCCTTCTTTTTCTTTTAAAGACTTTTGTATCAGTTGCTGGACCACCAAACCACTGTTGTCTCTGCCGCACTAAAACCCAAGGAAATAAATTCTGGGTTTGTCTTCACAGACACTGCAAAAGTTTCTCTTGATTTAGAAACGCACCATAGTTTAAACCTTTAGTTCACATAAAAGAAGGAGGGAGGGAGGGAGGGAGGGAGGAGGACTGAAAAACAAAACGAACAACAAAAAGACACCAATGTCTGCAGGAGCCAGGCGATTCTGATCATTTGTTCAAAGCCATGCCAATTTATTCTGAGCATAAGTGAAGGTGTCATTCAGTTAATGCAGTACATGGTCAATACATAGCAAGGTACAACAAAAAGAAGAAAATATAATGCACACAATGGATACTGAATAATAGACATAACAGGGAAATAGAAAAAAGGTATAATATTTATAAAAGGCCAGTCCATCTGTCTTTCATTTACAACCTGCTCATTCTGCCCAGTCTTTTGTGGCTTTAGCACAAGATCAGAAGCAACACTTAACAGTGTGGCAATAAATTAAAAAGTGTCCAATCAAACATTGAATATTAGTAATATTTTCACAGTATAAAGTAAAACTGTATATGCCATAACAGACATGACTTCAGCCTTGACACTGGAGTTTATTCTGTAATTCTGTTGAAGATAAGCACATATTTTGCATAACTTACATTCACACAAAGCCACCACCCAACACCATGTCTTTTTTACTGAACTTTAAAAACACTAGATCAAGGAACCAGGGTATTTAAGTATTTTGAGAGACTTTTTTAAATCCACTATCTAACTTATTATGCTGTTTGATGCCATTTTTAGAACTCATCAGCTTGAACCTCCTTGAAGGATCTTAGTAGTTTAAATGCACATTTATACTTTTGAACTTTTTCAGGCTTAGTGAATTAGGAGTCAAATGGATGAAAAATAAAATGCACGTTGGCTCCACTTGGATGACTCACTCACTCAGTGACACTCATCAAGTCAGTTCTCTCTCTTGTGCTCCAGTTTTGTACACAGGCATCTGCTTGGCAGGGCTCTACATGTGAGGTGCTCTTCTGACATCATTTTAGAAAGCAATATTTTAGTGCTATGGGAAATGTCTGAGTGAAATTTCAGCAGAATAACTCTTTAATGACTTGTAAGGTTTTTCTAAATGATATTTCTTTCTAATACATTATCCTCATAACTTAGTTTAATATTAAATATAAGAAGTTATTTAGTTACCATATTTAGAGCGTGCCTGGGGACAGGTATGCACAGTAAGGTTAAAATCACTCTGTAGCCTTTCAAAGTTTAAAAATGTACTTTTTAGAACAGCTCATTGAGTTTGCAGTGCCCAAAATATATTGGAAAATATGAACTGCTTCATCAAGTTAATTTATGAAGGTTTTCTTACTCTACATACTGTTAGATCAACTGAAGGATATAATTGATTTCTTGTCACAACCAGTCTACAAATTTGTGTCACTTCAACCAAAAGCAGGTGTAGGTGGCAGATAAAACAGACTGATTTAAAAAGAGATGGCATTGCTAAATAACACAGTTGAGCTTAGCGGCTGGAAAGAGTAATGGGAATATTGGGAAAATTATAAATTAATTTAATAAAATGGCTTGTTTTATATGTTGTTGCCTCTTTTCTTTTTGTATTACAGTACAAATTACCTTTAAACAATCATGGCTCATAATCTCTACATGTTATATGCTATGTATTTGTCAATAGTGATAAAGTGAGAAATAATTATGAAGGGAATCCTTTTCACTTAATGATATGTAATGAAAACAACACCTTTATTAAAGTCCTATTACCTAGTAGTAAGCAACTAATAAATGCACTACAGACACCCTATTCTAAAGTGTTACCAGCTGGGCTTCCTTGGACCAAGTTATTATATTTTGCTTATAGAAATACAAAAACAATTCCTTACTGAGATTTGCATCTTTTTTATTTCATAGGTGTCAGCAAATAGAAACACAACTAGATGGCTCAGCGCAGGTTTTACAGTGAAATGCACAGTACCTTGATTACTTGTGAATAAATAGTCCTGTTCAATCACTTCTTACTGCAGCATATTTTTAAATTAATTTATTTTAATTGCACAAAGTTATTCTTATAAGACTAAAATACCTGAATTTCCAATCTTTCCCTGGGTATTGTAGTTCATCCCTCTGTTGCACCTGATATTACTAGAATAGACTCTGCTTGATGGATGCACTGAATTGGATTGAATAACGTATTGGTTGGATGGATACAATTCAGTTTATTCTCTATCAAACGCTCAAGCATGGTGAATGTCTTACAGGAAAGGATGTAAGGGTGCATGAGGGAAAGAAGTCTTTAACCAGTGTAAAAGGAAATGAAAACAGGAAGATGTCAAAAGGTTGACAACTGCCTGGGACCCCAATTATTGTGCACAAATGTAAAAAGAAGAATTGAAAAAGTAATCATGGACATGTGTGTCCTTCAGTGCCTCTCTCGATGGGCTAGGGATTTGAATTGTTGCCTGCTGAGCTATGTTCAGTTCATTTGTTAGTTCAGAAAGCAGCAAAGAGCTGGAAGTGACTTTAACAGTCATCATGGGACTCATCTGTTGTGGGGTACAAAATCTGTAAATTTTGTTCTGTGTTTTCATTTTATTTTGCTCAAGACAACAAATGAACTACATTTAGGACAAATCAAAGCATATCCTCTTCCCAGTTGTACCTCACTTTTAAAACAGCTGTTCCGACAAAGAAAGGAAGACCTGCCGATACCTCAGGCAACACCAAAAAAGCTTTATTGTTTGTGAAAACGGACGGTGAATTCATTCATCATATTGACAGCCAGCCAATCAGAATATCTAACAACCACATCATGCAAAACCCCATTTAGAATTTTATAATAGATGTAATTCGTCTGAAGAGGGACATATGAGCGAGGAAGAAGAAGGGACGAAGACATTAGGAGAACAGAGTGACATCAAAAGAGGGCGCCAGCAACATGCGGCCTTTCCGTCTGATTGTCAGAAAAAAGCATCTCATGAACAACTACGAGTCCTAGATCACAAGCCACCTGCGACATTCATCCTTGTCATCTTTACTTTTTCATAAGCCTTTTCTAAAGACTATACATATCCAGACTTTACTATCAGTCCTATTTTCTATTATTCTTTGTTCTACTGGTATTATTATTATTGTAAAAAATACCATGCTGCTTTTAACTTTCTATGCTTTGTCTTAGTGTCTAGAGTGATTGAAGTAATAAGGTAGATTTCTTTGAGCACCTGGTGCAGCCGGAGATTTGCCATTACCTTTGTGCTGCGAGGTTTATTAAGGGCTGAGGGTGAGATCTCCACCCAAAAATAGGGAATCGCACGTAAAGTAAGGCATTCTTGGCTGGTAAATGGCCTATAGTCTAGGATGCTGAGCCTTTATATGTTTAAATGTATTCTTGGAGACCAAAAGTAATGTTTAGGTCTGAGATATCTTTAAAACATCTTATGTTGTTCGTACCAATAATAAATTAGTCTTTTGAAGTGCTGAGAGAGTGACATGCTGTGTTTTTCCTAAGGCACTTACATGGTTTAAAGTGCTAGAGGTTAACCAGCTGTGTGTGTGTCATTCATTGGGCACTGTTGAGATTAGGGTCTGTGTGTATGTAAAAGTTATGTTATTCATAAGGCACTTGTGTGGTTTAAAGTGCTAGAGATTAAACAGCTGCGTGTTTGTCATTCATAGGGCACTGTTGAGTTTCTGTGTGTATGTGTATAGCTATGTATGCATGTGTTATTCTTAAGGTGCAACAGTAGATCAACCCAGTAACGAATCTAATGAGTACACTTACCCCTAGGTAAAGGGTAAGTAGAGGGAAATACTACTATAATACAATCCTTCGGTCTGTGAGTAAGAACAAAGAGGCTCACCATCACCAGTGTCATAGTTTTTACCTTAACAGGACCATGTGGATGCTCCCGATGCATGAGCATCTGACACCAGGTTTCCACTTTTGGCCCTAGATTGTAGGAGAGCAGGTCAGAAAAGAATTAATGATATTGCTTCTGTTCCACCCCCAACTCCACCTTTACCTCTACACTATAAAACAAAGACCACAAGAGAAGTGGTCATCACTAGTTAGACCAACGGCTTGGGAGAAACATAGGTGTACCGATAGTGTAACTTCAGAATACTATTTTCTGTAATATATGTTTGCTAACAACAATTAAAGAAGGTTTTCTCTATCAAGGACCGCAATTTTCTCATGTCTGTTCGTTTGTCTCATTTACATCTTATATACAATAGTGCTTTTTTCTAAAGACTTACTCATAGCTATAATGTAAGACTGTAATAAAACAATAAAAATTGCAAATATATCTTAGGATATTATATATTTAAATAAACAATAATAAAAAATGTATACAAATTGGCTCAACTGATTTCAAAGGAGAAACTTAAGGCATCAGTGTAGTAAAACTTACTACCCTAAACATTATTTAAGATAGGGGATATTATAAGGAATGAAAGCCTTAATTAAATTAAAAATTGAATCATATATTGCAAAAGGTAGCTTCAGCATGTAAATAATGTAAAAGATACCCTTAGGCAGTGTATGAGTTAAATATTAAAGGCTAATGCCCATACATTTTCCCTAAAATAATCTGGAAGGCCACTAATATTTACAAAAGTGAGGTTTTGGAATGAGCAAAGTAAATAAGAGATGTACACTGCTTTGACCAGAAGACAGCAATATAATTGTTAGGTTAGAAGATAATGATGGAAATGTAATCATGTCCATTAGGAGATTGTCCATCCATTATCCAACCCGCTGTATCCGAACACAGGGTCACAGGGGTCTGCTGGAGCCAATCCCAACCAACACAGGGCACAAGGCAGAAACTAATCCCAGGCAGGGTGCCAACCCACTGCAGGACACACACACCAAGCCCAATTTAGAATCACCAATCCACCTAAACTGCATGTCTTTGGACTGTGGGAGGAAACTGGAGCAAACCCACGCAGACACGGGGAGAACATGCAAACTCCATGCAGGGAGGACCCGGGAAGCGAACCCGGGTCTCCTAACTGCGAGGCAGCAGCGCCACCATGCTGCTCTTAGGAGATTGTTTGTGCAAGAAAACATTGATAGAATTTACAACTCAGACTGTAAAAATGTGATAGGTAAATTGAACATGGAGTAACTCCTTTGGTCAGATGGCCGATATGTCTTTTGGGTCAAGGTAATGGTGGCTGATACAGGGCAATTACATTCATTAGAAACTTACCAATTTTTAGTAGGCATTATAAAATACTGGTGACTAGGCAAAAACACAGGCATGTAAGAGTCAGACAATGATGATAAAAATATACAGAGTGAGGTAATCTTATGATAAAAAAGTGTACTAAAACGGTACCACTGAACTACCAGCGCTCACTTCATTGAAATGAGGAAGCTTTTGTGCATCTTTACAATAAAAGTCTATTTTACTTGTCCATCCTGAGACTCTAAGTGTTTGATCTGAAGCTGTAGTGAGTCCATTCTCTGCAACAATATTAAATGGGTGTTATATTAAATGGATAGACAGATTAAGGTGATGTAAGAAGGTAGCAATAAGAAAGTTGTAAATGTTACTACAGTAGCTGATACTGTAGTTATGGCTCAGTAATGCTCTTTTTTAAAAAATTAATTGACTGTTGTCAGGAGCTCTACATGTTCCCCTCCCAGAATTATCCTAACTGGAAGTGTTGTTTGTCCTGGGTGCATTGTCTGAAGAATTACAGTATATAATATTTTTTCAAAACTCCAGAGGGCACGCTCTCCATAAAACAATATATTTAATCATACTGTCCTAAAGACAGATTGATTGATGCGGTAATGTTCTAGGGAGATCTGGCTGTTTAAAGATAACGGAAGGCTCGTGATTTCAGGGCCACTGAGTGAGTGAGAGCTAGAGAGAGGAGGTGACATATTGGTGGGTAAGCAGTGCATCAGCCATCATCTCAGACAGATGAACTGTAACACACACAGCACCTAACATGACATTAAACAACATTGAGAGAGCTACACACAAGACGTAGCCATGAGGGGGACATTTTCAAATGTATTTAACTTGATTATATTGTTATTAATATTTTCATAGATGCTTCTGAAATCTTTTATACGAAGTGATACTTTCTTTTATATGAACAATTTCGACAATTTTAAAGTGGCATAGGGGTTAGATCTACTCCTTCATTGATCTAGTGTTCTTGAGTTAAATTTCTGAAAAGTTCACTGTCTGTGTAGAGACTGCAAGTTCTGTGTTTGCAAGGCATTCCTTGGGTCACTCCAGTTTCTTCCTATATGTATGGTTAATTAGTTTAAACTGGTTTTGCTTGTGTAGAGCCAGCGTGATAGTGTTGGACTTTTAGGCTTTTTTAATGCACTAAGCAGTCACAGAAAACAGAATGCGTGGTTGGGTGCTATTAATAAAGTTGGAATAAATGCGAAACATTTTGCTAATTTATTCTTTTTGTTTAATTTTCTAATAGATTAAAGAACAGTTTTAACCTTTATCTGTGCAAATATATTAAAAACAAAATAACACAAATATTCTTAACAATATAGAACATGGTTCTTTCTATATGATGACAAGAACAATTTTCAGATGCTGTGTAACTCATTCTACGCTTCACTGCAGCCACCTGTTTCATTTTGGGACAGATATTCACTGCTTGAGATGGATCTGTTCATTAAGGAATTTCTATTAATTTTGCTGTTTTTAATTTTACATACTGTGTTATCTGACATAAAATACATTCTGCAAGGATGTCATTATGAATTTAATAAAAAGGGTTTTGTAGCCCTTTTAAAGGATGGCTTCTGTGCCTGATTATGTCTGACCTACTCTAAATTACAAATTCACAAATTTATTAAAAGCTTATATGCAGACTACCAGGACATTTGCCACTGATTACAAGATTTCATAATTAGATGACTTAAACATATCTTCAACATAAAACTTACTCAAGAAAGTGAACTTTTGCAATGATTTTAAATCCCTGAATGAAAGTATCTTGCTTTATTAACATTTATTTTATTTTGTAAAAATGTAAGTCACTGTCTATACTGACATCAGTGGGAATAAAGCAGTGATGTACTCTGAAGTACACATCTAGCTTAACAGTAGGCTAACAGAGTCCATAGATGAAAATCTTCAAGGAGAAAAAGAACCCACATCTTGAGCACTGTGAAGTAGCAGTTGTACTTACTAGCCAGGCAATGATATCACTGGCTCTAAGTGTTAAAACAAGATGAAAGAAAAACACAACAATTTTCAATTGAAATTAAAAGGCAGAAAAAGTATGAACACAACAAGAAGAACCATCCACTTTATCACAAAATTTGTAATTTTGCTTTCCCACATACATTATCCATTGTAACCACGAGGGGGCATCACCAATCCCCAAGCCACAGACTCAATATTATCCATTACAATTCCAGGTTCAAATAAAGGGTTTTAATTTGCCAACAACACTTTTCAAAAAATCACCAGCCAAAATACTTTAAAATAAACAGATTATCTTCCTGACTCAATTAAGTGAGACTGCAGGCTCTCTTTTGAATCCGACTTTGGAACTGCTTCTGGTGTCAATATCAGGTCATCCCGAGCATGTCTGGGTTGTGTGGAAACTAGGGCAGTCCTCCACCGGCAGCGCCCTCAGGCAGTAACAAAGACCCTGACAGGGCTGCATTTCCAGAATCCAATTCCCATGCCACCCTGTGGATGTCCTAATTTGGTTCAACACTGATGAACATTGCCACCTGTCATGCGGAGGAATGAACTGCTCCTGGTGTGCCCATTCACCCAGTTCATACATTGTAGCTTCCTGGCCAGGCAAGAATTTGTCCTCCATCCTGGCCAAGATGCCTGTCCTTTCTCCATGGCCCCTACACCATTAATACCTTATCAAAATCACTTTTATTAATCATGGTGGTAGTTGGTGGAGTATTTCCTGGCAGCATTGCATGTAAGTCAAGAAATGACCCTGGATGGAACATCTGTCCATCACACGGTATACTCACACAAACTTCACTCCTCTGGGTCAAATTTGGAATGACCAGATCATAATAATACATATTTTGAGATGTAGAAGAAAAACTGAAGTACTTAAAGACAAAATCCTAAACACGCTGCAAGAACATGTGGACTCCACATGTTTATGGCGAGTTTATGTGGTAGGGCATATGCAGTGACAAGAGGAACCTGCACTGATGACTGGGCAACTCCTCCAGGTACCAATGTTGGTAGACAAGTTCTATTGCAGTGGAGGGGTAATATCTGTTTGCTTAAAAAGTGCCTCTTAACCCTACTGAGTAAACTAGGCTGTCTGAACTGAGAATACACAGTCAGTGGTTACTATTTATTTACAGATATGTCAGCTTTTCACAGTTTTCAAAATAGAGATGGGCATCATCTTTTCCACTCACGTAACGATGATGTTCAAAAAAACATGACAGATTCAACTTTTGATATTTATATCACATCTGTCATTAGTCAGCTTTTAGGATTTTGATTTTTCTCATGACATGATAAGTAAAACTATCACCCATTAAGTAATGTCACTGGCGGTTGTTGTTGCCATGCAGCATTGTTTACACAGCCATCTACCTCTCATTGAACTTGCTTGTCCGTCCAAAGGTTAAAAAGCCGCTTACTTTAAACACAACCCAAACATTGTCTCTTCAGCAAGCATTATTTAATTAGTTGGGAAAAATGTTTATGAGACGTTTTCAAATTGCTAGGGGTTTAAAAAAAGAAGTACATTTTATTGGTGCAGCTTGAATGAGAATGAAGCCTTCACTTAGATACCCCCTAAACAACAAATCGACATTCCTCCATTTCAGCAAGATATTGATTGCGTCCTTTAAGAGATCACTTTGAGAGATCACTTCTGTTAATGGCAACTGTTGTCGAACTTTTCATCATTGTGTACTTTTTTGTGTTTCTAGCTCATTCAGCACTTGTCTGATATTTTGTCACACTATCTGCCACTGCGTGATCAAATGTGAGTTTATGGTTGCATTTACTGAATCTAGGAAAACAATAAAAAAGTGAACTAAATTTGTTTTACTACTTCCGTTTATAAAAAGGGATGCTTCCAGGTTAAACAGCAGATTATGATTCTGACTTAATATAGTAAGCCTTTACCATTGTAATTATTGGTGATAATTGAAGGTTTAAACATAAACTGAACATACTGAAAGAGTAGTGAATTCACTGTGGCAAATGAATGACAGTCTGCTGGCATGTGACATAACAGGATAAACAAGACCCCACCTCTTCAACTCTGTAGTACTGTCAGCCATCATCCAAGCACTTGAATTCGCTAAACTGCACATGTATGAAGTTGACTAAGAACAGCACATTAGTTTAGGGAAAGGTTAGACCTGGGAAATTACACTCCGTGAACCTGCTGCAATTAAACTGCTGAGCTAATGTATGCTAAAACTGTTGATTTGTTGTTTGTTGCCGAGCTGGCAAGGGGATACCAAAGGCATTAGTACCACCAACATGACACAGGACAGGGACAATCCTGTCACCACCCATTACCAAATGGACAGAACCACTGTGTTAGGAATCTGTTTCTCAGTAAATCCTGCATCACTAGCACAAACGTACACTTGTTACTAGGGTTTTACTAGACCAGGAAACTGATTCTGAAATCATCCATCCATCCATCCATTATCCAACCCGCCATATCCTAACTACAGGGTCACGGGGGTCTGCTGGAGCCAATCCCAGCCAACACAGGGCACAAGGCAGGAAACAAACCCCGGACAGGGCGCCAGCCTACCGCAGTAGTAAACCATTAGAAAGTTTTTTTTACCATAACAAATAATAATATATTTGGAAGGATACAGGATGCCCAACATTTCCCTTTGTCCCTGAAGAAATGACATATGCATCTGTTGAACAGTACATAAACTTGAGATTCCATACACATGATAGTTTATTCTTCCATTTCTTAAAACAAGTATTTAAAGCATTGCAGTGTTTTCAGTATTTTATGGTTTCAATATACACGTTTCTGTAAAATATCTTGAGCCATCTGGTTTAAGATGTAACAGAACATTAGTAAGGGTTGCCCATTATAATGCATGTGTAGTGAATTTCAGAATAAACAGAACCAGTGTTGCATTTCTTGCTTCAATCAATTTCACTGGTCAATGAGATATGAATGCCAGGGTCATGGTTCAGCTGAGTGGTTGCCCCACATTTATTTATTATTATCTTTTGAATATTACTTTTTTTGTTATGTTATTAATTCTGTTTTTGGTTTTGTATTGTCTATATTGTATTTATGTAATATCATTAGAATTATTAATATTGTGACTGTTTTATATTATTTTTTTTTAAGTTAATTAATTAATTAATATATTTGTTTTTGTTCTTTTTTTTTTAGTTTTCTTCTCCTTCTTTTGTGCAAATTTTGAGATTTTGCTGTTTAAAACTCTTAGCCCCATTTTTGGGACTGTGCAGGCCAGAAGCCTGCCATTTAAGTATGGGTCTAGGCTACCAAGTTTGATCCACACCTATGAAGAGGGCAAATGTGGCTTTTGGGGTTATTGATGCCTAAACCCTTTTTTTGTTATTTTTGTGTAGCTGTAATAAGAACTGATAGTTAAATCTCTGAGCTGTTAAGTGAAAGGGGCAGTAGTCACTTTGAACAGAAATGGAATCAGGAGATGAATCATAAAAAAATAATTAACCAAGGTCAAACTGGAAAGAGCAGATTAACGCAGCTCAGCATGTGAGACAAGAATTGCAAGTACAGAATCTTAGCAATAAAGTCATAAATTAGAATAGTCAAATGAAGCCAAAATGTTAAATGTAAATCATAGTTAGTGTTCTGCTCTGAGGGAAAGAGAAAACGAGAACAACTAGAAGAAAAGCTGGAGAGAAAAAAATATAAACAAAGCATAGATCTGAATCTGGAAAACAAGAACTGGGAGAAAAGAACAGGGGCAAAAGGATTGCAGAGTTCAAAATCTATAAGAAATCAAACACTTCTTCTTCTTCTAATTAATGAAATTAAAGCACAAGAAGGATTTTTGGAATCCGAGTAGTTGGATAAGGAATTGACCCTTTTATCCTGATGACTAATGATTGACAGGATCACAACCTCTGAAGCCACGTCCTTTACTGGGCAAAATCTGGCAATTTAGTGCAGCTGAACAAAACAAAAAAATGATGACGGAAAGTGTCAAAACCCCTATAACGGCATGCAGCTTAATGCTAGAGCCAGAAAATAACCTGTAAATAATTTGCAAAAAGTCCCAGGATCCTTATAGTCCTAGACAGAAAAATGTTTAAAACCAGATACACTTTTAAATGTTCAAAGATAATAATGCTAGATATTAGGTTGTACAGTGTACACAAAGTTATACAATGAATGCTCTGCGCTGCCAGCTTATAAATTGGTGCTCCAATGACATCACCTGGCCTGAGCCATCAGCAGGCAACAACCTGTGTGTTGTGCCTAAGGAAGAAATTAGGGTGACTGAGAGAGAAAACTTTAACTGAAGCCAAAGTCAAAGCCAGAGATCTGTTCCATTGTTCATCATTACCAAAATGCTAAAAAGAATCATAATAAGGAGAAAAAAGCAAAGAGTCAGGAACCAGGAATTCTAAAGCACACAAAAAACATACACATATGTATAATAGAAAACTTTGCTTTTTGAAAGTTGATCCTTTATTTTAAACCAAAGGTTGCACACTGTTTTGTGCAGTCACCTTTTAAAGCACGGCTACCATGATATCACAAGTCATGTGTAACTATTAATTATTTTCTGCACCATGATAGCAAGCACAGAAAATGGGGACACCCATGAAAACTAGAAATACATAATTGTGGCATCACTACAAATAAAATTCAAAATGACAGCATCCATAAAAAAATAATCTTACAAAATTGTGATGAATTTACTCAATAAAGGTAACAGTACAAATACCTCATTAAACAAAAAGTAAATGCTATTTGCCTAATCCTGGCACCAATGAGTTATGAGATAATCAAAGTCTGATTCAAATGAACCATATAAACAGCTGAATACATTTTTTTCTAAAGAACTCTTTCAATTGTTCTTTTTTAAATATAGAGATTTTAAAATGATCATTATTTCTTTCTGCATTTAGTTTTAAACAAAGTTACTTTTGAAGTATGTTATTTTTTGTATTTACTGTAATGCCATTTTCTTTTAACTTGGGAGCCACCATTTTCTGAATTCTTCTGCTAAGACATGGATCGCAGCAGGTGAAAGTCACATCACATGATTTACATGTAAATGTCACACTTGTCTCCATGTCCATGATTATGGATACTGTATGAAAAATTTTTCAGTGTACTTTTGACTTAGAACTCTCTGCATTTGTAATTGTAAGATTCATTTTTGATGCTGATTTTTGTCTTTTGTTTTAGCTCTGGTGTTACTGATCTTTGCATCCTGCTTTTTTACTTTTGCCAGTAAGTTTTGAATTACATTTATCTCCCGATCCCAGATATTCATTATTACTCATGTGATTCCTTCTACCTCACACTGGGCTGTGAAAAACAATCGGCGCTTAGTAAAACATGATGGCATTAATGAATCAAAGCTCGAAACAGGAACAAAATGTCATGATCGTGCCAATAAATCTGCAAAACTGAGAAGACTTTAAAGGAAAAATATATATATTGTCACGCACAAGTGCATGGGGAGCAGCTTAAGGACCCAACGTGCGTCACGACAAGTCGTGCCACGGGACAATGGCGGGGTACTAACCTCTCTCTCTCTTCCTGTAGAAAAGATGAAGCACTGCCGCAATAATTCTACCCAGAGAAGCAAGAGAACAACACTTCCGGGTTCCTTTCTCTCCTCTGGTCCCCCACTGATGACGTCCATTACCCATCCACCACCACGCCTTCCCAGCATTCCACGTTCCTAATATTCTGTCCGCCTCTTTAAATTGTCTTTCCACCCACTCTTATTTGTCTGATGATTTCTTGGAAATTTTTGACCAGTTTATTTACAGTATATGGGGCTCAAAACCCCAAACCTTGATCTGTTTGTGCTTGTTATTATTACAGTGGCGTAGCCGGCAGGATTAAGACCCGAAAACGATGTCAGAAGGGCAGGATCTGAACACGGTCCTAACTACTATGGCCAACGAGCTCCACGCACTACAGGTGGACCAGGCGGCCACAAAGGCGGAGCTCGCAGAAACAAAGAGACGGCTGGCAGCGGAAGAGATGGTAAAGCTGGAGCCTGCACGACCCCGGCCTCCTCCTATCATTCATCTTTCGGAGAAGGATGACATTTAGTCCTACCTCTCGATTTTGGAGAGGACGGCCACCCATAACCAGTGGCCGCAGGTGGAGTGGGCATCCATTCTGGCCCCATACTTGAAGGGCCCGGCGCCCGAGGAGGAAGCCGCCCAATGCGACCTCCTTAAGGCCAAAATCTGTAAGCGCTACCGCGTAACCTCCAGCTAGCAGGCGATTGAATGGCGGCACTGGAAATTTGACCCCAGTGGCCCGGCTAGGGCACAGGCCTTCGAGTTCTGGGGCAAGATTGAATGGTGGCTACGGCCAGACATTAACCAGGCTCACCAGGTAGTCAAGCAGGTCGTTTGCGAGGCGTTTATACATGCTATGCAGGACTACCTCGCCCAAGCTGGTCCGGAGGCATCCTTTTGAGGACATGGACGGCCTTTTGGAGGTGCTCGAGCGACAGCTGGTAGTGAACCAACTCGGGGAGTCTGAGAAGCTGGTTCATGGGGTCTGACAGGGACTGGTGGCCACCCCGGAGCCCACCTGCCGCGCTCTGGAGGCTCCGGCTAGACCGAGGTACAGGGTGCCCACTCCGCCGTGCTGTTTCAAGTGTGGCGAGGTGGGGCATATCGTCACCTCCTGTCCCCTCAACCAGAAACAGATAGACTGCAGCTGGGCAAAGGGTGAGAGATATTGTGCTCTGTCTAATCCTCTGGTGGTAAACAATACGTGAGTGGTATTAATAAATGGGCATACGGTGGTGGCATTATTCGATTCCGGGAGTAACATTACCATTGTTGCTCACCATTATGCTTTACCGTGACAGTGGAGAGCTCCAAACATGAGAGTCACTTGTGTACATGGGGAGACCAAGTCATATTGGTCCGCAAAGTGCTTCATAACCTGGGAGGGGGAGCATAAAGTGATTCTCGTTGCTGTGTTGCCCGAGCCCCCCTTCCCGGTTATACTGGGTCAAGACTGGTCGGAAGGTAACCACGGTAGAACTGTTACCACTCTGAAACCCAAGTTGGGTCTGACTATGGAAGGGCAAGAGCCCCTCCCAGGTGCTCCCACGCCGTGCTCTTCTGCGACTGGTGATGACATGGATGATACAGGCAAGCCCTTTTGGCTATGGACCTCACCCCGGAAACATAACTGGAGGATGTTCCGGGTCAAAATGAGGCTAACCCCGATCCACTCACCAGTTTCAGTCCACGCGGTTCCCCTGCGAGCTGCCAATTCAAAAAATATCGCACGTGAACTAGTAGCTCTTTTTTCTCGAGTGGGCATACATAAAGAAGTTCTTATGGACCAAGGGATGCCCTTTACTTCGGATATGTTCAGGGAAGTCACCAAGTTACTCCATATTAAGTATCTCAGGACATCAGTGTACCACCCCCAGACAGATGGGTTGGTGGAACGCTTTAACCAGACCCTGAAACAGATGCTTCGTAAGGTAGTCAACACGGACGGTAGGAACTGGGACCAACTTTTGCCGCTGGTGCTTTTCGCCTACCGGAAGTTGCCACAGGCCTCCACTGAGTTTCCTCCCTTAAACTCCTGGGGCATATTGGATATATTGAAAGAAGGTTAAGAAGGAGAGGCACTTCCCTCCACCAATATCCTAGAACATATCGCGCAGTTACGTGACAGACTAGAGAAAATCCGACCCCTCCTAAAAGAACACATGTCTAGGGCTCAAGCAGCGCAGGCCCGGGATTATAATAGGAATTCCTCCCTACGCAAATTTCAGCCGGGAGACTGCGTAATGGTGCTTGTGCCCACTTCTCATTCCAAGTTACTGGCCCATTGGCAGGGCCCATACGAGGTTAAAGAGAGGAAAGGACTCGTTTTTGGTGCTCCAGCCAAATCGTCGACCAAGCGAGAGGGTGTACCATGTGAACCTTTTGAATCCCTGGAGGGATAGGGAAGAGCCAAATCCCTCTGAACCATCCCTCTCTCTTTTCTCAATGAAACCCAACCTTAACCTTGGTCACAATTTGACTGCCCACCAGCGACAGGAGCTAGAGGGTGCAATCCGGTCTGTCCCGGAAGTAGTCAGTGAAGCACCAGGCTGGACCTCACTGATTCAGCACGATATTGTGATGGAACCAGGGGTGGTACTCAGGGAACAACCCTATCGTCTCCCAGAGGTGAAACGTGCTGAGGTGGAGCTAGAGGTACAACGAATGTTGGATATGGACATCATCGAGGAAAGCCATAGCCCCTGGTCCAGTCCTATCGCCCTCGTATCTAAGCCTGACGGCTCCTGGAGATTCTGTAATGACTTAAGGCATCTCAATCAGGTCTCCAAGTTCGATGCCTATCCTATGCCCTGAGTAGACGAACTCCTCGAGAGACTAGGAATGGCCAGATATCTAACTACTCTTGACATGACAAAGGGATACTGGCAAATTCCCTTAATGGCATCCGCAAGAGAAAAAACAGCTTTTAGCACCCCTAGTGGGCACTGGCAATACAAGGTCCTTCCATTTGGGCTGCACGGGGCGCCATCAACTTTCCAGCGTCTGGTAGATAGAGTGCTACGGCCCCACCAGTCCTACTGTGCTGCCTACCTCAATGACGTGGTCATTTTTTCCAGCACCTGGGAGGAACATGTATTGCAGGTATACGCTGTTCTCTTGACCAATTTGACAAAGAAACAGGCCCCTTATCATGTGGTGTGGAACAGCATGACGGAACGAGCATTCAGTGACTTGAAGATGGCCCTCATGATGGCACCTGTTTTGAGAACACCTGATTTTTCTCTTCCTTTCCCCTCCAGACCGATGCTTTGGACACAGGTCTAGGTGCCATGTTGAGCCAGAGTATCGATTGTGTCGAGCACCCTGTAATATACCTAAGCTGGAAACTGTTGGATTGGGAGACGAGGTATGCAGCGGTGGAATGGAAAGCCCTGGCCATCAAGTGGGCAGTAATGTACCTGCGGTACTACCTATTGGGGCGAGAGTTCACCCTTGTGACAGACCATGCCGCTCTCCAGTGGATGGCTCTCCACAGGGACTCGAACCCTCGGGTCACTAGGTGGTTTTATGACTTGCAGCCCTACAAGTTCACCATCACTTATCACCGCGGTAACCTCCAAGCCAACGCTGATGCTCTCTCCTGGGTTCACGAACTCTTGGTTCAGGCCGCCCGACCCGATGAGTCTTGGCTGAAGGGGGGGTCATGTCACACACGAGCACATGGGGAGCAGCTTAAGGACCCAACGCGCGTCGCGACAAGTCGTGCCAGGCGACAATGGCGGGGTACTAACCTCTCTCTTTCTCTTCCATAGAAAAGACAAAGTGCCGCTGCCATAATTCTATCCGGACAAGCAAGAGAACAACACTTCCGGGTTCCTCTCTCCTCTGGTCCCCCACTGATGATGTCCATTACCCATCCACCACCACACCTTCCCAGCATTCCACATTCCTAATTTCCGGTCTGTCTCTTTAAATTGTCCGTCCGCCCTCTCTTATTTGTCTGATGATTTCTTGGAAATTTTTGACCAGTTTATTTACAGTATACGGGGCTGAAAACCCCAAGCCTTGATCTGTTTGTGCTTGTTATTATTACAATACCTGTATATACAATGTATGTATGTAGTGTATAGATATATGTGGAAATGGTCAAAAAAACAGAGCATGTCAGGCTTTTTTACTGACCATTTAATAGAATAGTTGTAGGTCAGTCAGGTACCAGTGTAAGCTAGTCAAAAACAGTACCTAAATGTTAAAATAAGAACAAGTCCCAAACTGCAACTTAATAACCCTTTCCCTACCTATAACATGAATACCATGAAAATACAACTTTTATTATTTGTACCTCAAAACTAATGACACCTGCCGTCTGTGATTTCACTTACCTGTGTAAATGAACAAAGCCATTTTGAAATCCAAAATGTGACCTGAATGATATGTGGCTGGCCCACCTTTGAGGTAGATAGGCTGAACTACTGTTATAACAGTGGAAGTAACTGTACTGCTTGGTCTATAGGATGTGTTACTGAATTAATTTGAAAATTCTTAAAAACTGATTGAATAATTGTCAAGTATAACCTTTTTGTGAAGCCCACAAACAAAACATAATGAGGTTAAGAAGCAATTCTAGCAGAAAATATTTGATTTAATTGGTCAGAGTTTGCCACAGTTTCCCAAAATTGTTATAAATATTGAATTATTACATAGGTAAAGACAGGCATAAGATTAAGCCTTGGAAATATCTGTTTTAATACAGTGTAATCTATGTATGTAAAATACAAACTTGACTCATTCACACACTTTCTCTTCAACAAAAACACTATTTCCTGTTTGTTTAAAAAGTTTAAATTTGGCATAATGGTACATCTAGGGCAGTAAGGATCCACTAAGGAAGGACATTTTGATATTCGATATATCAATACTTAGGCTTAAACCCCCTCCCCCCAATAGAAAAACTAACTACCTCAAAATCTCAAAAATGCCTTCACAGATTTGATTGAAATTTGCTGATGTCAGAGAGAAAAAAATTAGCCAATAGATTTTTTTTTTTTTTTACTTCTAGATAAATTTTGTATTTGGCAATATTTATTAATGCTAGGATGCTAATGTACATGCTCTGTACTACACTGAGAGATCCAGCATTAGTGATGGATAGGCCATGCAAATAATACCATTAACCATTAGGGTGGATGGACAATTGAAGATAGTGTAGTTTTTTGGACTGGAAAAAAGAGACGCGATCACATTGTGAAATGAAAAGAGAAAGCTCAGCCAAGCTCAAGGAAGATGCAAAGCTCAATAGTTAGCTAGCGCTATTTTTTGCTGTTGACTATCAGCACTCTTAGACATGTATCGTATTTATATAATTCATAAAGAACTATATATGTAGTTATATACAAGCAGTCCCCAGGTTACGTACGAGATAGGGACTGTAGATTTGTACTTAAGTTGAATTTGTATGTAAGTCGGAACAGGTACATTATTTTAATAAATACTATTGCTGACCGACTGTAACTAAGTGATTGGCCAATGAATGAAGGAATTTCATCTCTCTCTGACCTTTTTATTATTTCCAATTTATTTTCAATGGTGATGGTTTTTCCCTTCTTTACTGTATCACCAGCACTTACATCAGATTTGTGTTTCAGAGATATTCTTGAAGGGTGAAGACAAAAGGTTAAGATGAGCTCTTCTGCACAGCACTGTATACACTATCACAACAGGAAGGCAGTACATCACATCTGATGTACTGACAAGAGACAGCTTCCTGCTATGTGCGTAACAGTACAAGCTAACTGTACAGTAACTGTACCTCTGCATCACCAAGGTTCTCAGTTTAGCTGGCTTGAAATTCATTCTTCCCCATGCAATGAGCCTAATAACACCAGCAAAATCCTATGCTCCCTGGCACTGAAGTAGTAGCCACAGTCAGGTTATTGATGAATGCTCTTATTGGTGGCTGCCTAAAGCCCAGCTTTGCCAGGGGTCCCCTGCATTCGACTTCTGCTGCCTTTATCAGAATATTCAAATTCATAATGATAAATTTCTCAGGTTATTACTGTTCTGACATTGTCCCCCCAGTTGTGACTCTCAAATGAAACTTCAAAAATAGTCATCGATAAAGTCTCTAATCCTGTCTAGAACATAGTGCTGATCTACAATGTTTTCCACCAGCTTATGGGGTACTGATTCATAAACATTGGAAAGGTCCAGTCAACGCAGTAGTAGGTCTTTCTTGCCCTCCTTAGCCTTTTTCATATGCTGGGTGGCAAATTCTTAATGTTCCAATCATCCTGATACATTTGTGACCACTGCACTAAATAAGTACTTATTCTTGAGGAAATATTCTTTCAGCTACCTAGAAATATACAGAAAAATATCTTCCACTCCACACAGTAGTGAGATAATTTGAAACTGCTCTTTGCTCCTTCAAGACCCAGATTTCTTGTGAAAATCTCCGCTGGTGTGTCACCTTGCCCCATATTATCTTCAAGATCTTCTAGAGTCAGCCTTGGAAACCTTCGTACACTTTATAGTGCACTCTGTTTGGTCCAGGGACTGGGCTTACATACACTGTTCTGGCCACTTCTCAAACCTCCTTCCAACTGGTTTCCTAGACACTGAACTTAACATTGGGACTTGCTAGTATAACCAAAGCCCTTCAGTGTCCAAAGTTCTTCATAGAGTTAGGGATACAATATGTGTTCTGGATGTATTTATGGACCTCTTCCTTTAGACATACCAGCTGTACATTACTCTCCCCAAGCAGCCTCTTTGTAAATCCAGAGGGGTTAGAGATAGAAGCTGCTCACTTTGTATCCCTGTCCTTCCACCTCCATCTGTGCTTCTCTGCTCTGTGTAGACTACCAAGACCCTTCCTCAAAATATTCCTGAGATCAGCCAGTAATATTTTCTCCTCATCATTGTCCCTTTTAAAGTGCTGCTTTAGGGCCCATAGCTCCTGATTCAGCTGATGCATTTTTGCAGGTCTCCTATTCCTGGCATATTTTAACCTGACTGGCTTCCACCCTTTTGGCCCAAACCTCCCAACTGCAAGCCTAACTATTATTGAAATGATCTGTAGCCCTTTGTGAATTCCCTCTACAGGTGTTAATTCCAGGATTCCATCTATATCTTTGTGAAATTTCTGGCATAGATTCTCCTTTCAGGCCTATGGCCACTTCATCCAGTGATGTTTATTCTTTTTTCCTACTCCTAGAGCATGTGACACTTGGAGGCTCTCAGCACGCCATGCTCCTCCCCTGTCTGACCAAGGGTAATCCCTGTGCATTGTGTCACTTGCTTCTTTCCCGACATTTAATCTTGGCCTAGTGGATCTTTAGGCCATGTGAGTCCATACAGTTCTTCCCATAACAACATGTGGCACTTGTAATACTAAGTCTATCTGCACAATTATTATCCTGAGGTCTGACCTATTAGGGTGTTCATTCTTCTTTCCCTCAGGCACTCCAAAAGTGTAATCATTTAGGATTTTATGTAGCATGCTTAGGTTCCTCCTCACAGAGGATGCTGGTCATGCTGTCAACCCTTCTGCCCTGGCTGCCATCCCTCTGTGCTGTCCACTGTCTCTCAAGTTGTCACCAGTCTTTCTTGGTCATCATCCAGCCTGTTCCTGCAAGTCACGGATTTAAGCATTTAAAACTAGTTAGACTATAAATCTTCTGATGCACTGGGATCACAACCAGACTTTTTCATGGGCTAATCTGGGTGGCAGACCAGTTCACTTTAGGCTGCAGGAGCCCTGAAATTCATCAGGTTGAACAAAAACATATTTATACTTTGTTTTTCAATAAAATATTTGTCTCTGGACTAGATGATTGTGTACTCTTTAACCTCATTACTGTTTTCCCTCAGATTACTTGTCCACTGCTAATTGCATGTGCACAGTTGTCCCTGAGTTCACTTCCCTTGCTGCTGTTGACAGGGGGTTTGCTTCATCCGGACAGATGTAATACAGGCTGTCAGAACGTGAAGCGCTTGTCATGTTAGTGACAGTTCTTCAGAAATGAACAGTGACTGCACTATACAATACATTTCAGTTCTAGTGATGGTTGAGAATAAAAAATGACTTTGTGCAAATTGTAAACTCTGATCCCACTTCTGAATATGTGTGGAGTAACAAGAGCTTTGGGCATCTTTCAAAACTGCCATTCACAGATCTCAATGACATATATATCAGATATAGATGATCCCTTACAGAATTTCAGTCTGTTAATGTTAGATGTAATTATGTCTGAGCCCAGACATGCACAGCAACTGATCTAGTGGCAGACATTAAAAGCAAAATATAGGGCACACATGAGGTGTGATGTCAGCCGTTTTGATGAGCCACTAGCTTTCTCTGCACTTAGTGTATAGTTCAGAAGGCTGAGGTTGAGATGTACTGGTCAGCAAAACCATTGTTTGAAACCCCTAATGGATAACAAATCATGAAAATGTGTCAACTAACCGCTCAGGTGTTTGCATTTTGTTACCTGTAACTTCACACAGTAGTGAGAAATACCTTTTGAAGATTAAATTGTTCTTTGATGCACTCAAAGAGAGTTGATAAATAGGTAAACATACCTGGGCATAATGATAATGTTAATGTTGACTAGCAATGCTGGTTGAACCCCATATGGAGCTCTTGGGGATCGGTGGGGTCCCAGTCTGTGTCTGGAGTACACATCCCTTGAGTTACAAAAATGTTGCCCTTTAGTGTCCATAGCATGGGGGAAGAGTTTGGAAAGATCCATAGCGGTGCTTGAGTTTCATAAACAGCGCTCATCGGTGTCCATAGCACACTTTCAGAACTATTAGACTTTTAGGCTCAGAGTGACCCCACTTGGTTTCTGGAGCATGCGTCCTTTGAGGTACCAAAAATATGCCCCTCAGATCCCATATTGTGGTGGAAGGTTAAAGGGTGATTTCAGAGCACTCGCCCCTTGAGTTTCATAGATGCTCCCCCTTGGGTGACAGCACCCTAGGTGGCCACCTATGGATTAACTGACTCTGGTGACTAGTTACTCATGGTTTAGAAAGCTCATTTGGCAAACAAGGGATATGAACATCATTTAATGACTGAGTTGGATGTATCTCTACTGAACAGCTGGCAAAGGTTATTGGTGGTTGATAAGAGAGTCTGCAAACTGGCAAAAAACTAGGCCTGCTGATGTGCTTTAATTTTTTAATTTAGTTTAGTTATTTATTTATTTATTTTTTTTCTCGTTTTTTTGTGTTTTTCCATACTGCACTACCTGCTGTTCAAGTATAGTGCCTATTCAAGTTTACACAATTCATACACTTTTGACATTACATGCTAGTTTTTCTGTAATTTCCTCAAAACACCCATGAGAGTTGAAGGACACCAACGGCTCAAACCCAGGGACCCCCTTCCCACTAAGTCCACCCCTGACTGGAATACATCATCAGTAATATATAAAATACTATCTATCTATCTATCTATCTATCTATCTATCTATCTATCTATCGTAAAGTACAGTAGGTCTGTGTATAAATGTATATACAAAACATATACAGTATATAATACTACAATCATGTTTTTTGTGTACTTTGCCTCAAAAACAGTACCTTTACAATAGTGTTTAATATAAAAAAACACAAAACAAACATCATTTAATGTTACTATTTAAAAACTATGTACAGTACATCAGAAAATTAATTAATATATTTTAAATGTTTCATATATAAATGTACTCATTATATACAAATATATAAATATATATGTTTTTTAATAAAGTGGACTGTAGCACATTACACTTATTACAGAAATGATCATAAAAAATGTTTGATTCGTAAAACACTTATACATTAAAAGATGTAAAGCCTAACCACCAAGGTGCTGCACCTGTAATAAGAAGAGACACGAGACATGGCAAGGTTTGGGGCAGCCACCCGTTTAATGCGGTATCCTGGCTGCAAAAGCAAATGATTCATGTAATACAAGTTTACACGACAGAGTCCAAAACAGAACTGCCTCCCAGAGCAAAGGTGGGAGGCTTTATAGGACGTTGGATGGAAGTGACGTCGTCCTCGGGGCCGGGACCGGAAGTGATGTCGTCCTTGGGGCTGGGACCGGAAGTGATGTGTCCCGCTTTGAGGTGTTGGCTCCTGGTGGGATTTCCCAGGAAAGACCTATAGGGAAATTAGAAAGAGCGTCAGCGTACCCTGCCCCCCCGGGCAGATGTATAATTAGTCTTCTCTAAGCCCTTCAGCTGCCTCCTATGCACACATGTGTGACACACCGTAAAGCACAAGGTTGTTGCACCCTAAAAATGAATGGATCTTTAATGGCACTTTATGTTCCCTTACTGGTGTGTGTGGTTCCCAGAGCACCATTTCATTCTAGGAAGACTTCTTTGCACATGAAGTTGGTTCTTTGTGCTTTGAAAAAATTCTTAATATGTAGAAAAAAGCTTAAATCTTTAATGTATGGTGGGACACTAACAAATTAAAAATCCTTGGACCTTCTCCTGTGGTATTATTTGCAACAAGAATCCTTTAAAATCATGACTCACTTGTATTTCACAAATCGATTACCATCTGGTCATGGTTATTTACTGTATGGAGCCTGTTATGGATCTAAATAAGTAAAAGTTCTTTCTGGAACCTTCATATGGTACCCCTATAGCATCACTCTAAAGAAACACTCTGGCACCATCATCTCTAAGCGTGTAGTTCATTCCCTGCCACTGGCCCACTCCTCGACAAATCCATCTACAAATGCTCCAGTTGTTATAAGCAATATTAAAAATATTAATTGGTTCCATACTTCCATGTAACTGACTCTCAATAATATGGCTACAGCCAACAGAAATTTAAAACTTGTATACTGAAAGTGATCTTGCAACATTTATAGTGAACTGAGATTCTACCTTTAAAAAGCCAGAGCAAAGAAAGTAATACAAATGATTTGTCTGTTTGTTGTATAATTAGAAATGTTCACAGAGCAATGTAAATACAGTCGTACAAGTCAGAACAAAGCGATTTAAAGAAGGCAGACAAGTCAGAAAATGCGATCCCAATGCTTATTCGTTCGGTTTGACTGCAGTGCACTTGTGCTCCGTTTCATCGGCGCTTGACGTAGTCAGAGATGACACCTCGGCTCACGGGACTGGATAGTTGACAAAGTCACAGGAGTGTGGTGTGTGTGTGTCTGTGTTTTGTGTGTGTCAGTGAGAGGGAGAGAGAAACAGAGAAAGAGAGAGAGAGAGAGAGAGAGACGATGTATCTTTAAGTCAGCCGCTGGTTTAAAGCACAAGCTCACAGACAAGGCGCATGGTGTGTTTGTAAGGTGTCAGTCTTATTTTGGAGCCGCTGGCTTTCTCAGTGCAGAAACTGCGCACTGTCCCGGATGCCTGAGGGCAAACATATTTAAGAAATCCTCGTGTATTATCTTCACAAGAGCATCACTTCAGGCATGCATGTGCACTTCAGAGCTCACCCGGCAATGTGTCCAGTATGCTGTTTTAACGGCTAAGGACACCCCATAGCAACTCACTCTAGCTGCGTCGGAACACGGGAATATCGCCGGCATTTTTGGACTTAAGAGAAAGTGCAGAGGGGAACCCCGACTTTTTTTTCTACCAAACCTGCTTCTGAACTACATTTGTGGGAGGTATCGCAACCAAAAGGGTATCGTCTCTAAGGCCAGCTGTCATTTTAGGCACTATAGGTAAGACACTTGATTAATTAAAATATTTACTTCTTTTTATTCGCCTAATAAACGTGTGAAATGACAAACTATTCTGATTTTATATCTGCTAAACTATACGAAGAAATTATAATGTTGTTTTTGTTGATATAAGGCAACATTAGATTTAATAATATCACACTTTTTTGTCGTCGCAGAATTCTTTTAGCTTGTAAGGTATCTAAATGCAATAGTGTCTTCTCTTCATTGAAATACTTAATGCAAAGAGCATATACAGAAAGAAGTGAATGGATTCATAATATCATGATATGAGTTCAACGCTGTTACCTGCTAATACGGTGTTATTGCGCGTTTGTTTCTTCGGACCGCTAAAAGACATGACTTCATTAACTGTGGTGATGCCAGTGAAGCAACGAAAGCGCGCACCGTGAAGAATGAACAGGTTTACTCCTGTTTAGACGTGTAGCCCCTGATTTAATAGCCTGCCTGTGGACATGACCCACAAACGGACGAGTAAATGTGATCGCCACTTTATAATAATAATAATAATAATAATAATAATAATAATAATAATAATAAT
>JANRMT010062842.1:17657858-17669440 GCA_026402145.1 Polypterus bichir lapradei | reverse complement strand
ATATATACACATACACACACTCACACATGCACATATATATTATGTTTGTGAATATGAGTATCTATACACAGAGAAAGAGAGAGAACTCAAAGTATTAGCAATTCTCATTTTAATAGCCTTTAAGTTAAAGGTTTAAAATACTTTTTTTTCAAGGCTGCTTTAAATATTTATTATTATATCTATATTTAATTTACAAAAAATATATACTTTGATATAGGGCTGAAAGGGTGTTGTTAATGAATCACAATTGCTGCCTCACACTTCTAGAGCTATGGCTTCATATGCCAGCCTAGTCTTTGTCTGTGTGGAGTTTGCATGTTCTCCTCATGTCAGTGCGAGGTTTTTCTGTTGGTACCCTGGGTAATGGGCGATGCTAAATTGGCATAGTATATGTACTATGGGATGGGCTGGTGCCTCCTTCAGGGTTGGCTTTTACCTTGACATAGGTTTCTGAAATCCTAAATTAAATTAGTGGATTTGAGGATGAATGGGTAAAACATTACATGAACAGAGGTGTAGCATTGCTGTCTTACAGCTCCAGAAGACTCAGTGTTAATCCCAGACTGGTCACTGGTTAGCATGCATGCACAGTTTCCTTCGGGTATTCCCCTTGTTTCGCCCATTTTGTAGACGTGAAGCTTAGCTTCACTGGCTAATTCATATTACTTCAATGTGAGTGCGGGTTCAGAGCCGGTTCTCGACTTGCTCATAATATATTTGGCATAGGCTTTAGTTCAATATTACCTTCAGGCTGGATTAATGGCTTTGGAGATGTATGGATGAATTTAATTTTGTATGAATACTCTGATAACTTTAAATTGCATGGTATCTTCAGATTTAAAGAAGTGACTTACAAAAACCCTTAACACTGAAAAAAGGCAAGGTGGGTATGAGGCTTGTGAAAATACACATCATCCATATTTATTGATGTTTAGCAAACAGATACAATGCTCTTCACAATTTACACTTTGCAAAATTAGTTGTTTTTGAGAATAATTTGGTAAATCACCATAAGATGTAATTTATTCTCTTCCACATTAATAGTAATAATGTGCCTTTTTATATGAATAAAAATAGTTCAGAAAACAGATTATAGTCCCTAGTAAATAGATTGGTCTTCTTGAGCTACAAAATACCTGCATAAATAAATGAAAATAATTGAGTCTACAGTATTAAGTTGTATTATGTACACTTCACATAACTTTAAAGAAAAGGATAACTTTAACTGAATATTGAATCACTTACAACCAGAAGGGGGCACTATGAGTTCTCAAAATGAAGCTCAGCCATGTAGTCTGAGGAATGTAAATCTGAATTGAGTATTGTGTGGTGCATTTACATGCAGTGTATGGTTTTCTTTTTTTACGAATGGCAAATCTTTCAAATTTCTGCATAAAAGAATTCTTCCAAGGTGATCTTGAATGGTAGCTATTTTGACTGTTACAAATGTGTTAAAAATTCAGAATGCTAATAAATGTATTGAAAAGTGTTTAAATGTAATGTATTTTTAACAATGCACAAAATACATATTTGTGTTGATTATTTAAAACGTTAACCCTGCTGAGGCAGTAAAAGGTTAGAACAATGACTAGCTATTATACTTACTTACTATATTTTCAATCAGAAAAATGGAGATATTGCAATTCAGGGCAAACATTAATAACATTGTCATGTTGTTATTCTAATAACATTTGTCTTGTTGCTGGTCAGTCGTTACTTATACTATAAATGCAATGAATGCATAATGCATGTTTTTTTAAAAGCTGCATTGTCAAGAAAGTGTTAAAATGCAGTTTTAATTCATGACTGTGCATCATTAAAGATAGCTGGGGCTTTTCAATTTTTGGAATGTAATTAAAAGAAAATATGAAACTAATGGCAATAATTATTAGCAATGACTAATTTTCATTGTAGGATACTAAAACAGAGAATTCTGCAAGCACCCTGATTCCCTAGTGTGCAACTGAAATAGCAGGTTTAAATTGTCTCCATGTTATAATACACATTTACTCTGCAAGCATCCTTTTTGGGTGTTTGTAAGCATTAAATTCAACTACTGTGGCAGTCATTAGTCTTAATTGTTGGGGCCAGTAAGTTTACACATTTGTCAAGAAAATGAATGGTTTTGAAATACGGATTAAAGCATGTGGGTGAATTCCCATACACTCAGTACTTCCACAGAATGCAATGAGTCTGTCAGCATTTGAGAAATGATAATGGCCAGAACTCTTGGAACTCACATGATTATACCATTACGATGGACTGAAAAGTCAAGTCAAGGAGGAATTAAAATGTTTGTTAAAGGTTGAAAGTTCTGACTTTTATAAAGTGAAGTGCAGAAAAAAATGTACAGATATGTTCACTAATGCCTACCATTCTACTGTGCACCTCAGCTATGCTATTTTAGGATAATTAGGCTGACACCAAATTTTATCTGACAGTTATTACAGCAGGGAGGACAAAAATAAGAGCTCAATAGTTTATAAGGATAGTCAGATGCTTACTGTAAATGATGTATAGCAATATTTATTCTGTCTGGTAAATACAGAATAATAGTCATAATCAGCTCTTCACATGTTCCTTATGTACAATATATGCAAAAGAGTAACATATGTGGTATCAGACAATTCTCTAGAGTAATATGGATGAGTCACTCAGTTTGGCTACGCTACAGAATTTTGATTAGCTGTAACCAGAGATGAAATGATGAAAATGTCAGTATTCATTTAAAGAGAGGCACTTACATTCAATGCTTCACCCAGTTTTGTGGCCTTTGCATGTTCTGCATGTGTCTACATTCTTTTCTCCATATCATCCCAATTTCCTTTCAATTCCCAGCAGAAGTAGTTTAGATTGACTAGTGACTCCAAAAAGGCTTGTCGTGCTACTTGCAATGGACTAGTCCATTGTTGTTTCCTGCCTCGTGCTCTATGCTGCTGGGATAGCTTTTGTTGCACAATACTCTATAACTGTATTAGGCAGGTTTTGATGAATATTTTTTGAGGTTTCTACAGCTATACTCCATTTGTGCATCATGAGTACAGTTTTATTCTCTACAGATCAGCTATATTTCTAGATCAAAACAAGTATGCAAACAACCTTTTTCTGTGACCATTGGAAGTCTGTACAATCCTTTGTGTCTGCTGCAACTGCATGCTGTAGTTCTCAGGAATAAGTAAGATTAAACAGAAGATGATAAGTTAAAAAGGTAATGTATCTGGCTGGGTTTTGGTGTTTTAAAAAATTCCAAAGCTCTCATTGTGCTGCTGTCTTAATAGAGTGTTGATACTCTCTGCTATCCCATGATCCATCTGTTAATAAACATCAATCACAATCAGGATCACAAACTGCACAATTAATTTGTCCCACTGTTGAAGGATTTGTATTTAAATCAGTAAAACAATAGAGAAGAGCAGAGGCCAGGAATAAACCTTGTGAGCAGTCATATCTCTTTTAAAAAGAAGAGAATATACTGCTCTTGTAAAAAAGCAAGGCATACAGGCTTTGAATTGGACTGTGTTTAGAGACTGCTGAGATGGACCAATATAGGAAGGGACGGTGTAATATTGGTAATCCATGGAACCTCACTTTGTCCACTTGTACTTGTGATCTCATTCTTTCTGTCGCCGCCAACAGAACAAAATAATGGAGGCTGGTATAATTTAGACTAATTGGAAAATGGGTAGTTTTAGGAAATGCCTTATTTTTTGCTTCACTACTGCACTACTCCAAGATAATGTCTGCAGAATCTGCTGCCAATCCAGTAATTCACCTTTTCAGTCATGGAAGGAAGACCCTTAAGCTGCTCACCCCATAGTTGTAGAGAACATGACACTTTTTTGCAGGAGGGGACTATAACCTCAGAGTTGCAGGTTGAACTGCAAAGCAGTCAAGTCCATGCTGGTAGTAATGGTCTGAAAATACTAATTGCTCAGCATTATCCAGAAAGCAGAACAGAAGCATCGCTTAGATTCCCAAATTACATACTTTCCAAGTCTTGGCCAAACCTTAATATCCAGAGGTAAAGTGCCCATTTTCATACAAAATATAGTTACTGTATTTTCAGTTGTCTGAAAATGTTGGAGACAAATTCCTGTGTTTTTTCATGTCATCCTAAGGCTATTAAGTCTTTCTCAAATATTGTAATTATGCTTGGCTCAAGAATGTAAAGCACTGTAGAGGGTGGTGAAGAAGGTGCAGTACATTGGTGCTGCCTTCAGCTCCAACTGAGTGCAAGTAGGCATGTTCAGCATTGAAGTTACATCTCTCAGCATTTTAGTATACAGATACAGGTATTTGTTAGCAGAAATTTCTTGATGTCATAAATGTTATATGAACATAATGACAATGGCAATGCCTAATTAATCCAAGAGATTTGCCTAACTTACATATGGTGGAACATTTGTTGCTTTTGAACATTGTCCATTTAAAATATGATGCAGTTTCACAGGAACGTCTGATGAACTTTCTTTGAACTATTTCCATATTTATATTCTTTTCTGAACATTTAATTATGCCCTCAAGACATGTTGAGCTTATTGGAGAAATGAGTTGACAACTTGGAGTGAAGACTTGGAAGTGTTCTAATGACATGAATTTACTCATACTAATTAAGGCCTTCATTCTACAAGCCATTTCATTTTCCTAATAGCATTACACAGTGTTATTGTACATTCATAACAATGCTTAGTAAAAGCCAAAAAGACACCATAAAATAGAAGGTGGCTTTTTTTATAAATAAGACTTTGCTTCTATTGCTGATGTGGAAACTAGCTTTGTAATGTTCACCCCAAAATGAAGACTTTATTTTCAAACCCTTTTAAATGTTTGTGCATAATTGCTCTCTCACACCATAATGGACACTGTCACTGTCTGTTTGTGGTTTGCACATTCTTCTTGTGCACATGCAGGGTCTTCCTCAAGTTCTCAGGTTCACATCCTACAGATGTGTGTTGGTAGTTTAATAGGTGACTACATTGGCCCAATGTGGCTGTATACCATAATGTCTTGTAATGTACACATTGAGCTAAAAATAGATGTTTACACTTTCAGTCAAAAATTGCTTTGGTCCATTACTGTAATTCACATTTTTAGTACTCTCTAAATTAAAGTAAAAAATGAGAGTGAAAACTTATTTGAACAGTTAGGGGTGTGGAGCTAAAACACGTTATTTCTTAAATCAAGGTTTACTACACTCTTTAGAACATAAGAAATTTGACAAACAAGGTGAAGCCATTCAATCCATCAAACTTGTTTATTTAGCTAATAGCAAGGCCATTGCAATATCTGATCCAGATACTTCTTAAAGATTGTCAAGGTTTTCTTCTTCAACTATATGTCCTCGTACTTCATTCTAGATACTCACAACTCTTTATATAAAGAAGGGCTTCCTAGCTTCAATCCAAAATGCATTCCCTCTTGATTTCCGCTGGTGTCCTTGAGTACATGATTCACCACATAGTTCTGAGAATTCTACTGGATCTACTTTATCAGTGCCTTTGAGGATTTTGAAGACCTGGATTAGGTCCCCACACAGTCACCTCTGCTTACCGTAAGACAAATTAATTCTTTGAGTCTGTCAGAGTATTACGTTTTTAAGTCCTGGGATGTACCTGGTTGCTTGACAGCTTCAAGTGCTGCTATGTCTTTCTTGTAGTTGTTGTGACCAGAACTCCACACAGTACTCGAGGTGAGGTCTTACTAGTGTATTATACACCCGAGTATAACATCCTTTGATTTACAGTATATTCAATACTTTTTACAATATAACCTACCATTTTATTTGCCTTTTTAATGGATTCTGCACATTGCTTAGATGATGAAACTATTATGTCAACATGAACCTGTAAATCCTTTTTAAAGGTTTCATCCCATAGGGCAGGGTCTCCAATTTTATATTTATAATTCCTTTTGCCCACATGTAGCACTTTGCTACATTAAAATGCATTTTCCTAGTGTTTGCTTAGTTCTAGAGCATGTAGGAATCATTTTGAATTGCTTTTTCCCTTTTCAGTGTCTGTCCTGACCGCATTTTTAGTATCATGTGCAGATTTTTCAAGTTTACTAACTATACCGAAATCCATGTCTTTAATAAAAACCAGAAAATCAGAAAAAAACAGTGGTCCAAGGACAGACTCCTGAGGGATTCCATTAATGACCTCATTCGACACAGAGCATTCTCCTCTTGTCTGTGCTCTTTGGAACAAACTTTGGTATGAATAATTCTTCTTTTTGAGGTAAAATTAATCTGTCTTAAATTTAAAGCATTCTAAAGCTGTTCAAAACATATAGGAATGTCTCATATTCACAGTAAATGTGAATATACTGTGAATGTGAACATTCTAAGACTGTATTCTAAACTACCCAACAGTTTTCTGAAGTCTGTACAGGCTTACAGGGATCCAGAACCCTTAAGATTTATATTGTTTCTTTTATATGTAATATGAAATTGCCATGATTTACTCGGAATTTGTTTGGCTTTTCTTTATGGCCAATCTGTTAATATTATCTCATTATTAAGTACATGAATCATCCATTCTGATGTTTGTGATATACATATCACATTAAAAATATACAGGTCAGATTTGGAATGGAAATATTTTATTTAAAACAAGAATTTTCTAAATACCCTCACATTTCAAAAAGGGAACAATGTAGGATAACCTTAGAAATATATTTCATTTTGTATTATTATGTTGTGAAATGCACCACTCACAGTGAATATAAATAGTCAGTAGATTGAAGGTTGAACACTTCCAGTGCATTTTTCACATTAGTGTTTCTAAAAATGACCTTGTTTCTTTACCATAAAAGCAATATACTATTCATGCATTTATAAACCTGTTTATTTCAGGGAAGGGAGTCACAGGCAGTTGGGGCCTGTCCCAGTGATATCAGAAACAAAGGTGTAAACAACAACAACATTTAGTGTACTTATATAGCACATTTTCATACAAATGATGTAGCACAAAGTTCTTTACAGGATGAAAAATGAGAAAAAAGACAAAATATATAAGAAAATAAAATTAGGCAATACTAATTAACATAGAATAAAAGTAAGTAAAGTATGTAAAAGTTCCTCTTTAGATCCTGTTTAGGTCTCATGTACAAAATAATCAGAATATTCAGTCATTTTTCTAACCTGCTTAGTCCTGAACAGGATCACGAGTTATGGGTTGCTGACTTTGCTGGAGCCTATCCCAGCTAGCATAAGGAGCAAGGCAGGAATAAAACTTGGACAGGATGCAAGTTCATCAGAGGGCAAACACACACAAACACACTCACACCCCATCCACACACTAGGTCCAATTTAGCGTAACCAATCAACCTAATCTGCATGTCTTTGGACTGTGGGAGGAAACTTGAGTACTCAGAGGAAACCCACACAGACACGGAGAGAACCTGTAAACTCCAAGAAGGGAGGACCCAGGATGCGAACCCTGATCTCCTTACTGCGAACCAGCAGCACTGCCACTGTGCCACACATAATCAGATTATTGCAAAACAAATTTAGCAATTCGGCCATAATGTAATCAGTTGACGTTACTTGTACCTATTCATATATTAGATATACAGACTGCAGGAAACCACAGTAACAGACAAAGCAAAGTGGGAGCCAGTGCCGTTGGGGATATCTGTCTTTCACCCCACATACTACCATGAATGCATACGGAGTGAAAACTAAAGCCTATGTCACATTAGACAACTTCTCAAGCAATTTTCAGTCATAGCCTCATGGAAGCTGATCATCTGATATGACATACTACCCAATCATCCTGCGACTGGCTAGAATAAAATCAAACATGTTTGATTTTCTAATTAGATGGAGGGATGGGCTGTGTACACAGGAGATCTGACAACCAAATAAGACAATGAATGAATCCAAAACTACAATACATAGAATGTTGCGAAGCAGCATAAGAAGCAAGCATATTTTGAACTACACAAACAGAAGAGAAGCTTGTTTGTCTGATGCCTTGTATTTTATATACCATAACAGAAAGGCAAAAAGAATTAAAGGGCATAGATTGTTGCTCAAGTTGCTGCAGGTGTTAACCCTTTATAAAGTACCATTCCATCAGGCACCACACTATTGGCTGTCAGAAAAAGTTGCGAGAATGACTGAAACATTGGTGCTCAGTCAGTAAATGTGAGATGGGCTGTGATTTACAGTCATGTAATCTGACATGGTCTAGTGACGAGATCAGTGACTGCAATTAGCAAATCTGATGTGCCCCATGACAAAATGTTGCTTAATGTGACATCTTTAGAATGGCCAGTTAACCAGACATGCATGTCGTTAGGATGTGGGAAGAAACTAGAGCACCAGAGGAAGGCCCATGGAGTTAGTGACTGGGTTATGATTGTAATTCAGGTCTCTGATGTTGTAAGGCACCTGAGCTAATCAGTTGTATGCCACGATGCAATCTTTTAGCGTTATTATTTAAAGATAATAAAATCAGGTCTTTTTTTCTGCTTTTATCTCAAACTTTATAACATTGCTAATAGAAAAATTTTGAATTTTGACATTTATGTTTTATGGGAATAAATCCAAACTTAACTTAATTTTCATTAACCATCTATTTATACATTTAGTTCCACCAAACCTCACTTTCAGTCCTGCCAAAAAGGTCCTGTCATTCAGATAAGACATTAAACAGAGGGTTCTGTTCTCTATGGGGTCATTAAAATCTCGTGGCACTTTTCAAAGGAGTTACAGGGTTAACTGTACTGTGTGAAAGAATGAGTCTCAACAAACTGGAAAGGTTTGGGGCAGCCACCCGTATATTGTCCCTGGCTGCAAAAGGTTTAAAGAAAACAATAGGATGCTCTTTGGTTGAGTTCCCAGATTGAACTGAACTGGTTTGGAAAGGTGGAGGTTTTATATGCTGTGAACCGGAAGTGATGTCATTTGACCAGAACAGGAAGTGACATCAGTCTGGGCACTGGAACAGGAAGTGACATCAGTCTAGGAGCCGGAACAGTAAGTGACGTTAAATCAGGCATGTTTTCCCATATTTGGTCTGCAGAGATAACAGAAATAGGTTTAGACCCTGACCTGGTGGGTAATTACCTCTACTTGGTCTACTCAGCTCGCTCCTAGTCGCACATGTGTGCCACGGCCCCCCCTCAGCCCAGACCAATCGGGTCGGGTATACCTGTCCGTGAGGTCGTGGCACTGGGAAAGGGCATAAACATTGGCCTGCAGTAGACCTTGACGGTAAACAACCAAAAACTTGTAAGGCTGTAGGTCTAAAAACCACCTCGTGATTCATGGATTTGAATCCCTGTGTAACACCATCCACTGTAAAGGTGCATGGTCAGTCACCAGGATGAACTCATGTCTGAAGAGGTAGTACCTCAGCTGAGTAATCGGCCATTTAATCGCCAAAACCTCCCCCTCCACTGCTGCATACCTGGTCTCACGGTCCAACAGTTTCTGACTCAGCTACATAACGGGGTGTTCCACTCCATCTACGTTTTGGCTCAGCATGGCACTAAGACCTGTGTCCGAAGCGTCCATCTGGAGAATGAAAGGCAAAAAAAATCAGGTGCTTTCAAAATAGGAGCTGACGTAATGGCCTGCTTAAGGTCACTAAATGCAGCATCTGTAGCATCATCCCAAACCACGTGGTTAGGTTTCCCCTTCTTTGTCAGGCTTGTCAAGGACATGGCTCTCTCAGAAAACTGGGGTACAAACCGGCAATAGTAAGTCAAGAAATGCCTGTACCTGCCGCTTGGTTATCGAATGGGGCCAATTCACTATGGCATCTATTTTGGAGCATTGTGGTTTGACCATACCCCGGCCCACTAGGTGACCTAAATATTTGGCTTTGACCAATCCAAAATAGCATTTCTTCAGATTAATACGAAGACCAGCATTCGCTATTGTTCATAATACAGCCTTAACCTGCTGTAGGTGTTCCTTCCAGGTGCTGGAATAGAGGACATCATCCAAGTAGGCAGCACTATACAAATTATGGGGTCAGAGTACTTTGTCCACCAGACATTGGAGAGTAGCGGGACCACTATATAATCTGAATGTAAGTACACAATACTGCCATTGTCCACTAGGGTTGCTAAATGCAGTCTTTTCCTTTGCAGAGTCCGTTAAGGGAACCTGCCAGTACCCCTTCATCATGTCAAGGGTAGTCAAAAATTTGGCATGTTTTAGCCGCTTGAGGAACTCATCTACTCACAGCATAGGATAGGCATCGAATTGGGAGACTTGGTTAAGCCGACGGAAGTCATTGCAAAACCTCCAACTTCTGTCTGGCTTTTTGACCAACACTATGGGACTGGACCAGGGACTATAACTGTCCTCTATCACTCCATTTCTGCCTTTTTTGCTTTGGGAATCCAATATGGGTGATTACTCAGCTGAAGTACTATCTCTTGGGACGTGAGTTCACCCTGGTGACTGACCATGCACCTTTACAGTGGATGGCATTACACAGGGATTCAAATCCAAATAAGGTTTTCCCATATTTGGTCTACAGAGATAACAGAAATAGTTTTAAAGCACCCCGCCACCCCCTGGCCTGGCGGGTAATTACCTCCACTTGGTCTACTCAGCTTGCTCCTAGTCGCACGTGTGTGACAACTGCATTAGCAAAAGTGTAAGATCTGACTCTGAAGTCCAGTTTAGATGTGTAAGGTCTGCCTGTGATATATTTTCTTTGCATTTTAGTAGAAGTGAAAATTCATATCTTCCTTCATTTTGTTTTTTTCTGCTATGGCAGATGGCCATACATTATTTTGTTTGTTTTTATATGACAGGCTGCAAACAGCATTATATACAGTATATAATATGAACATTAATGTTACAGCAGAGAATTGTGTGCCTGTACCAGACATTGTTCTGCATTCTGTATTACCTATGTCCTGATCTTGTGGATGTTACAACAGAGTTGCAATGTAATCATTGAAAGACCGCTAGTCATCATTCACCACCCCAAGGTTGCATGCTGACTTGGAGTGTGTTAGAGATAATGAGCCAAGCTGCGCTGAGATGTTCAGTAAATGGGCTTGTTGCAACAACAAGGAGATCTGTCTTTACCAGTTTGAGCTGGAGGTAGTGTTTTTTCACCCAAGCTGTGATATCAGAGAGATTCTTGCTGATACCGTGTGGTTCCCTGGAAGGAATGGCAAGGATAGCAGCAGGGATTTGAGAGGGGTTGAATGATAGAACCTAGTGAGGTGGTGAAGAGAGGACCCAGCACCAATATCTGGGATATCACTGACCACTCCTGATGCACACTTGACATCTCTCCACTCCAGGACACATGGTATGATCAGTCACAGTGATGCTAAGTCAGAGAAGGTGGTGGCAAGGAAGATCTGACTGTTAACTTTGTCAAAGGCAGAGGAGAGATCAAGGAGGATGAGGAAGGATGGCATTTTGGTAGCTCTAGCCAGCTGTAACATTTTGGCAACAATTTGTGGAGCTGTCTCAATGGAATGGCCTCTTTTGAAGCCCTACTGATTAGGATCAAGCAATATGCTCTGTAAACAGTGATATCCCATAAGGTTTTACTCTGTTAGTGGTTTACGATCTAGTGTGAGTCTGACTATATAACAGA
>JANRMT010062842.1:17595263-17652858 GCA_026402145.1 Polypterus bichir lapradei | reverse complement strand
CGCATCATTTTTTCACTTTGATTTTTGGGGTGTCTTTGAATTCAGCCCTCTGTAGGTTGATAATTTTCATTTCAATCAAACAATGTGGCATCCTTTCATTCCTAACACATTACCCAGTCCATATTAGTATAGATATCTAGCAGGATTTTTTTCCCCATTGTGATCTGATGTGTTTTCAAAGTGTTCCTTTAATTTTTTTTGAGCAGTTTATAACATGCTTGCCACAATACAAAGATAAACTGATAAGCAGGATGGTAATTTGGTTCAGTGCATACATGAGTGTGTTCAGCGACAGAATCTTTCTTGTCCAAAGCTGGATTCCGTTTTGCTGCTTCTAGGACAGGGGTGGGCAATGTCGGTCCTGGAGAGCTGCAGTGGTTGCAGGTTTTTGTTCCAACCCAGCTTCTTAATGAGAAGGAAATTATTGCTGATGAAGAACTTTTTGCTTAATTGACATTTTGATGCTTAATTTTAGTGGTCTTGCTTGTGAAAGTTCCTCCCCCTTAATTGCTTATTTCAGTCTTGAACAGCTGCATTCCCTGCTTTAATGGCTGCTTATTAGCAGTAAGATTTAATGACAATGCAGCCAGCAGTTCTCCGTCTAGCTTTTTTCCATTTGTATCTCTGTGTGTTCATCATGTACTGTTTGGTTTAATAAAACACTTAATAGAAAATATGACAGACTGAAAATTATCCATTTTAGGCTTCAAATCATTTGGATGATATCCTTGTAAAGGAAAAAAAAAATCTAGAATATAAGAACCTTACATTGCAGACTAACAAACCATAAAGTTAAATAAGGTCTGAAAATGGCCAGGATTGGTTTCTAATTAAGCAGCTGGGTTGGAATGAAAACAAGCAGCCATTGCGGCTCTCCAGGACCGACATTGCCCACCACTCTTCTAGGATAAGGAGTACTTCATTATTCCCAAAACTAAAAAAAAAGCAAAAGTACTGCCTAAAATGGATGGAAATAATGTTAAATACTGTATTAATACCTTCATTTTTGATACTAGTCAGATATATTATAGACAATATTTGTTAAGATATGCAGCATGATTGTCCTAATGTGAGCATGTCTCACAGTTGTCATCTGGGGTGAGTTTCAGTTTTGCTTTGGACAGGTTCGGACTTCCCATGACCCTGAAAATGAACTCATTCTTAAAACCATTGGTACTATGAACCTTTAAATTATAGATTTTTTCCCATCTTAGGAAGTAAGAAATTGTGATAATAATGCAATAGGGAAGATGTTTAAAGCTTGTGGACTGGGACCCGGACACAGGCAGACGGACAACATAGTTCCACCACACACTATTTATTTGCAACTATTATATACAATTCGTGCTCACAAACCCCAGTGCCTCTTGCACCGATTCCCCCAATGTCCAGGCCTCACAGTCTTTATGCCTTCCTGGCCGCCTCCCGTCCTCTCTCCAGCTCTGTCCTCTTCCACCCGACATCCACTAATGACTGGAGGGAGGCGGCCCCTTATATGGGAACCCGGATGGGCTCCAGCTGCTTCCCGGCAATTAGTCCTAGCCACACCCCAGTGTGGCGGAAGTGCCAGCTGTGCACCCGGAAGCCGTCTTTCTCAGGCACCAGGGCGCCGCCTGGCGGTGGCCACGGGCCCCTACAGGGTTGGGCTTCCAAGCCCTCTACCCGTGGCCCCCTATACAACCAGGGCGATCGCCCCCTTGCGGTCTGGAGGAGGCACAGGCCCTCCTCTGGTCCTCCTGGGCATCCCGGCCGGGCTCCAGCCCCGACCGGGTCCCACACGGGATACTCCAGCATCGGGGCGCCGCCTGGCGGTGGCCACGGGTCCCTACAGGGCTGGGCTTCCAAGCCCTGTACCCGAGGCTCCCAACATAACCAGGACGGACGCCCCCTCGCGGTCTGGAGGAGGCACAAGTCCTCCTCTGTTCCTCCTGGGCGTCCCGGCCGGGCACCAGCCCCGACCAGGGACCACAAGCTCCATCTTACTTTTTGTCCTTAAATTAATAGGAATAGACTAGACAATTCAGGTTTTGAAGAACATGTTTCCTTTTCCCTTATGCATATTTCTAACTGTTAATGATTTAAATATTTAAAATATACTGATTTGGTATTGTGAATACCAAGGCTAATGATTCATATTTTTAATAGTCAGAAGAAATTAATGATGGATGGCAGGCTAATGAAATGCCAAACCAATATATATATACTGTATATATATATATATATATATATATACAGTGCATCCGGAAAGTATTCACAGCGCATCACTTTTTCCACATTTTGTTATGTTACAGCCTTATTCCAAAATGGATTAAATTCATTTTTTTCCTCAGAATTCTACACACAACACCCCATAATGACAACATGAAAAAAGTTTACTTGAGATTTTCACAAATTTATTAAAAATAAAAAAATTGAGAAAGCACATGTACATAAGTATTCACAGCCTTTGCTATGAAGCTTAAAATTGAGCTCAGGTGCATCCTGTTTCCCCTGATCATCCTTGAGATGTTTCTGCAGCTTAATTGGAGTCCACCTGTGGTAAATTCAGTTGATTGGACATGATTTGGAAAGGCACACACTTGTCTATATAAGGTCCCACAGTTGACAGTTCATGTCAGAGCACAACAAACCAAGCATGAAGTCAAAGGAATTGTCTGTTGACCGCCGAGACAGGATTGTCTCGAGGCACAAATCTGGGGAAAGTTACAGAAAAATTTCTGCTGCTTTGAAGGTGCCAGTGGGCACCGTGGCCTCCATCATCCGTAAGTAGAAGAAGTTCAAAACCACCAGGACTCTTCCTAGATCTGGCCAGCCATCTAAGCTGAGCGATCGGGGGAGAAGGGCCTTAGTCAGGGAGGTGACCAAGAACCCGATGGTCACTCTGTAAGAGCTCCAGAGGTCCTCTGTGGAGAGAGAAGAACCTTCCAGAAGGACAACCATCTCTGCAGCAATCCACCAATCAGGCCTGTATGGTAGAGTGGCCAAACGGAAGCCACTCCTTAGTAAAAGGCACATGGCAGCCCGCCTGGAGTTTGCCAAAAGGAACCTGAAGGACTCTCAGACCATGAGAAACAAAATTCTCTGTTCTGATGTGACAAAGATTGAACTCTTTGGTGTGAATGCCAGGCATCACGTTTGGAGGAAACCAGGCACTGCTCATCACCAGGCCAATACCATCCCTACAGTGAAGCATGGTGGTGGCAGAATCATGCTGTGGGGATGTTTTTCAGTGGCAGGAACTGGGAGACTAGTCAGGATAAAGGGAAAGATGACTGCAGCAATGTACAGAGACACCCTGGATGAAAACCTGCTCCAGAGTGCTCTTGACCTCAGACTGGGGCGACGGTTCATCTTTCAGCAGGACAATGACCCTAAGCACACAGCCAAGATATCAAAGGAGTGGCTTCAGGACAACTCTGTGAATGTCCTTGAGTGGCCCAGCCAGAGCCCAGACACTCAATTACTCAAATCTCTTATTCATTCACAGTAAGTATTCAGACCCTTAGCTGTGGCACTTCAGCTAGTTTGATTTAATTATCCTTGAGATGTGTCTCAAATTTGAATGTTGTCAACTGTCATAAACTGAATTGAATGGACATGGTTTAGAAAAATCCCACAAGTCACACTGCATATTAGGACAAAAACCAAGCCACAAAGTCCAAGGAACTCTCTGTGGGCCTTTGTAAGAAAAATTTAGTGAATCACAGATGTGAGCAAAGTTGTAAAACCAGTTCTAAAAGCTTTGAATGTTTCCTGGAGAACAGTGACCTCAATGATTGTGAAATGGAAGACTTTTGGAACCACCAGGAGTCTTTCTAGAGTTGGCCGTCCAGCCAAACTGTCTAACTGGGCAAAAAGAACAATAACAACAATAATATTTATTTATATAGCACATTTTCATACAAATGATGTAGCTCAAATTGCTTTATAGGACGAAGAAACAGAAAAAAGACAAAATATAAGAATAAAATTAGGCAATACTAATAAACATAAAATAAAAGTAAGGTCTGATGGTGGCCAGGGAGGACAGAAAAAAAAAATAAAAAACTCTAGACGGCTTGAGAAAAAAACTAAATCTTTAGGGGTTCCAGGCCATGAGACCACCTAGCCCACTCTAGGCATTCTACCTAACATAAATTATCTCAATCAGTCCTCATGTTTTTCAGGCTTCACATGTATGAACTTGATGATGATGGTCATGTTGACCTCTGGCCTTCAATCCATCAATGTAGGGACAGCACGGTGCTTTGATTAGGTGGTGGTGGTGGTGCAGATCGCCACCACAGAAAACCGGAAAAAGAACAGGAGAGAAAGCAGAGGTTAGTACGGATTTCAGATGGACCATGAATGATAATGGTAATTAAATGCAGAACTTTAAGGTTTAATTTAAAATGAAGCTATGAGAAATCCATTTTAAAGTAATGTGTTTTTAACAGTTTTTTAAAGTGCTCCACTGTATTTGCCTGGCGAATTTCTATTGGTAAGGTATTCCAGATTTTAGGTGGATAACAGCATAAGGCTGCCTCACCAATTGTTTTAAGTTTAGCTCTTGGGCCTTAGTCAGGGTGGTGAACAAGAGTCCAATGGTCACTCAGAGCTTCAGAAGTCCTCTGCTATTTGCCAAATGGCACCTTAAGGACACTGAGAGCATAAAGAAAACAATAAGACAAATATTAATTGTTTTGTGCAGAAAACCAAGCATTATATTTGTCAGATACCAGGCACTGCTCAGCATGGGCCTAATATCAATCCTGCAGTAGCGTAGTGTAGTGTAGCGGCTTTACAATGGTTGCTGATGATTTGAAAGAAGACAGACGCACCAATATCTGGATTCTGCCGTTTATTCTGCAACAACGTCATCCAACTACGAGACAAGCAGTAAGGGGCACAGTCAGCACACACAGCGATAGGCGCTCTCTCAGTCTCCTGTAGCAAGCCAAACAATATACTAATGAGGCTGAATCTCTGTTAAACCAAACACTTTTAAAATCCATTTCTGCTGACCAAAAGTGACAACAGAACTTCAGGACACATTAATAACCACATGACGTGATGTTTCCATGCAGTTTCAGACAGAAAACATTAATTCAAAACTTGTCAGCTTACACGAGAGACAGAGAGTACAGTATTGAGAAGCGCCTTACCTGCAAAAGCGTCATCCAGCTTTTGCCAGGAGTTTGCTGCACGCTACATGTGTGTCCCATGGATGTTACATTAATTAAAGCCCCCCCCCCCGCTACAGCAGGCAAACAGGAACTATATACAAAAGATGCAATGATTGCATTCACATTAAACAAAATTTACAATACTGTATATAAAACAGAAAAATGTATGTATTAAAAAAAATAGTTTTGAGAATGTTCACAAAAATATAAGACATAATAAACTAATTCAGCCACAGTAGTATCATGTTACAAGTATGTTACTCAGCTTCAGGGTCAAAGAAACTGATCAGATTTGAGAGAAGGATAAATACAGCCAATAAAAGAGAGGATAGGACAACACTGGAGGGGCTTTGGCACAAGTAAGTAGTCCAGCCAAAGTCCACTTCTGCAGAGAGACCTAAAGATGGCACTATACAGACACTCCCTATCCAGTCTAATAGAGAATCTGCTAGGAAGAATGGGATAAATTGCCCAGATCCAGTTATGTTAAGCTTGTAGAGACTTACCCAAGATGACTTGAAGCTGTAATTGCTGTCAAAGAGACATCTACAAAGCACTGAATGAAGAGTGTAAATACTCATTTAGCATTTCAGTTTTCAATTTTTAACAAATTTGCAAAACTAACTGAAAACATGTTTACAGTTTGTCATTATGGGTTATTGAGTGTAGATTGATGGGTAAAATGTCAAATGTATCCATTTAAACTTATTTCTACAACACAATAAAATGTGTAGAAATTGCAGGGGTCTGAATGCCTTCTTAATCCACTATATGCGTGTTTCGTTCAAAAGGGACATGGGCTGCATATTAATGAAAATGCTTTTATTCAAGTAGAAAACTGCCAGTACAAAGTCTAGGAGAGTCAAAAAACAAGGTTAGAGATGGGTGCTACAGTAACGAAAAACAATGCAAAATATTAATTGGACAAACAGTTCAAATGGTGAAGCACAAGAAAGTGTGTTTAAACTTCTGATCCAAAACCATTATAAGAGGAGAATTCTATCATTTTAATATATTGTAATAATCAAGGTGGAATTTAGGAGGCAAAAATGATTAAATAATTTTAATGTAGTGTTCAAACATATAATGGATTTCATAATACAGCATACATACTGATACTAAAAACTTTAATGGAAACAAGAAGAATAGTGTTCCTCTCAGCAGCTCAAAATCACATTGAGGCTACACAGTCGTACACTGAAAAAACCTCCAACTTCACCAAATCCAGCCAGTAGCATTATGATTACCCCACGCCTTTAACTGAAGCAGCTGGTAATAAGTAATGAGCTCCATCTAATTCCCTGCCAGAGGAGTTTTTTTATCATGTCTCAAGAGCCATTTTTCATTCTAATACAACTGGACCTGTCCATCTTTCTTGGCAGAGTTGAATGGAATTACATTTATGCCACAGCCATCTCCTTGCAAGCAGTGAGCCCACAAGGCAGTGCAACATACATGTATTGAGTCTAACCAGGCACTGTGGCTCATCTGGCTGCATTCTATCATGCAAGATTGATTTTTAGTTGAGAATTAAACTGCTTTGAATGTTTTTGAGATATAAGAGAAATAACTGAGTGTTTGGAGAAAAACTCGAGCAGATTTGGGGAAAAAGTAGTAAGTCTAGACTGGGCTAGGGCTATGATGGTGAAAAACTCATTTAACAAGGGAATAGTGCATGCTACTAAGAATGTAAAAATAAACCTTGAGAAAGAAGATGTTTAAGACAAAGAAGAGGAAGAAAAAATTATTTTAATTTTAAAATGTCTGCAGATTGAATATGTTCTACATTCTAAGTAAATGCTTGATTCTTATTGTTCATCTTCATACATACCATAAAAATGAAAGTGTTACTTAAATGACATTTTTATTCCTCATATGCCACAGGTGAGCACAACTTATCAGATGCAATTTTATCCACTAGGCCTTGAAGTGATGGTGTTATCATGAAAATCATGTTAGTCGTGGTTGGCCATCATGACAAAATTCTCTGATGCACCAGATGGTATGGAAAATGAAAACAGATTCATGTAGAAAAGGAAATAGCCCATAACACATTTATTATTCCGGCAGTAAATAACAGTATTTTTATGAACATTCAGTATATGGAATGTATAAACTGCTGTTGTTGTGCTTTACGTTTAAATTTTTTTTTACTCTTTACATCTGCGTAATTATTAAAGTCAGAATTTACTATGAAATGCCCATCTAAAGCTGCCGTTTTGGTAATATTAATATTAAAATGTTTTTATTGACAGTAGTACCCCTGCATCAACCTCTTTCTTCCAACTTTCCATTCTAATCCAGTTGTGACACATCTCCTTATCTGGAGCACTGAGACATTTAAATTCTTGTTTACGTATATATAGTATTGCTTATCTTATACATTATATAGTAATAATGCAATACATTTGTAAGAAATTTATAGTTTTTCTGTGTCTGTGCTACTTACTGTTTACAATATCATATAATATGCACATTTCTATTATTTGTATTATGAGGGATGCATTGGGTATTCAATTTTTGTGCTAGAAACAAATCATCTTGCACAGAAAATAAGAAAAATGCAACAAAGATTGCAACTGCTAACATAGACCACACTGATGTATCTGAATATTTCATTTTTTTACCGTATTATACTCTATGTTTTATATTAAGGCAAAACAAAATGTTCAGTTCTCTCTGAAGTGTACAAAAGGATAATATATCGTTAGGTATTTGTAGTGATAGGGAACAAAAATGACCCTCAGCTGAGTATAAAGTCTGACCTGGAGCATGATGAATGTTTAATAAAGTAACATAAGTAATATTATCCTAAAAGTCTATCCATACATTTTTCTAAATTCCTGTTGTCAATTACAGTGTCTAATGGAATAGCAACTTACTCCAGCAGTACTTACAGTATTAGAAGGAAAGGACCAGACCTGGATGGCTGCTAATCCATTACAGATGCACACATCAGGCATTCTGTTAAACTATAATGCAGTTCTGTTGCACGTGAGAGAAAACCATCACACCCAGAAAAAAAATCATACAAACCTGTGATGAATGTGCGGTCTCTTTACTGGTAGTGGAAGGCCAATGAATGTCACACAGGTACTGAGGGGCAGCAACTCTGACCACTGTACTGTAATGACAACTGTTAGGCTTTCATACACTTTTCTAAACTTGGTTAAGTGGCTAATAGGGTCCTGTGAAGCAAACGAAATGAAGTAACACCATAATGGCACAACGTACTAATACTTATTAATAAAAGTGACAAAATTTTGTTTACATCAACTGTAGAAGGGGGAAAAGTCCTGTTTAAATTCTTAGCGCCACATAATAAAAAGATCATCTTAAAAAGAAATCAAATGATTTTTAACAAGACAAAGAACTTAATTTACACTGTAACTGTCTTCCCACCTATCACGGTTCAGCTGATGAACTAATCATGAGCTAATCATTTTGTTTGTGATAGCTATTTAGTCTCAGATTCACTTTTTACGAATGTTACATACAGGTAGCCATCTTTCATGCTTTCCACAGAAGACCAAGAAATAGCAGTTGTACTGTACACTAAATAACCACTTGCTGAAAGTGAAGTAGTTTGGGCTGAGCATTATTGTAAGCGTTGTTTAGTGATACTTTACTACATGCCACACTGCTTTGCTAATGAAAAACAAATGCTTGTTCTGCATTTAATTGTTTTATATTAAAAAGAAATATGTGCTATTCCCCTGCACCCATTATTTTCTATTTTTTTAATGTTGCTGAAGAGAAGGAGAAACATTTTTACCTAAAGGAGACACGAACATTTATGTCTTTGTCCAAAGGTGTGACACTGCACTATATTTAAAAAGAGTTACTCCAAGTTTGTTAATATAATAACCACTGGGAATTTTGGGTTAGTAAGTATTCTGAGACCTTCCTGGAGATGAATTTCTTCTACAAGTTTAATTGAATTTAATTTGAATGATGTTGTGAGACATACCCGAACACCATCAGACAGACACCGCATCTTTATAAAAAGCACGTTTATTTTCTCCTCCATCATACAGTCCCGCACAACACACTGTGCTCCTCACACCAATCACCAGTCCTCCGCACTTCTTTCTCCCTCTCTGTCCTTGGACTGCCTTTCCTCTCTCCACAGGAGCCTTGTCCCACTCCCACTCCTGACTCTAGCTTCCAGACTGTAGGAAGGCGGGCCCTTTTATTCTCAGCCAGATGTGCTCCAGGTGCTCCCTCTGACGACACTTCCTGGTGTGGTGGAAGAGCACTCGGAAGCACTCCGGGCGTCCCTGGAGGGATCCTCCTCCATCTTCCCGGGTGTGGCGGAAGTAAATCAGTCCCAGGCCCTCTGAGACTCAGGGCGCCCCCTGGTGGTGGCCACAGGTCACAATAGGCGTGAGCCTCCTTGTTCTTCTCCCGTGGTCCTCCTCTGATCCAGGGTGGTTGCCCCCTCATGGCCCGGAGAACGTACGTGCCACCTTCCGGTTCTTCCAGGCGTCCCGGCTGGGTCATTGCCCCAGCGACTCGCCACAATGTCCAGAAGTACAAAGAGCAAACAGATTCACAAAAAACAAAACTTTTAATATTTACAGTATACGTATAGTGCAGTCCATAAAGTGGTGGACTTCTAGCAACCAAAGAGCCTCTAAGACAAGTTACCATTCAGAGGAAGGGCTTGAAAGTTGTGCACAGCTATAAGTATTTACTGTAGGAGTTCACATGAACTGTGTTGATGTACAAGAAGAGCCATAACAGACTGTACTTCATAAGGAGACTTAGACTTTTGATGCATGCAGCAAGCTGCTAGAAATGTTCTAAATGTCCATAGTATCCAACTTATTATTCTACACTGTGGTCTTCTTATCAAGAAAGCCTGGTCCATCACAGAATTAACTTGTGACACACTGGGGGCTGATGCATAAAATTGAATGATGGCAAAATTGAATGTCATCATGAAAAATCCCCTCCATCCCCTCCAGGAGACACTGTCTTGAAGCACTTTCAGCCAAACGCTCCTTCTTCCAATATGTGCTAAGAACTGCTTCTATCAGGCAATTAAATGATTCCTCCCAAAGTCCCAGACGAAATAATAATTCTCTTTAATTTGATTTATTGATTGATTGTATTATTAGTTTTGTGCGTCTGTATCTTTGTTTTTTTCTGTTTCTATTGCTATATGCATGTAAATATTTCCTTGGGGATTAATAAAGTTTATCTAATCTAATCTAAGTATATGCAGTATATACGAGGGGGAGTCAAGCTATAGTTAGAAAATGGAACGAGCCTTAACAAAACTGATAATGACATTTCTCCATGTAGTCTTCACCCTTCTCAATGCACTTGCACCAGCTGCCTGGAAGTGCCTGGATTCCAGCAGAATAAAAGGTTTCGTACATATTCTGTGTAAACAGATCACTGAACAGGGAAAGGAGAGATTAGAGCAGGCAGTGAGGTGAACCCTGAGGTTGTGAGTTCAAATCCCACCACTGACACTGTGTGACCATGAGCAAGTCACTTGACCTGAATGTCCTCAAATTAGAAAACCAAACGAAATGTAACCGGTTATTTCATAAAAGTTGTAAGTTGTCTTGAATAGAGGCATCAGCGAAATAAGTAGACGTAAATGTAAAAGACTCAGTCACTGATGGGTTACTAAAAAGTGCTAGAAAGAAAAGAGAAACAAGTGAAGTTTATTAATTGTGTTACATGGGGTGTTGGTGAGCAGTCAGGTCAAGGTTAACAGTCTTCTTCTATATTGGGGAAGTCTGGATTTATCGAGGAAACACATCCCTAGTACCAAGTACAGCTTCTTCCTGTTCTCCCAATATGTTAGTCCCTTTAAACACACTGATCTATTTCCTGACTATATATATTGGAATCATACTGTATATACATTCTGATCTTCACCTTATTAAACAAGTGAACCAGCAGACGTGGGACAATGTCAGAGGCTTCACCTCCGGCCCTGAAGTCTGAGGTTCGATTTCTGTAAGGGGATGCAAAAGTGCGCACACCTGATGAGATGAGCACCAAATAGGGCGAAACACATCATGTATTATTTGGAAGGTATTGTATCACATATCTATGATCTACTTCGCGCAACTGAGAGGACGTGCCAGACGTTTGCTGACTGGCTGACCAACCACAAGTGTTACCTGGTAGATAACCACCTAAGTAATCAGATTTCGATTCAGAACTAATAATGTAACATTACATATATATATGCATTGTAAAAGAATAGACTCGACACACTTAAGAAGGTTTGGGGCAGCCACCTGTATATTATTCCTGGCTGCAAAAGATTCTTGCAATAGTACAGAGATGTTCTCAATACTGAGTCCAAAACAGAACTGTCGATGGTTTGTCAAGATGGTGGTTTTAAGGGATTGGACAGGAAGTGACGTAAGGGAACCAGAAGTGATGTTCTTCAGATGTTAGAGTAGGTGCCGGAAATGATATTCTTCTAGGTGCCGGAACTGGAAGTGATATTCTTCTGGGCGCCGGAGGTGACGTCATCTGTTCTAAATCAGACAAGTTTTCCCGTGGCTGGTCTGTAGAGATAACAGGAGAAGGTTTAGTGCACCCCACCACCCCCTGGCCTGACGTGGAATTACCTTTGCTTGGTCCATACAACGTCTTCCTAGTCGGATGTGTGTGACAAATATATATATAGTGACAATGGATGGTGCTATAACAGTGCTTAATCCGCCACAGACAGACATGGGAGGCACAATTATAAAAACAAATTTTTTTGCCTGTGGGCAACGCCTTCCCCGTTCCTACAGGCACAACACAGTCCCACAAGCATTATCCAAATCAGAATCACAATACTTTCTCTTTCTTTCTCCTCCACACCACTCTGGCAAGCTTTGTCTCCCTCCTTCCAAGTCTGGCTTCCGGAGTAGTGGCTGCTGGCTCCTTTAATAACGCACCCAGAAGTGCTCCAGGTGCTTGATGACCTATTTCCAGCAGCACTTCGGGGTGTGGTGAAAGACCTGCTCTGTAGGGCCCGGCAGCAGCTACAGCACCCCCTGGTGGCATCCATGGATCCCAGAAGGGCTGCACCAAAACTCCAACTCCCATGAAGTCCGGGGGAGATATTGTACTGACCAAGTTTGTTCCCCCGGTCCAAACAGTGAAGAGCTGTCCTGGCCGGATAAGGATCCAGGCCGTCTGTGACAATATATATTCATTCATTAGCTTTCACTCCAGTTTTGTAGACTTTCCTTATACAGAGAGAAACAAAACAGAAAAATACAAGTGTACGAGTGATATCAGACTAAAGTTGGAATATATTCTACATTTCTCCTCTATTCATCATATAGCAAACAATAAATAATGAGACAGAATGGTGTGCGAGATGGTTGATTTAGGATTTTGATTAAGCACATTAAAGTTAAAAGAATTGTATTGCTGAATTCACATATTTAGCTTCCTTGGGGAAAAAAGCAACTGTCAATCTTTTGTGCTTCTTAAAAAAAAGTCTTTTATCAAGTTTCCAATCAGCTTTCTTTTACCAGAACTCACAACATATTTACAAGCATTGACCTGTGTTCTAATGACACAAATAAAATGAGCTTAACAGCTCTAAGCTCTTTCATCTTTAGTCATGGTCATTTATTGTATGCAGAAAAACATATTTGTAACACAGTCAAAAGTGAAACTATTTGCATTGGAATATGCTGTTTTTGAGGCAGACATACAATAAAATATAACTGAATTTTTATCATTAAGCACTTAAGGCAAAATCTTCCTGCCTGGTCTGCTACTTGATGAGAAATGCTGCAGTATTTCATTACAGGATAATAGGCAAAGCAGACCTGACAGATATTCCCCCGAGTCTTCAAACTATTTATTTTGCTGATGATTTAATGTTGGAGATATCTGCTGTTTTTTATTAATTATTATCATTCCATATGGAATGATGTCGAAGACGTTGTCTACTTAAAGTAAAAATATAACAGGTCTCTTCAGACTTTGCTTGCTATTAAAAGAAACTGTAAGTTTAAAAAAAAAGCTTCAAGAATGTGGATATTTTAATAAAGAACCAGAAATGATTACATTTCTTGATGTCTTACAGACTTTAGGAAACTAAACTAAGATGAAGTTATCAAAGATCAAAAGAAAGAAAATAACCTTGCATAAAGGAATAAATATTAAACTTAAAATGTACATACTATGTAGTATAGTCTATAGTACAAAGTAGGACTATACACACAATTCAAACGGGTCAAAGACACCAAAATGAGTTCATAAAAAGTGTTGCCTATTCTTTGCAAGACAGTCAGATGTACAGAGTATGAATTGTGTCAGGGATGACGAACACACAAAAGATTGCTATCATCTGGTCGTTGTTCATAACACAAAGAGAGGAGACTGGATAGTTTGGCTGCAAACTGACCTGGGAAAAAACATTTTATAACTATATTCTTATAAAAAAAGGTGCCAGAGTGGTTCTTCAGAGCGATGCCATAGGGGGACTATTTTTGGTTCACAAAAGACCCATCCACATGAAAGTTCCTGAAAGAACCTCTATTTAGTTTGATACATAATAGGCTTCATACAGAAAATAATTGTAAATAGATGTCCACAGATTTGTGAAATACCAACGACTCATGTTTTTAAAACGACTGTCTACAATAACACAAGCAGGTTTTCTTAATCTTTTAGTGACCATACATTAAAGATATCAGTTTTCATTTTCCTACATATCAGAAAGTTTTTCAAAGCACGAAGAACCAACTTCATATACAAAGAACCCTTTCCAGAATGAAATGATGCTTGCTCAAGTCATAGTACTGCTGTATGAGGAAGTACAAACCCATTAAAGAAAAAGAAAATGCCATTAAAGAACCATTATTTTTATGAGTGTACTCCCAATAATTAACCTGAAAATGCTACATTAAATAAGGTCATATGTGATACTCAGAATCTTGACAATAATACAAACAGTGAAACACATACACAGGAATTTGTATATCTAATAAACTACTACTTCTAAATCTGCATTCCAGATTTAAAATAGCTTGCATTTTCCAATTAAAGATGAAAATGTATTGAATTACTAAGTTCCCTTATTAAACTTAGCTTGTGTATTTTTGCAGTGTAATTAATCAATATTGAACTATAAAATATAATTTTAAGAATGGCATGATAGAAAAATCAGACTCTGTATAAACACACACACTCACAAAATGGTAAGTAATTTTATGCCGAAAAACGTAAGATGATGAATAGATTTCGGTGATGAAGGTCAGATGTCAGGAAGCTCCTGGCTGTTCCAGTGTGGAAGTGCCAAGGCTACCAATGCTTGGAGCAGTATGTTCTGTACATGTACTGGGTGCTCTGGAAGGATGCTAGAGACAGGTGACTCAGCAGTCTGCCAGGAATGCATGCCCAGCTAACAGAGAAAAAGAAGCCAAGAAGGCATGGCAAGCAGTTTGCTAGATCCACTGACCAACAGATGCCAGTAAGTGGCTTTTATCTTAGAAAATGGAACTCAGCAAAGACAAACAGATGGTTAGCAGTCTTTTGACTATCCACTAGGGTTTCATTTGATATATTTTATTAATCCCCAATGGGAAATTGTCTTGTTACATGACCATTGTGTAGTGCCCCTGGAGCAATTTTCAGGTTATGAGCCTTGCTCAAGGGAACAATAAATTTGGACCCCTTCTGAAAGTAACAGGATTTGAACCAACAACCTTCTAGATACCATCACTGATCCTTAACCACAGCGCCACCGAGGGAACTCCTAAAGGCAGTTCTAGCCTAACATTTCTTGATAAAAAATTAGGTCTCCTTAACCTCTATGTGAATTTGGGTCCCGGTCAGAAGTGACCCCAGGATAGTGTTTAAAGTAACCTATCAGTTTATGATTATTAAGTCTACAGTTGGGAAGTGAGTATGGGTAAAGGCTGAATTATTGAGAGAGAGAATAGCAAAGATACAGAGAGAAGGAGAGAGAGTTAGAAGGTGCTGCTTTGTTAAGTAAGTGGGCAAGCTGCTCCATCAGGGATTTAGTGTCTCAGTTGTGTCAACCATCGGAGCATTTAAACCCCAAGATCAAAAATTCAAAATTAGGAATAATAAACTGCATTAAGATAAAAATATTGCTGACACTGTTGAAAAAAATAGAACAAAAACAAACCAGTAAGCTTAAATTCCACAATGCATAAGTGATATGTAATAAACAGAGTTCTGCTGACTGCCCAAAAATGTGTCAATGCAGTGAGCATAAAGCAAAGGAAAGCAACCAGATGTATTTATTTTAAATTGCATGTCCTACTCTGATATATAAAGCAAACTCCCAGTCTTTAGAAGAAAATACATTATTAGGATCTACTAAAGCTTTTCAAAATCTTGCAAAGTTATTGACAAAGATAATTCAAGCAAATTTCTTACAGAAGCTATTTTACACATGAAGCGGTAGGAAATTAAGATAATGCTTTGCTATCTACAGAAAGGATTAGATGAGATTCCAAGATAACCACTGTAATCTATTTTCTAACAAAATGAATTGAGTAGATGACTTATTTCCTCCTATTTCTAAATGTTATGGTATTCCTTTTGTTGGAAATCAGTTTCCCAAAGCTTTGTACAGTGTGCATTATTGTTCGATTGATACTAAAATGTTGACTTTGGTACAACTACTAGGTTTTGTATCTCAGTACCATAACTAAAATGGTACTCCAGCTGCTTTTTTCCCCTGGCTTGCACATGCACGGATTCCTTCATAGAGCCAGGGTGGGGTCCTCCATCATGATCTGAGCACACTAATGTATAACAAAGAGTGAGGTTCCAATCACACTGATGTATGACAGAGAGCAATGTGCCTGCACACAGCAATTTACTTAAAGTTGGTATAGTACCAAAAGATAGATTAGGCATTTTGGTGCTTTGTCAGTACAGTTATTCTACAGCAACACCAGTATGCAAACACACAATTAGTTTGCAAGAGAATGCTAATTCTTAATAATTTGGAATCCTCATCTAACCAAACAGCAATGTATGCAGTTTAAGATCCTGCCACGTAAGGAACATCAATCCATCACACATTCGATATATGAACTCAGACATAACAATATTGCTTTCCAGACTATAAGAGGAACCTAGAGGTCTTGTTGAAAACCTATGTACATGCATACAATTTGAAAATTCTTCACATTAAGTGCCCCTTATTTGGGCTGAACAAAATGTTTCAAATTCTGTTATGCAAGGCTGTAGCAGCCCTGGAGCACTAAGATTTACAGTGATTTGATTATTTTAAATGGAAACACTAGGACACCACCCACCCTGGTCCGATTCGCCCACAGGGATACCCCACATTGAGGTGTAAAACTCCAAAATAATGTTTTAAACTGCTTACAACATCAATCAAATGAACAATTATTTACAAAATCCATCTAAATATCTTACGATGACAACACACAACAAACTCTTTAACCTACACAAGCTCAGCCAAAAAACACAAACAAAAAACATAGTCTAGTACACTGTGTGAAATTTGTATGTTGACACAGAGTTAAAAAAAATGCCCAAATGAACAGTCTTCTGGAAAACAGATAACTTTATCCTACCATATTACTTGAATGTCTAATAATAATCTGGGGTGAAAGGAGCATGCTCCATGTCATGACAACTCCAAGCAAAGAAATTCAACAAACAAAGCACACACAAAAACCAAAAACTATAATCCATGTAGATAACAATTTTTTAATCCAGAGACAGAAAAAAAAACCAATTACTATAGCTTTGTAGCATGAATGTAAAAAAAAACAGATTTCTCTGACAACCTGGAATTCTTTTAATTTTGCAGCCACATAGGCCTCTCCCCAGCAACCCCTCTGCAACAGACCAAAGCAGTCAAGTGATCTTGCAGCATGCTAGGAAATAAAAGCCATTTCAAGTAGTGCTGAGTACATTAACCATCTCCAGTCTGCTGTATATGGAGTAACCAAGGCTTTACTAATTTTTTTTCATGCAACCTTTTCACTGGGCTGAACCATTTAGGAGCCAGTTTGGCAGTAAATTTATCAGTGGCTTTTGATGATGCCTCATGAGCCAGACTTTCTCACCAACTGAGAATCAGGTCATCTACATACTCTACTTCATGCTGAATGTTTTTAACTCTTGATGAACTGAACAGGTATATATGGATTGGGTGGGACTTGACCAAATATTTGTTCAAAGCTGTGTGCATGGAGTTAACAATGCAGGGGTCATACCTGTAACTTATTGTGAACTGAAGAAGAGGGATCCATTTTGTCCAGTCTTGATGGTAATACCAGAGGAAGTATGCAATCATGGTCTTCATGATCTTGTTGACTCACTTGGTGCAAAAGGAGTGGGATGGTACATTGTGGTCTTTTGGTGAACTACCCTGCACTCCTTCCAAACGTCTTCAATAACTATTACAATCTGTGACATTGTTTCTTTGGCAATCAGATAAATATTTCCTCCTTAAGTGTCAAGCACATTTTCTTGGCTGTGGCATTGGCCAATGGCAACAGCTCCCCCAACCTGGTAAAATAGTCCAGAACTACAGTCAGGAAGGACTTCTTGTCTTTACTGTTTATTTTGGAAAGGAGTCCAAAACAAAAATGGGCATGGAACAAGACATCCTCCCAAACTGTAGGCCATCATGCCACCACTGAGATCTTAAATAACGTTGTTGTCCAACCAAGATTCTCCCTGATGAGACTGGCATAGTAGTATTGAACTCGGTAGCTCTGATTCTTCATCAGTTTAAATGCCCCTTGTAGTTATTATAATGTATGCAGTCACATCTTTCCCCAGAGCTCTCTATTAAACCCTTACATTAAGGACAGGCAGCTTGTGATTTGACTATATACTGCCTGATCAGGAATAGAGCAGGCCAAAGCTGATACTACGCATACTACACATGCTGGCCCAAGTATCTGTGACAGAGCATCTAGGATGATGTTTGCCCAGCCCTTTCAATAACACATCTTAAATAAAAACTGCTGGAGACTTAACACTCATCTGGTCAGTCTAGATGTGGTCTTTGGGCAGCTGAACACCAAGATCGGAGCTCTATGATCTATGTTGATTTCAAACCTGGTGTCACTCCTTCTCACTCCTAATTTCCTGGAAATTAGGAAAGGATGTTTCCATGTCCTTAGTCATTTGCTTCAGTGTAAACCTGAAAAATCAGGGTTGGATTTGGCTGAACCAAGATTAGAGATAACCACAAAGCTTTCTTCAAATATTTGGAGGAGCTCTGGCACACCTGTATCCAATTCTAAGGGGACCCTTATTCAGCAGATGTAACAATGATGTTGCCTTCTCAGCGAATTTTGGAATAAATTGTGTAATTGCACAGTTTGTAACTGATCACAACTTATCAGACCCCTGGAGATATCTAAACCTAAACTCAAGAGCATATTCCTTCTACTCACCAGTGCATCATTGCTACTCAAGAATTGATTATTTCTTTGTAGATAACAACTTCTTGCTTATGATTAAATCTTGTAAGTACGACACTATTGTTATTTCTGACCATGCCCCCTTGATTTTGAAGCTAAAATCACTATGCCTCACATACTCATCTCACAAATGGCGTCTTAATCCACTTTTATAAGCAGATGAGAACTGTACACAGAATTTATATCCAAGCAAATCAATTTTTTTTAGAGGCAAATACACCCTCAGAGGTTTCTGCAGGAACACTATGGGAAACCCTGAAGGCCTTCATAAGAGGACAGATTATCTCATATCTTCCCCACAAAAATAAATTGGAAACCAAGAAGGTATCAGAGCTAATCAACGAAATTACTGGAATAGATCAAGAACATGCCAGGTGTCTTCATAGGACACTTCATAGTGTCTTCATAGGACACTTCATAGGAAAAGGCAGGCTCTGCATTCAGAACTCAACCTCTTAACAACTAATGAAACTGAACAACTCATACTTAAATTAAAACATCATTATTATGAACATGGAGTGAAAGCTAATAAGATCTTAGCTCAACAAATCCACAAGCAAGATGTTTGCAATGCAACCCCAGTAATCACCAGCACAAACAAAGACAAAATCATTGACCATAAAAATATAATGCACACATTTAGAGACTACTATAAATCCTTATATTCTACTGAGATTAAAGAAGACAAGACACAATCTAAGACATTTCTGGACGCATTACAGATACCACAAATAGATACTCTTAGGGCAGAGGAATTGGATAAACCTCTGACACTATCAGAATTACTAGATGCTATAAACTGACTGCAAAGTGGGAAAGCAGCAGGCCCTGATGGCTACCCTGCTGAATTTTATAAGATTTTCTCAACTCAGCTAGCTCCCCTTCTATTAGCAACATTTACAGAAACTAGAGAAAATAAAATTCTACTTGAAACTTTTCGCCAAGCATTAATTACTGGCTGTCCTAAACAAAATAAGGACTTATTAAAATGTGCATTGTACAGACCAATCTCACTTCTGAATAACGATGTTAAGATACTCTCCAAAGTCCTAGATAGAAGGATGGGGAAAGTGCTGCCTTCGGTAATATCACAAGACAAACTGGATTTATTAAAGGCAGACACTTAGCTTCCAATCTTCCAACAAAGTCAAACACCCCAGAGATATTATTATCATTGGATGCAAAGAAAGCATTTCACATGGTTGAATGGAACTACCTTTTCACTACATTGAAGAAATTTGGGTTTGGCCTGAACATTTGGATCAAATTATTACTGTATACCTATCCAGAAGCTTCAGTTTGTATTAAGAACATCAATTCAGACTACTTTAAATTACAGTGTGGTACCAGTCACCGCTGCTTTTTGCAATCACTTGCAATTCACTGTCGAAATGCTATTGAAATAAAGGGGATTATCAGAGAAGGACTGGAACAGAAAGTTTCCCTATATGCAGATGATATGGTACTGTATATATCAGACCCAAAATACTGTGCCTGCAGTCTTAACAGCACTAACAGAATTTCAAAAGATTTCTGGTCTCAGAATCAATTTAAATAAAAGTGTGCTCTTCCCAGTGAATTCTCAAGCATACAATACTAGATTGGACACCTTCCCTTTTATCATCGCACATCAGTTTAAACACCTAGGGGTAAATGTCAAAGGTAAATATAAGGCTCTTTATCAACAAAATTTTGCCATCTGTATGGAAAAAATTAAGCAAGACTTGCATAAATGGTCAACCCTTCTTATTATTATTATCTCACTTTAGCTGGAAGAATTAACATTGTTAAGATAAATATCCTTCCTAAGCTTCTCTTTTTATTTCAAAACATTCCAATATACATCAGTAGATTATTTTTTAAGAAATTAGACTGAACCATAACCTCATTTATTTGGAATTCAAAACATCCACGTATCCAAAGGCAACCCTACAAAGACGTAAGGCAGAAGGTGGCATGGCTCTACCTAACTTTCAAATTTATTACTGGGCAGCAAACATAAAGATTATAAAAACCTAGGGCCTCATGTATAAATGGTGCGTAAGCACAGAAATGTTGCGTAAGAACGTTTCCACGTTCAAATCACAATGTATAAAACCTAAACTTGGCGTATAGCCACGCACATTTCCATGGTCCCTAATACCTTGTCGTATGCAAGTTCTCCGCTCGGTTTTGCAGACTGGCGGCACCCAGCGTCAAAGTAGTGCTACTGTTCCTGTGTGGTTATCCTTTCCTTTCCTGACGCAGCTTTATAAATAAACTGAAATTAATCGCATATTGTTTATTAGTGTAATGCATCTGATTGTAATTAACTTGTAACAATATAATGGTCCAGGGAATAGCCATAGTATTCCAAATACCATAACTGCTTTAGCGTTGTTACTCTCACTGCACCTTCTTTTTCTTCTTCTTTCAGCTGCTCCCGTTAGGGGTTGCCAAAGCGGATCATCTTCTTCCATATTACTCTCACTGCACCACTCGGAGTATTTATATCACTGTATCTGAGTGTGAGTCACAGCAGCAGCTGATCAGAAAGAGAATTATCGGTATACAGCATCAAGCACACACTGCCAAAGCCACAGCAAAACGTTTCAAAGCCTTTCCTGCACGGACCTCGCGGTTCAGAAACAGTTTCATCCCAAGAACTATAAACGCACTCACTCAATTGCTCCTTGTAGAACTGTTTGCACTTATAAGTAGAATTACCTCACTGTAAACTTACACTACAGTTATAATATTGCACAACCTGAGCCACTTTATAAAGCACGTATTTACATATGATGATGATATCATTTTTAAGATGAAATGCAGCAAAATATATTTATTATATTATACAGGTAAAACTTTAACTTTATTTAAATAATCTATATTCTTCACTGGGACTGACATGAAGGATAGAATAATTAAACATGTACTACGAAGATATTTCAATGTTCCTTAAACGTTTTGAAGAATTGGCGCTCTAAGCTTACAGATGGCTTAACGTCTATTACAGAGCTGATTGTGTGGCGATCAGTTACTTTGAGAAAGAAAAGTAAGGACTTCAGGGGCGGCCACGCCAATATATATTGAATATAAAACAGAAAGAGAAAATAACGACACAGCTAAAAACGCAGCGGCAAATATCGACAAAAGTTAAACGCTTGTGTCATGAGCATGAGGCGGCTATGCAGTGTCCGCAACGGATGTGGCCATCCGCCGTGCATAAGATACCATATTGACATTGGCGGGAGAAGGGGCCACTGTTTCTTTTTCTGCCCAGGGCCGCCATGAGCCTAGAGCCGTCCCGGAGTACTGCTGCAATAAATAATTTCATTGAAGGTCGCACACAATTACTGTGCCGTGAAACCCATGTTTAATAACGTGCTTTAACTCCTGTCATCATGAAAATGATATCACGTATACATCTCAGTATTTTAGTTATTCAGAGAGCTGTAATATCACGAATGTAATGGATTCTGTGTCCAGTCAGAGGAAGAGAGCCGGTTTAAGAAGCACTAGTGACTCACACACATAGAGTGCATAGAAGATCACATACAAAACAAAGCATTTTTAATTACGATGTGATTTGCGAAACTGGTTAATTAAATGATTTTAAGATGAAGTTTATGATATTCTACTTTAAAGTCAAAATAAACTACATGATTAAAGTGGAAATTTCGAGATTGAAGTTGACATTTGTGCTTTTTCCCCACTGTGTGCCTTTTTTTCTCTGTACCCTAATAAGCTTCCATATGACACTCAGACGGTGGGCTACAACTCACCTTTTCAAGGCGACTTTGATATCTGACAACTTCTTTTTTATTTTGGCACTGTGCGACTTTGTGAACTTGAGCTTTCAAGTTTCTCCAACACGCTATATCACTCGATCAACTTCCTTTTGTTGATTATACCATGGTTTAAATCAACAAATAGTATGTTTTTCCTTTGCCTCCACTTGGTATTCGCTGAAATTCTTATATTTTCCCCCGTGCTTTTCTCATTGTCTTTTCACAGAAGGCTGAGCTTAAGGGCTATTTATATTGATTTGCATATTCAAAGAGACGTAATTCTGGGAGGAATTGGGGCGGGACAGCACGCGCGTGCACGAGTTTTACTTTTCATGCTGACTGGGATTTATGTAGCGGAAGAACGCGGAAGTTGGAGTACGCACAGATTCCTGCATCTAGATTTTTCTGTGCGTAAGCACATTGTGGCTTTTATGCTTACGTCATGTTATAGTGCAAATTCCACGCACGGCATTATGCATGAGGCCCCTGGACATGGACAGAAATAGATGAACATACACAGGCTTTTTCCGCAATATAAATATAATCCTGCAGTATTTCTTTATATTTCTTGCATTGTACCCCTATAAATACAAGTTATTGCCAATATACTAACAGCCCAATTGTGCTTTACTCAATCAGAATATGGAACCAATGTAGGAAGTATTTTAAGATAGAGGAGCTTTTATCTGGGCACCTCTGCACGAGAACAACCTTTACCCACCCTCTCAAACGTACACAGTTTTTAATACCCGGAAAACATCTGGGATTAAATCACTTAGAAATCAGTACATAGACGGTGTTTTTGCATCCTACGAACAATTACTGTATATTCCAAATTTAACTTACCAGCAACACATTTCTTTCACTACCTTCAAATTCGAAACTTTGTTAAACAGAACCTGTCCAATTTTCCTCACCTCCCACCTACTTCTATACCGGAAAAAATATTGGTCAGTCTCGAGGACTCAGACAGCATTTCTGTAATATATAAAACTATTTTACAGTCTCTCCCTTTCAAAGATCCAAGAGAAAAGTGGGAGAAGGATCTCTTACTCAATATTTCAGAAAAGGAGTGGAAAGTAGCAATGCACAGAATTAATTAACTTAAAATTATATATCGAGCACATCTGTCTCGCTTAAAATTGCCAAAAATGTTTCCAGGGCAAGATCCAAACTGCGAACGCTGTAATCAAGCTCGGGCCTCACTGGATCGCATGTTTTGGGCCTGCACCAAATTAGCATCATTTTGGACCAAAATCTTTAAATGCCTTTCAGACAGCTTGGATGTCACAATTCATCCTAATCTACTGTGTTTGGTGTACTTCCAGACGGGCATAAAGTGGAGAAGAACAAACAAATTGTGATTGCCTTCACTACACTATTGGCATGCAGACTTATTTTGCTAAACTGGAAGAATCCTAACTCTCCTCTTTTAAGTCAGTAGGTAACTGATGTTTTATATAATTCAAAATTGGAAAAAATCTAATTCTCAGTTAGATGATCTGTGCAGAACTTTTTAAAAACCTGCCATGATCTAATCAATAATATTTTAGACTAAGCTCTTAAAGCACTAAGGAAATAGATTCTCTTCCCATTTCTTTTCTTTTCCATTTATCTTTATCCGCCTATTAAATTCATCTATGTATGTATTTTTACAAGCTTTAAGTTTTACTCCGTTGGCCATGCTGTCTTTCTCAGGGGTGGGGGTTGATTTGTTTTCAATCCTATTTTTTGTAAAATCGATCTGTCTGTATGGAATGATTAAAATAAAATGAATAAAATAAAAAAAATACATAAAAAAAAGAATGATCCAGCATGAAGAGTGCTACAAATACAACACGGACTGAATTGTAAAACTCATCTTAAATTGAGGTAATATATCATAGCTAACTGCTATAATTCCGCCATTGTGGTATACATTCTATAGCAAAGAAAATTGCTTTGATTTCATGGAGCAACCTTTGTAAAACAAACAATATGCAAAAGAAAATAATGCAATAAATAGGTAATATCAGTGCAATAGGTTAGTATATAACTGTAAAGTCTCTCCAGGTAAAACCATAAAGTGGCATATCTAAAGAGTAATTCCACAAAAGTGGTTTAGCATCAAACCATTTAAATGTTCTGAATTAAACATTACAGCTTGAGAATAAAACAAATTTTAAGCAAATAAACAGATGTGTAGCCTATAAAAAATGTATTTTTACAATCCAGTTTTTCAATTTGCATCTCACTGAGCAGATGGCACTGCTCTTCTTTTTCTTTCTGACAAGTCACCTTTCTGATCATAGAAATGAAATGCAGTGTGCTGCGTTGCTGCCATATAACACTTATACCCTCAATCAGTTTAGGTCAAGTGATATGAATACAAATTATGAATATAAACAAAAACAATTTTGCAAGTTGCAAACATAAATTGAAAAATGTATTTAATGGGCTATAATTTTACACTGTATATTTTAATAATTCACACTATGTATAAGTCTCCAGTCAAACAACTGATTTGTTTCATTTTTTTCTACCTGAGATACCCAACATTGCCCAAGTATATCTGTAGAATGGGTTAAGGAAAAAAGCAAAGGTTTATGTGCTTTTTAAATGGTGACCCAGGTTGTTACTGCTAGCTGTCCCATTTGTCATTCACACTGTCGCTCTATCAATTTCTGCTGTTGTGGGTCAAGAATTTGTTCTTTTTGGGTCAGATTGGACACCAGAATTGTGGTAACTCTTTGTTGGGTTGTAAATATGAACACTGTCATGTCTGACTTGTCCTCTTAGATCAAGCTGGGCAGTTTGCATGGATTATATTATGAAGAAAAGCCAGCAAAGCAGGAGTTAAGCAACAACCCTTTGATTTTCTTTGTGTTGTGCTGCACTCCCACTTTCAAGCCTCACCCAACACCTCACTGCAACAGTGCACAATACTCCTATTTATATTACAGTAGATAGAAACAACATGCATGTGGCATTACCCATGTAAGTAATGTTAAGAAGCTCTGGGCATTATCTCAACAATCCAGCTTCAGTCTGTTCGGTGATGTTTCACTTGCTCTGAACCAGCATGTGGCACTGGTGTGTAGAAGGTAGCACACACTGGGGAGGAACTTTGGGACCCCCAGGGTGAAAATTTTGGATTCCAATGTTGTCTGTCTTGTTGATAACTATGCAAAATTTGGTCCAGATCGGTCAAAGGGTGTAGGATTGTATAGGGAACATACAGACCGACAAATATTCCGTTTTATATATATAGATTAGGGAACTCGACTACTTGGGGAGTGAAATGGAAAGGCAATAATAACATCTGTTCAAAATAACAAGGGCCTAAAGGCTCTAAGTGAGAGATCCTCTAAGTGAGAGTTTGATTTTTTCCAGTTTCAAATAGTATATAACATCAGTTACCCACTGACTTAAAAAGAGGTGAGTTAGCATTCTTCCAGTTGAGCAAGACAAGTCTACCTGCTAATAGTGAAGTAAAGGCAATTACAGTTTGTTTGTCCTTCTCCACTTTAAGGTAACTTTTCTGAAAGCACAATAACACTAAGAACATTATAAACATCCATCTTAAGATTGATCGTTTATTTGCTAGCATTTTCTTAACTAAAGTAGCAAGTTAAATCCTTTCTAATCTACGTGATCCCCAACCCACTTGTTAATCACTGAATGCTGCTAAAATGGTCTAACTCTTGTGCCAACCTTAGCAATAAACTGTTAATTGCAAGGTACAGCATATTAAATGCACATCATGACAATTAATAATAGTACATTTCATTTATATAGCACCTTTCCCACTCACAAAGCAACTTACAGATATTCACAAAGATAAATACATGAAACACAAAGTTTTAAATTAGAATAAGAAACAATAAACATATTCTCTTAGATTACCTGAGCTGTGTGCTGTGATGGTTGTGTGTGCAATGCTGAACAATTTTGCTGTTAGAGCAGGCGAAGCCACAGCAAGTGCAGACAAGAAAGCCAGGATGAGGTGTGAAAATGTCAGAATTCCTGCAGTGGGTGTAGATCAGGTTGGTATGGAGGCTAGGTAGGCCATCATTGGTTCAGTTTTTGAATAATAATTTGGTTTTGCTCATTTATTTCTAATTGAAATCTGTTGTTTTCATTTTTTTATACTTGAATTTATTCTCTCTATATTAGAGGAATAAGCACACTGTACACAGTCTTAAAATTTCTTAAGTCTTAAGAATTATGGAAATTAATGTAAATTAAGTATGTACTGTACACAAACAATCTACATATTGCCTTCAGGTTGCATACAGTAAGTGGATCTGTGGGTTTGAAAAGAAAGTACGAGTATTAATATTTTATTCCATTTTTGTTTATTGATCTTGTCAAGTTTGCCCTTTAATCCAATTTAGGTTTATAGAATTCTTGTGTTAATTTGAAGCTTTGATTGTTCAGACATTTCTGAAGAAAAGAGAAACACCTGATGTTGCTTCTGAATAAATTTCATCATCTGTCCGTATATTTCAGTTTAAGAATTATATACTATAGATTTTAGCCATTAATTTAACAGTTTTGAAAATGTAACAATGTGCTTTGAAACTAACACCAAAGGTTTGTAAAATTATTAAAGTTATTAACTTGACAATGATGTATACAATACTGATCAAAAAATGCATTTTTTAGAAAGTAAATGTAAAAAAGTTTAAAATCACATTGCAATTGTTAAAAAAGTGCAACAAATATGTAGAGCCTGTAATGTAATCTTTTGAATAAGTTATGGTGTTGTGCCTTACGCATATGTTTAAATAAAGACTACTACTAAATCAAGAAAAAAAAATGTGAAAGATTTTTTTGTAAGTGAAGAATTTGAAATTATATCATTACATTTAAACCATAACTGCTTATTAGTGTTACTAGTAGGTTTATATGATAAGAATAACTCCTTTATTACAGATGCTGAGAGATAGAAAGTACCAAGTAATTATTTTGACCATATTTACTGTATATACCACATCATATCACATTTAGGAACTGCATGCTGTTTTTTGGAGTTCTACAATTCTAGAAATATGTAATGTACTGTAGGGGCCACTTTTGCACAAGATTAAAACCCAAATAATACCCAAAGCATGCTTCTAGTAGAAAACAGGGAAATGTTATTTATCAACAATCTTAATAATACATGAGAAAAAAACTGACGGATAGCCTAACTAAACTGTACTTTACCCCAGCTCCACGTGATGTGTCTGGTCTACTCACCATATTCAAGAAGCAGTTCCCCAAGTACCTTTTCGAATAACACTGCCCTACTCCTACTCTGCTTTTCCATCTTCTGTCAGAATAGCCTCCTAACTCTAAGTCTGTTGAAACTCTACTTTAAGACGGACAGAGGGTTTTTAAGTAATCAACAGGAGTTGGGACTCTGGTGCAAATTGTTTGCTTCACCTTACAAGGCTTAACTTACTTTAAATGGTGCAGAACATCAGTAGGTTATAACCTATTAGTGTATATATATATATATGTGTGTGTGTGTGTGTGTGTATAGGGACATACACATTGCATGGTGCACTGCTAACGTTAACTCTGATATCTACGTTGATGTTTTACAATTTTTGGGTAGCAGAGCTAGTATATATATACTGGATTCAGAAATTATTCAGACCCATTCACATACTGCACTCTTTATTATGTTGTAGAGTTGTAGATTTAATTTTTAATGGATAAATTTGCATTTTTTGACAAGTCTACACTCAATTACCCATAATGAAAAAAAAACATGTTTTCAAAAGGTTTGCAGATATATTAAATTCAAATGCAGAAATTCCTTGTTCATATAAGCATTGAGACCCTTTGCTGTGGCACTCCAAATTCTGATCAGGTACATGCTGTTTTCAATAATTATCCTTGAGATTTGTCTAGAACTTGATTAGAGTCCACCTGTGGCAAACTGAATTGATCGGACATCATTTAGAAAACCCTCTGTATATAAGGTTCCACAGGTCACACTGAATGACATGACAAAAACCAAGCTATGAAGTTTGCAGACCCCTGGGATAAGACAGTGGTAGGGTAAAAATCATGGAAAGGATAAAAAAAAAACAACATCTAAAGCTTTATGTGTTCCTTGAAGCACAGTGAGCTCAATAATTGTGAAATGGAAGACATTTGAAAGCACCACAACTATTTCCAAGTAACTGGGGAAGAAGGGCCTTGGTTAGGTAGGTGACCAAGGTTACTCTAAGAGAGTTTCAGAAGTCCTCTGCTGAGTTGGGAGATCCTGTCAAAAGAAAGTCAATCTCAGCAGCACTACATTAATCAGGTGTTTATGAGTGATAAGATAGAAGTCACTCTTGAGTAAAAGGCATATGATAATTCTACGGGACTCTGAGAGCATGAGGTAAAAGATTCTCTGGTCTGATGAGACAAAAATTGAAGTTTTTGAGTAGAACTCCAAGCACTATATTTGGCAAAGACCAGACACTGCTCATCATCTGCCTAATGCCATCCTTATGGAGAAGCATTGTGTTGGTGATGGCATCTACTTATAGGTTAGATTTTGAGCGGTACAGACAGTGAGACTAGTCAGAATTGAGAAAGGACGAATGCAGCCAAATCAAAAGATGTCCTTGAAGAAAACTTGCTTCAGCGTGAACACAGCCTCAGATTGGGGTGGCTGTTGACATTTCAGCACCATAATGACCTGAAGGATACAGCCAAGGGAATGCTGGAGGGCTTTGGGAGAAGTCTCTGTCTGTTCTGGAGTGGCTCAGCCAACACCCATACTTATATCCCTTAAAGCATCTGTGAAAAGACTTGAAGATGGAAGTTTGCAGAAGCTTCCCATCCAATCTAACTGAGCTTGTGAGGATCTGCCAGGAAGACTATTATAATAAATTGCCCCAATCCCAGGTGTTTAGAAGAAGTAGATGATCAGAAAGACAATACAATGTATCAAAATAAACTAAAATCAAGCAGATCCTCTCCCCTGAGGCTCTCTAGCACACATGCCCATCTCTGTTTCTTCTCTGCCTCCCGTCTGTCCAGCTTGTGTCTCAGCTAACCTGCTACCTCTGGACTCATGGAGGAGTTGATGAGAATTGGACTCTCTTAGGCAAACGTTACAAATGTACTTGTGATGCATTGTTTTCACTAAGTAAACAGCAGAGATCTCATTAAATTAGCAAACTCTTCCAAATGTAATACATATTATTTACAAAGTATGTGTTTTTATTGAATTCTGCATTTCCATATTTGTTCAGTAATTAGCAATAATTCAGATAAATCCCTTTTCATCTGCCCTGTGTAGTGAAACTGTGTTTAATATTTTAAACTGCTGTAATATTTTGGTAACATTTTTGTCTACACTCTTCAAACGGTTAACTGTTTTATTTGAATTATGGATTTGTTTTGGATTTATCAACAAGACAGCTATTAAAAAAAAACATTGTTAAATTATAATGCTGCATCTGGATTACATATTAGAAATTCTAATGGTCAAATGCTTAAAATGTCAGTGTTGGTATTTTAAAACCACTTAGGGAGGATGGTAAAAATTCACAGAAAGACAAATGCATCTATAATAAGATGTTCAAAATTAATGTCTCTCTATACCTGTTCCAAAAAAGAACTACTAAATGCTAAGACATCAGACTATTTAAGAGTATACAGTATATCCAATCCCGAAAAAACAAGGACACCAAAGTAAAAACATATTTGTGAAATAAATAAAAAGATAAATATAAGGAATGCGTAAAAAAGGGAAAACAATGTACCACAAGAGTAAATATAAAGTAACACAATGCTGCTTCTCTGGGTCTTACGTATTAGGCTTTGATCCCTTGTCTATTCAGTCTGATGGCTCCTCTCAATGCTCATGCAATAAATAAATGTAATATTCTCATCTCCTTTGTATCTCTTTGTCTCAGTTCTGGCCTCTCTCCTTACCATCAGTAGCATTTGCCCAAAATCACCTCTTACCTTCACACTCAAAGAAGCCGAAAGTGCAATCCCCAGAAACTACATCCAAGTTCAGTAATGTCCCTAGAAGGACATTTAGGTCATCTCCCAAGAGGTCACTCTGGCAACCCCAGGTGTCACTTCTTCCCTATAAGCTCCTACAGGTTTAAAGGGAGAAAAGCCCCTGGTGTCTTTGACACCACCTGATCCACCAAATAGTGTCAGAGCTCCATCAATCATATTTTGGAGTCCTTTACTGTCACCTAACATCTTGGAGGAATTCTTCTACTTTTCTATCTTAACCGTTCTCTTAGTTAATTAGTTCAGAAGCCTTTTATATTTAAATATACAATATACAATATTGTACAATATATGAGGCACACAGCACTGTACCAGCAACTAAACCCCACTGACATCATTGTGGGATCATCTTGGTTATAATATGGAACTTTTTAGGTCCATGTCCTTCTTTGCCCAGGTCTTATGCCCTTCCTGTCCCTGGCAGTTTCCTGTCAGCTTAGTAACATGTCACAATATACACATAAATTACTTTAAACTACTGATTTTAATGTTAGATAAATGTTTCCTGCAAACTAAAAATGTATAAAAAAGATTTTAATATCAAATGTCATTTATAGAAAAAGGGTACCATTTACAGTATAATCCTGGACAAGCCACTTCACTAGCAACATCTTTAATCTTGACTTTGGATCATTAAGCAGTTTCTGAAGGCTCTATCAAGAGAAGGCAAGTGTTTCAAATACCTGGGAAGCAAGTTCCAAGCATTGACAGAGTCAAAGTTGAAAGAGGGAGTATTCGTCAGTTCTGACATCTGCAAATTGATGAAAGATCCACAGTTTGATAGATGAGAAGAAAAAAACAGCTTGGCTCTCATTTAAGGAAATGGTCACCAAACCATAAAGACCCAAACTTTGAGGCCATCATTGAAAATATGTTGACAAAATTAAAAGAACTGGGTTGTTCAAGGAGCCTCAAGCTGCACTTCTTCCACTCTCATTTGGTCTATTTCCTGTAGAACTTGGGTGCGGTGAGTGAAGAGCAAGGTGAGCGGTTCCATCAGGATATCAAAGAAATGGAAATCACAGAATCTTATAGATAACTTCAAGCCTACCTATGTGCCACCAATACAGTTTGTGCTATGTTGTATCTTCTCCAGACAGGTGCAGTTAATCCTAGAGATGTACATTTAAATTACAGCAGACATTGACTGGAAGATTAGAAGAATTGCCAGGTCTGAAAAATATCCAACAACAAAGGAGGTGGAGTAAGCAATATTTTAATATCATGTAGAGGAAAAATGATAGCTGAGACATTGTACATCTAACTTAATACAAATGAAAAAAGAAACACCTGGTGACTTTTGTAATATATTTTATGAATTAAAGAGTTTGATGACTGATGTATTATTACATATGGATTCTTAATCCAAACTCAAGTTCCGTTCTTATTAAATTTTGTTGTTAAGGGTTTTGTCGATGCTGATAAGTGACTTATACTGCATTCTGTCTCTTGATTTAAGTATCAGGTGTAAGGTCAAGCAAGGGAATACAGGAAATCATGAGCCTGTACAGATCCCTAATGTTATTGTCCTTAAATCGTCAGAATGTCAAATCAAGAGTTTTTTTGGCTGGGGAAGTATTTTAGTAGTAGCAGTAGTATTGTCACATGATCAGAGAAAGACTTACTTGCATGTCCTACTAGCATGCAAATCATCTCCACTCTCTAGTGCCAAGAGCAACAAAAATGTACTGTACTAATATACATAACTTCATTTGATTTCATCGATACACAAACCAGCTTACCTGATGAACTCTTCACACCATTTTCATACCACTTGTTCAGTTATACCCCCAGTTCTCTCAAACCCTGTGGAGAAAAAACCCTGAAAAAACTGGATTTTACAAGAGGCATTGCCTTTTTCTTTTTTCTCTTTCTTGAAGACCATACTTTTTCAGTGCATTACAGATAGATGAATCGTTGCTTATTCATCCCTTTAAACCCTTTGCAATCATACAGCCAAAACTTTGAGTTAATCTGGTGGAAAGATAGTGATGAGTGTAACAATTTATGCAAAATCAAATTTATAGTGAAAGTCAATATTTTGCTTTCAAAAAAATTCACAATACAAATTGCAGCATTCGTGCCATTGATACATGAAGAAAGGTGTTTAGTCCTGTCTAGAAGTATTTACATGCATTAATTGTGCATATGGATGTCAGCCATTTAGTATTTAAATGAAGGTCTCTGGAAAAAACATTGCTAGACTCGTTTCCTGTCAAGTGTAGACATTTTGTTGAGCCACCAGCTGTGTATTAGTAGTATGAAGACAATCTTGGAGATTGCAATCCTAAAGATGCATTGAAGACAGAAAAGAAACTTGAAGCTCCACTGTGCTTGAGAAGTGTATATCCTTAATCTAATTTGCAGGTAACAGGTCGGTGGGTTCAAGGTGGCTTCCGATGTAGTGAATTTTTCCTGTTGAAAAAAAGTGCACAATAGTATGTTTTAATGTGTGTTCATGTGGGAAATAGGCAGTATGGTTTTCAAAAATGCACTAGAGTGATGTGAATGGGAGGCATGAATAGAATTAATTACTGGTGTGTGACAGATTAAACACATTATGCAACCATGGAAAAGAATCCCAGGTAAACACAGTAGTGTGAATGAGACTTTAGGGTACAATATTCCTTCTTTTCCACTTCACAAAACCTTCACAACCTCCCAAAAATTAGTTTTAATGAGTGTCACGTTTCACAATTTCAAAATTGTCTGCAAAATAAATTTTGGTGTCTGTTTTGCAAAAACCCTATGCAAATCGAAACCTTAATTTTTGGTCATTGGTACTTCTGGGAAAATTAGCAATTATTTTTCACTTTGGAGTGACTCAAAAACAAAACATTTGGAAATGGCCTTGTAAAGCTTCATTGATTAAAAGCAACAAATGCTTCTTGGAGATCATTGCACATATTTTTTATTAGCATGATGTTACTGCAAAAGTGAATGCTCCAGTTCATATTTCCATTGGTTTGGCTTCCTGAGCACTCAATGACCATCGTGTACATGATGACCAGTACATGGCTCAAATTACCTTTTTATCTGATATAGAAGTAGTAAGGGTATATTTACATTTTCACACTTGGCATTTGCATGGTGGTTTATTTTTGTTATTTTTGTAACAAGTTGAGGCGGTAATTCTGCTGCCTCAGAGCAGAGTTGAAAGAGCCTGCTGGGAATACCTTAAAGCAGGGGTCTCCAACTCCAATCCTGGAGAGCTACTGTGGCTGCAAGTTTTCATTCTAACTCTTTTCTTAATTAGCGACCAGTTTTTGCTCTTAATTAACTATTTCCTTTTATTTTAATTGACTTTCCTTGAGACTCTGACCGCAGAACTGATTCTTTTTTCCTTAAACGGCACCTAAACATAAATTGATGTGAAGTGAGCCAGCAGATGACCAACTAAATTGGGGCCTCAGACTTCAACCAATTTCACTTCATTCAGTTTCTTAATTTGGAGCCAATTCTTGTTGCTAATTAAACCCGTTATTTAATTCCATGGCGCTCATTCTGCCATGGCAGACATTTCCACAAATGTTGATTTTCTTTTTTAAGAGCGCTGTCAAAATGTTTTGTAGACCTGAGCAGATCAACATTACTAAGGCCTTCACCTTTCTTTATTTTCATTTATTGTGTGATGGACACAGACTGTTGTTTATGTGTTGGTACATTTTGTGTCTTAATATTGTTTGGTTGCTAGGAAAAAAAGAAATATTAACGGACTTGAGTCTTAAGTTGTGCATCAATTAAAGTTAAGGCAAAGAGTTAATTAGCAGCAAAATCTACTCACTAATTAAGAAAAGGGTTAGAATGAAAACCTGCAGCCACAGTAGCTCTCCAGGACTGGAGTTGGAGACCCCTGCCTTAGAGTCTTCGCTGAGTAGAAAGAAAGAATGGAGCATACCTTTCATTATGATGGGTAGACACGGTCCTAGCGATGCTCATTATGGGTTGCCTGTTCTCTCCTGGAGGGGATTAGTTCGTTTTACAAAGCAACCCACTTTAAGGAAGATTTTTTTTCAGGATGATTTGTGTTTTTACTGCTTTCCTGGATTTTGCCAATTTTATTTTTAATTATGTATTGATCAGTTTACATAACATAGCATGTACATATTCAGCATTGATTGTAAAAGAGTGTAAAATCATGATCACATGATAAGAGGCATTTTTCTCCTTAGTGGATGGGACAAACTAACTAGGAAGAAAACTTCACAAAGACAAAGAAATTCACACTACCAGTTTACAACAAATTGATTTGAATACAAACACTGTTTAACTGTAATGATGCACCATATTCTATTTCTTGCAGAGCATAGAAAAGACAGTATACTTCAGTTCCTTGGTAACCTCAGAAGGTTTTTATCCATGAACAAAGAGTCAATAGCAAAGGCAGCCATTCACATATTCAATATTGAAGGAAGTGCAAACGTTGTTCTCTATCAAAAATAAGCAGAATCAATGTTGTGTTCATTGAAGAGTGAATGTTAATACCTGACTTTAGCAATAAAATCTGGTTTGATCATTAGTGTCAGGAGGTCTTACAAGGAGTTTTCTATAAAAGTAATTGTAAGTTTCAAGACTGTGTTCTTGATGTAAATCTCAAATTCGTTGCCCTTAGTTTTACTGTCTAAAGAGTAGTACTGTACTTGCATGGCTCCCTTTCATTTTTGTTGGGATAATTGCTGTTATTTTTCATGACATTTGTAATTGTTGCTGTTAATTGTGACGCTTATATCTGTACCCATTAAAATGAAGTAACATTTTCATGAAAGATTTAATTTTTTTTTGCCAACTGACATTTTAAACAACTGTTTAGAAAATGCATGTTTTAACCATTTAAAATAGCGGCAGTAAGATTGCACTAATGAAGCTGGTGAATAGAAATGTTCTAGATGTCATATGCCAATATTTCACCATTTTACTATTCACTTTCTAAAGATGAAAGATGCAGGCCCACTTTTTCAAATTTGGTAGCCGTTATATTTAGTTTTGCTTACTTTTTTAGGTATGGAAAACATATACAGAGATCTGGCAAATGAATAATTTGGACTCTATTTTATCCTGCATACCAGGCTTCAATAAAATTGGAACATGCTGGTTGTGAAAGGAAGCTGAATCCACATTCCTAAAATGAATTTATAAGGAGAGCGCACTAGACCACTAGAGAAAAAAATTAAAGATAGAGCAGCTGTTAGACTCATTCTATTACTCTTCTGGAGGAAAGCATCACAGAGTAACTGGAGCTATGATTTGTTATTAATTTGTATGTAAGGTTATGGTGTCCTTTTTTGTAAGATATTTTTTAATATCTGTGTACTTCTTTATTGTATTTTTACATGACACTATATTTTAATTATTCAGCTACCAGCATACTTTTTATTTTATTCTTTTATTTTTATGTTTTTAAAGTAGTTTCCACCCATCATGATATCTGTGTCAGAACAGCAAAAGCTGTGTGATGCAATACACCCAAGAATTTTCAGGCTTAGTACATTTGGACAGAAGTATACTGCATATGACAAGCTTAAGATGATAAAATGAGTGCAGGTAAGAAACTAATGATTGTGATTTATTAATTACTGTCTTTAAGGATATCAAGAATGATATATGCTTGCAGAAGTTTCTCAGATTTAATGCATAATTCAATAGTTTAAGCAATACAACTTTTTTTGTACAGACAGTCTCAAGGACTGTCTGTTTTAGTGTGCATTTACTACAAGCACAGGCAGATAGATAGATAGATGGTCATGTACCATGGTGCCACATACAGGATTAGAACATGAGAAGAATTTTGACAAAACTGGCTGTTCATCCAAACAAGCTCACTAATCCTATTCACCTAGATTCCCCAAAATAACATCAAATCAAAATGTGATGGTCCTTCAAGCCGTCCTCTCTACCACACTACTCAGCATTTTATTCCATGTGTCTATTATTAGTTTCGGATGCCAAATTATTATATAAACAGAGGGTGGAATTAGAAGAAAACACCAGAAGAAGTGATAACAGGAGATAAACAGGGGAAAGACAAAGACAAATAAATGTAAATGTAAAACTCTCTTCCCGATATGAGGTGACTTAATTCTCACTCATCTACCCACCAGAGTGTTGTTGTATCTATTTTTGTCACACGACATCGCTATTGAAGATGGCTGCTTATTGCCAGAGATTACTGTGAATGTTATGCTTTTACACCAAAACTCCCTATACAGCTGTGTCTTCTTCAGTATCCAGCCAGTGAAATAATTTGACTGATACAAATTTCAGGATTCGCTTAACAACCTTCAGTTCTATCAAAAAACAAACAAAAAAAAACACACAAAGTGATCAATCAACATGACAGTGTTCCAGCTATAGAAAAATGAAAACTACTCTACAAGTGAGAAAATGTTCTATAGCTGGACCTCTGCCTCACCTGCCTCACTTGCCTACCCTGACCGCATATCCCTGCTTCAGAGGAGCCTCCAAAGTACTCCAAGGCATGAGACTTAAGGAAGCCGTTTCTCCATTGAACTTTGAGCTGGGTAGAGAGAAGACAAGAGTTCAGCTGGCACAAGAAAGAGTGGTCTACCAAGGAGAAAAGGTAAAAGGAGTATTTAGGGAGAGGTCTGAAGGTGTTTTTGATGTATTCCATTATTTTTGCATTTTTACTCCAAGAGCCCTTTATCCTTCTGTAATATTACTTTTTAATTGTAGCAAATGATTGACAAAATGTTCAGCTCCTCTCTGCCTCATGTGGCTCTGAGTACAATGCAAGTGTTTATATATATATGGTGAACCAGCTAAAATGCTTGTTCACAGGACACTTTAGATATTTCACCCACTTAAAACAGCCCAAGCTGCAAAAGATAAATAACAACCAGATCAAATATTCTTTAACTTCAATTGCTGTTAACTTTCTCGAAAATATTTATTTTAATAGACAAATGTAGGCATACTTTGTGCTTCCAATAGTTTTCATTCTTGCTAATCATTAATTAAGTCTTAATGCTGAATTAATTTTTATTTGTACTAAAAGGATTTCTTATTTGTCATATGTTCAGTACTATACAGTACATTGTTTCTTGTAGTTATTTTTGATGGTTGAGTTTTGTTTGCTATGTAACGTCCTCATTTCATTAAAATAATATAACAAGCTAAATCTTAGGATAATACAAACACTGAATTAGAATTTGAAGGCTTGTCTCAGAAGAAATTCAGGTAGAAAGTATTTGATAAACTTTTGCCTGTTTGTTTGTGTAGAATTCTTTCATCTTAGACTAGAATTGGTACAAACATACTGGGGACTCCAAGACCTTAAACACAACTGTGGGCACACAGAGGCTAACCATGAACATCTACTAACTTTTAAAGTTTCAAAGTTCTTTGTAAGGTGCGATAGATAAAAGTGTCTGCTATGCAAATAAAAGTAAATGTTTTGTTTTATTTCACTTTATTTCTTTTTTTATTTGTGGAACCTTTTGTGATACTGCTTTTACATTCATTGACCACACACTTTGGACTATCAGTCCTTAGCTGGTACTCTAGTTAGATGTTTTACTGTCCTATAACAGCTTTGATAGGTCCATGATGTAAGGTCATCAAACTCATTGGCATAGCAAAAAACTGTTGTCCCAATATGTCATCCATTTCTTCATCCAACTACATATGTATTCCTTTAATATAAAAATACAATACATACATTTCTTAACTTGTTTATGTCATCTCATCTAGGTTTTGAAAAAAATCCTTCAGTGTTTCCATTTCAAATACATGAAGGAAATTGTTTGCATGTTGACGACCTTTTTGTTTTCTGCCTCGAATGTACAGTAATTCCTTTAATTTGCATCAATACCCTAAAATACATTATTGTATTGCTATGAGAATGGCTTCTCCTACTTAGTTATTATACCTTACACGCTCCAGCTAGGCACTTCTGAGCTATTAGCTGACCTCTAAGAATACATACCTCATGTAACTACATATTGATGTTTTCCTCAACATACGAAGAAAATGTTGTGCTAAAATAATTTTAGATTTTAAAAAATGCACAATGTCTTGTTTCTTTTGAATATTTCATTATTAGTATAATTGTTCATAATATTCCATATTCAATTAGTATATACCTCATAAAATGAATACTTTAGTTTCTTACAATAGAGTAATAGCATAATTAACCTAGACACTAGCCTCTTTCATTTCTGCTGAAACCTAATACATTATTGCTGTAGTAAATAATGAAATAGCTCTGATTTCTTTTTCTTTTCAAACTTAGGTTTTAGGTATTTTGATTTTCATGCCTATCTTAAATTAACTTGTAATTCATTGAGGCTGGTAATACAGTACTAAGAAATAGCAATTACTAATGAGCTTCTAGAAATCGTTTCCTCCAAGATCACCAGTGTCTTTTCCTTAACTGAGCATTATTGAACTATAGTTTCCAGTGAAGATTACTCTTGAAATCAGTTTTGCATTTAATACAATGTTTTATAATAAATGTGAACTAAGATGCTCAAGACAGTTTTAATATGTATCATGGATTCACTTCAGGGATTTATTTTTGAAATAAAACATATAAGGTTTCCTTCTGAGATGCACCATTCTGTTAACTTCTGGGATTGAAGCCTGTACAGTGTGGTGATGAATACTAGGACATGACTGCTTGTTTAATTGACAAGACAGGGCAATATTCATTTGATTGTTCCTTCAAGATGCTAGTACAATTTTGTGATATTCAGACTCACGTATCAAAAGCAGTTATTTTTGAAAAGGGTAGGAAAGGGGTATTACTTGTTCTGAGTTAGAGCCTTTTAGTCCAGCCATGTGTGAGCAGTACTCTGAAAAGTGAACTCAGAATTGGTAGGTTTTTGAACAGAATCCAAATATGAAGTTTTTACATGATGAAGAACTACAGTTACAAAAAAAACATGAGACTTAATCCATTAATTACAACCTATAATTACTAGATTTCCATCAAAGGCTAGAAACTTTATTATACTTTAATACTATTTAAAAATATTATTTTTTAAAACACCCACTTCTCTAAAAGTAACTGTCATACTGGTTTACACAATGGGCTAGAATTATGTACTTCAGAGCATTAAATAGTTTTCACATTCATTGATTTTCAGTGTGGTACACTTGAGCAACCTGAGAGATCCTCTTCAACAAACAATGCATCACTAATAATACTCCCTTGTGCAGCTTTAGGATATTAAGTCTTTGTAAAGCTCTATTATTCTTCCCAATTTACAAATATAAACTGAAATTAAGACACTCTAATATCACATTATTGATTGTAACAGAGAATAAAAAAAATTGATTGACTTATCCTAGTTTTGTAATATCATCTCCATACCATTTTTCACATTGGAATCACTTAAGCATTGGTATGGGGACATTGACACTTGGAAATCTGGTTCATTGAAGAAATCTGGAAGGAAATGTTGTTTGGGAATAACCATTTTCAATATTTTATTTAGAACATGGATATTAAAGCATTGTGTAATTAAATTTAAAGTAATCAATCAGAACTTTGGAAACTGTGCCTCTCTGCAACATTTTGGAGGGAAAGTGGTTATGGATTTTTGATATGTGTTCCTTAATTTGGCTTGCAGTAAGTGCAGCATAATGCTGTGTCTTACATACAGAAACAAATTACAGCAATTGCTTTGGGGATTCACTAAATATTTGCTTAATTCCTTTTACATAGTACAGTCAAGAAACAGTGAACTTTCAAAATATACGTGAAAAATGTCCTCCATCAATATTATGTCCCATTTTTCCATGTTGTACTGTTTCTTTTACTACAGTATATCTTAATTATGATACTGTATTATTTGATTGGTAATGTGTTTTTGGTGAAGTTCAAGATACATGCAAAAGAAAATAATTACCTGATTTTAAAGTTGTTTATTTATTACTACAAGAAACAACTAGAACAAGTTTTAAACCTGGCTTATGATAGATAAAACCCTAATTCTACACTCACACATATGCATGCACACATTAAAAAAAAAAACTATTATTCTTATTACTGTAATCATAGGTATCTTTGCCAAGCATACAAAATGTTAGACTGCCCCTGCATGTGCACAGTGTTCCATTAGAAACAAGTATGCTTCACATGAAAATGCATTAACCAATCTTTTCTGTGATCATGACAAAAGAATGTTTTCTTTCTGTTTTATTTAAATGAGAGAATAAATAACCATTATATTTTTGTGATGAAGCAAAGATTTGCAGCCTTCAGCAATTTTCGCAAAGTGTTGATCGAGTTGCCCTGTGGGACATCCTGAGACTTTGCTGGATCCCCCCAAAGTTGCTGGATATCATGGTTGGCCTGTACACTGGTACTGTGAGTGCTGTGTTTTTCCCAGTTGATTCTGGGGTTTGTCAGGGGTGTGTTCTTGCTCCTACTCTGTTCAGTGCTTGTATGGATTGGGTGTTGGGCAAGGTTGTGGGGTCCAACAGCTATGGGGCATCTGTTGGTGAAGAAAGATTCACTTATCTTGACTTTGCCAACTATGCTGTGATCTTCGCCTAGTTGATGGAAGCTGTGATCGAGGCTCTCAAGAGACTGAGCGAGGAATCTGAATGTATGGGCTTGCGAGTGTCCCAGATAAAAACCAAGATCCAGGCCTTTAATGACCTCTTGAGTGTAGCCATCAGCAGTGCGTCTGTTTGCAGAGAGAATGTCAATTTTGTCAAGAGGTTTACTTACCTCGGCAGTGACATTCATGTCTCTGATGACTCTACCAATAAAGTCAGTATACAGGTTGGGAGAGCAAGGGGGGTCATGAAGTTGCTGGAAAGGGGTGTGTGTCACTCCCTATATCTTAGCAAAAGGACATAGGTCCAAGTGCTTCCTTTCTTGATATATGTTTGCGAGACATGAACTCTATCCAGTGACCGGAGATGAAGACTGGACCACTTTGGTACCGTGTCTCTTCAGCGAATCCTTGGGTACCACTGTTTTGACAGTGTGTTGAACGAGCGGCTGCTCACAGAGTCCCAAATGACGCACATTACCTGCATTGTGAGAGCGCGTCAGTTACAGCACTACAGCCATATGATGCAATTCCCTAAGGGTGTTGAGGACCTGAATGTAATATCTGGCTGCGACAAATAGATGGTCATTTCAGGGGGGTGGGACTGGACCATATGTCTGCCTTGGGAGTTGCTAACCAAGATCCCAAGCTGTTTCGTTGTGTGGTGGGTGTGCAAATGTGTTGTACCAGTGCATGTTCCTCAGCCAGACCTGACCTGATCTGATGAAGCAAAAGAATAAGGTTAGCTAGCATGGCACATGGTAAATCTGCTTAAAAATGGAAAGTTGATACGTAGTTGTGGGTCAGGGGATGTGGATCAGCAAAACACATAGTTATCAGGTAGAACAGTATAAACAGAAGCAGTGATGGTTGATGCAAGGAAAGCTTCTTGCCTCTGATGGTGCAATGTCTAGGAATCCAACGCTACCAAATCAACATTTGAAAATTTGTCATACCCTTGTAAGTCTATATTCATATAATATAAACAATTAACATATGCTTTTAAACATAGTGGTCACATTTTGTGTAGTTTTTAACCTCCTATGTGTGAGTTTGTCCACATAGTCATGTTTCCTCTTATATTCCACAGATTTAATTGTTTTGTTAATTAGAGGACAATATTGCTCTGATGTGTAAATAAAATAACTTAAAATAAAATGCTTCAGGCAGTAGGGATTCTGCCAGGCAAGGAGTGGACATTCCTGTTGCCTGTTGCCATAAGTGGGACTTGGCCTTAAAAGTATGATGAATTTGAGTACTAAATAAAATGTAACAAAACTTTTTTCTAAAATTGTGTACTGTTTGCAACTACAGTTGACATGTCCCATTCCAATTCTCAGTGAGTCACAGACAAAATGATGTAGCTATTCCCTCCCTTTCCTAACACTCCTTTTCATTTTTGCCTTCAGTGTGATTTTAGGCCCAGCCATCACCAGGTGGAATCTACAATGTGACGTTTTTAAAAATGGTTTTGTGTCCATTTCAAGTGTGTGATTTTTACATTTTGCTGTACTTCAGTCAGTTAGAGTAGAACTGTAACTAATGGAGAAAATTTTTCCATTTTCTTCCATCTATCTGTCATGGGTCATTGTTGAAATCAGGCACTTTTAAAATATTATCTGTGGTTGAGTCATTGTTAGTTTACAACTTGATGTTCTCTATGATGTGATTATTACAGATATCAAATTGCTGTTGTCAGTTTGCTGCCACCAATTTTTAGCGCTGTATATGAGTTGTTGAATAAAATTAAGTAAATATCATTCATCTATAATAATAAAAGGCAAAGCCCTCACTGACTGACTGACTGACTCACTGACTCATCACTAATTCTCCAACTTCCCATGTAGGTAGAAAGCTGAAATTTGGCAGGCTTATTCCTTACAGCTTACTTACAAAAGTTAAGCAAGTTTCATTTCGAAATTCTACACGTAACGGTCATAACGGTTGATAACGGTCGACAACGTCCGCCATGTTGAACTTTCTTATTTATGGCCCCATCTTCACGAAATTTGGTAAGCGGCTTCCCTGCGCTAACTGAAACTGATGTACTTACTTATTTCGATGGTATGACGCCACTGTCGGCCGCCATATTAAACTTTCCAACATCACCAATTTTCAAACTTCCCGTGTAGGTAGAAGGCTAACCCCATCTTCACGAAATTTGGTAGGTGGCTTCCCTGCGCTAACCAAAACCGATGTACATACTTATTTCAGTGGTATGACGCCACTGTCGGCCGCCATATTGAATTTTCCAACATCACTAATTCTTCAACTTCCCGTGTAGGTAGAAGGCTAAATTTGGCAGGCTCATTCCTTACAGCTTACTTACAAAAGTTAAGCAGGTTTCATTTCGAAATTCTACGCGTAATGATCATAACGGTCAACAACGTCCGCCATATTGAACTTTCTTATTCATGGCCCCATCTTCACGAAATTTGGTAGAAGGCTTCCCTGCACTAACCGAAACCAATGTACATGCTTATTTCGGTGGCATGATGCCACTGTCAGCCACCATATTGAACTTTCCAACGTCACTAATTCTCCAACTTCCCGTGTAGGTAGAAGGTTGAAATTTGGTACTTATTTCGGTGGTATGATGCCACTGTCAGCCGCCATATTGAACTTTTAACAGAAACCAATGTCCGTACTTATTTCATTGGTATGACACCACTGTCGGCCGCCATATTGAACTTTCCAACGTCACTAATTCTCCAACTTCCCGTGTAGGTACAAGGCCGAAATTTGGCAGGCTCATTCCTTACAGCTTACTTACAACAGTTAAGCAGGTTTCATTTCGAAATTCTACGCATAACGGTCATCAACGTCCGCCATGTTGAACTTTCTTATTTACGGCCTCATCTTCACGAAATTTGGTAGGTGGCTTCCCTGAGCTAACCAAAAACCAATGTACGTACTTATTTCGGTGGTATGACGCCACTGTCAGCCGCCATATTGAACTTTCCAACATCACTAATTCTTCAACTTCCCGTGTAGGTAGAAGGCTAAATTTGGCAGGCTCATTCCTTACAGCTTACTTACAAAAGTTAAGCAGGTTTTATTTCGAAATTCTACGCGTAATGATCATAACGGTCAACAACGTCCGCCATGTTGAACTTTCTTATTTATGGCCCCATCTTCTCAAAATTTGGTAGGCGGCTTCCCTGCACTAACTGAAACCAATGTACGTACTTATTTCGGTGGTATGATGCCACTGTCAGCCGCCATATTGAACTTTTCAACGGTCTTTGTTACTTATGGACCCATCTTCAAGAAATTTGGTACGCGGGTTCCCAACGCTAACTGAATCCTACTTACGTACATATATACGTCCATAGCCTGCAGCTCGGTCACCGTGTGAGGCGGCGTTGGGTCCCCCATCCCAACACCTCCCACGTTGTTGGCTGCCTGCCTATGTAAGGCCGTCCGTCGCTCCGGTCTCTACATTCCCTTCCTTGCTTCTCCACGGGATTCACGTCTCCCTGCTGATAACTACAGCCTTTTTATTTAATCCACGGCTTCTCCACTGTTTTATTGTTCATTTATTACAATTATTGCTATTGTTTAGGTATTTTAGACTTACTTTACATTGTTCAGGTACCCATTTCCTTTATCATTCCAACCGTACCCACATTAACATGTCTATCGAGGTGATCACCATGGATCAAAGAACTGTCACTTACCGAGTGGTTTCCATGCCCGGAGATGGCACCTACCTTTTCCATTCTCTGTGTTACATATTGCACGGCCATATCAGGCTCACTCTTGATATCCGGAGGAACATTGTGTCTTATGTATTGAATGACTGGGACAGGTTCAAGGTGTGGACTGATGACGGTACAGGAGATAATTATACTACACAGGAGCACTATAAGAGTGAAATGCTTAAGCCCTTCACCTATGGTTCTGCATGTGAGTTGATGGCTACCGCTGAATTGTTCGGTTGTCGCTTTCAAGTGTACTGAAATGGCCAAATATTTTACACCTTTCGACAACTGCCAGTGCCTCTTAAACATCTTAGACTCACAGGTGACGATTTCAGTAGTGGACACATTGATGTTTATGAATGTTTAAACTCTGAAATGCTGGATGTGAAGTTATCGATGAAACCGGTTGTATGCTTACAACGCTTGACAGATGCCGAATGTCACTTCAACACAACAAGTCCTGCAAATACTGTCGTAATTGAAACAAACCATGAAACTCAAACCGATTATGACAGCAGCAATCCAAGCTGTGAGATTTGAAACAAGATTGCTGTTCACATGGCCAACTGTACGTTGCATGCTCAAGAGTAAGCTCAGCGCACAGCTTGGTCATATTACAACCGGAGGGCCGAACTCAAAATGTGGTATACAAAGAGATCCTTAACAAATAATTATTGGTATATTTTCCCTCAGTTTAAAAAGGTTTAATTTTCTTCTTAATAAAAATTTTAAGTCAGTACTTCGCCGCTGTGAAGCGCGGGTATTTTGCTAGTTATCAATAAGAGATATGTTTCAATAGGAAAGCAAAAATTATTAAAGAAAGAAAGGGGAAAATATACAATTAAATAAAAGAAAATATTTTACTTATACACAATACATATTGAATCTTTTTATTTCTTTACCATTCCACAGGCCAGTTGCTGATGTTGGACACAGACTCATGTATTGCATTGTACTTGGCCAGTACATGGATGCGAGACCATTTAAAAAAAGCTTGGGTTGCTGCTGTTTGTGAGGCCAGTGGGTGGTACTGACCCTGTGGTCTGTTTGTGGATCCCAAACCCCAGGTGCTGTCTCAGGACACTGTGCTCTAAAAATGCTGCTGTCTTTCAGATAAGACGTAAAACCATGGTCCTGACACTCTGCGGTCATAAAAATCCATGGGCATCTTTCGAAAACAGTGGGGTGTTTCTGATGTTCTGGCTAAATTGCCCACTATTGTCTAGTCATAAAGCCCCCATGATAATCTCTCCTATCCCTTGTTGGCTAAAAATCTCTCTCAACCCTTCACCACCTAATAACTAATGTGTGGTGAGCATACTGGTTTAACAATGGCTGCCATCACATTGGCCAGGTGAATGCTGCACGTTGGTGGTGGTGGAAGTGGTTCCCCTCTGTTTGAATAGAATGGTTTGAGTAGTTTAGAAAAGTGCTATAGAAATATTATTATTAGTATCATTATTATTAATTAGGAGGCATTCAGTTCAGATATTCAGCCAAAACTTTTAAACAAAAACAGAAACAAAACAGTCTAATTTCAAATTAAATATTTTACAAGTTTTGAAATGGAAGAATGTATGTCACTATTTGTGTTAAAGGCAACTCCAAATTAGTCATCTTATTTTTATATATTGGTGTTTCACTTCTCCTTTGTAACATGCTGTATTTGACTATATTAAAATCTGTGTTCCCCCCTTAGATGAAAGACTTTAACTTTACTGGTCTGAGAACAGAGCACATCTTATTAGTTTAAGAAAGTAATCTATATCTTTAATGTGCTTCTTACTTTTGACACACAGTTAAAGTGACAGACATCAAAAACTATTTCTTATAAAGTTCTTATTATGCACTTAACAAAACTTGCATTTTTGTTTATCTACAATTAACTCATATATTTAATGTCTAACCTTCTTGTCTGATCCAGAATTATTGGTGCTGCTTGGTGTTAATGGTTTTATTTTTTTTAGTATAACGTATTTACTCTTACACGTAGTTTCAAATGAGCAGAACCTCTTTTTTCTGTCACCGTGATAACAAGGTAATGTTTTTCATTTTTTCATAAAAAACAAGTTATGGTTTTTGAGGTCCACTCACAAGCAATTTCCAAACACAAAATAAATTCAAGGATGCCATATATATATATGTGTGTGTGTGTGTATGAAAAAAGGAAATAATTAAAATGAATTATACTAACAAGAAGGGTACAGAGTTCAAGGGACAAAGGTACAAAAAATAAGGATAAAGTAATAAACCTGTCATCACTCTGGGCGTAACAAAACAAAGGCCATTCCTTGTATGCCAGATAGGGTGGCTGGAGTACTTGCCCAACTCTCCATATCTTAAATTTTCCCCTCCTGCTCGCTTCTTCATCCTTTATTTTTTTTTTCTCTGGCCTCTCTTCCTGCCAGTAGTTCCCTCGACGGCACTAGATTTCCTGACTCCAAGTACAGATGTAGTATGGTAAGGAGGGTGTTTTAACATCCTCTTTGGAACAGCTTCCAAGGTTAGAAAAGGACTCCCCCCACACCTGGTCATCATACTGGAGAGTAGAGTGACTTATGATTGGTAAACATTTCCCTGCTGCTGCATAACGGCATGGGAGATTTTCAGGCAATGCTGCTATAACATTATTGCCAAAGTATTTGACACCTGGACAACTTTTGCTTGCACTACAGCAGTATCATTCCAACTGCAGTCCCTGCTGGGCCATCTCATACTGAGGGCAGAAGACAATTTCTCCAAAAATGAACCATCTTAACATATGCTTGTGTAGCATAATGGTTTTTTTTTCTTTTTTTTTCAACTGCTGCTATAAATGAGATAACTTCCATCCATCCATCTATTATCCAACCCACTATATCCTAACTACAGGGAGGAATCCCAGCCAACACAGGGCTCAAGGCAGGAAACAAACCCCAGGCAGGGCACCAGCCCACCGCAGGGTGCACGCACACACACACACACACACCAAGCACACACTAGGGACGATTTAGGATCACCAATGCACCTAACCTGCATGTCTTTGGACTGTGGGAGGAAACAGGAGCACCCGGAGGAAATCCATGCAGACACGGGGAGAACATGCAAACTCCACACAGTGAGGACCTGGGAAGCAAACCTGGGTCTCCTAACTGCAAGGCAGCAGTGCTACCTTCTGTGCCACCATGCCGCCCATGAGACAACAATGAAGTCTATTACAATATGTTTTTTCTATGATAAAAAAATTCTATTTTAAATCAGAATGTCAATTTGCATTCAGTATATATTCTCTAGCGTCTCTTTTTCGCTCCATACTAATTTGTCATTTTTCTGACATGTATGCATGCCCTATTTACCTTCCACAACCCCAGGTGTGCCCAGGAGGAGGTGGTCAGCCAGTTGCCATAGGTGTCCAGGACTGTGACTGTGTCTGACTTTGTTTTTTGACTATGTATTATAAATGACCCCCACAAAGGGTTTATTTTCTTCTGAGATGCTGATGACTAGGATTTTTGTTTTTCTCTCCTCTGTTGTCAACTATTGACTTCATAGGAAGAATGGGATTGGGAGAGTATGTGGGGGTCATGAAGTCGTTGGAAAGGGGTGTGTGGTGCTCCCGATATCTATGCAAAACGACAAAGGTTCAAATCTTTAGAGTCCTGGAGCCTCCTGTTTTGCTATATGGTTGCGAGACATGGACACTATCCAGTGACCTGAGACAAAGACTGGACTTCTTTTGATACTGTGTCTTTTTGGAGAATCCTTGGCTACTGCTGGTTGGTTGACTTTGCTTCGAATGAGTGGTTGCTCACAGGGTCCCGAATGAGGCACATTACCTGCATTGTTAGGGTTTGTCAGTTATTGCACTATGGCCATGTGGTGCAATTCCTCAAGGTTGATCCAGCTCACAGGGTCATCATTGTTGAGGATTCGAGTAGCTGGACCAGGCCAATGGGACACCCATTTAACACCTGGCTGCAGCAGATAAGTTGTCATTTCCGAAGGGTGAGACTGGACCACGTGTCTGCCTGTGTGGTTGCCAACCAGGATCCCGAGCTATTTTGTTGTGTGGTGTGTGCGGCAACATGCTATACCAGTGCATGCTCACCAACCTGACCTGTTGTCAACTGGCCAGAGTTCCACAATAAAGTTAATGGACAGACACTGCAACAATCCATTTATGTTGATCAATTTTGAACTTTTTTGCTTTACTGTGTGTTTAAATAAATATGTATTTATATATGTATTCATTATGTCAATGCTTCTCAACCTTTTTGGTGTCACAACCCACTTTGTCCACCTGCAAGTGACTTTGCAACCCATGGGGGCGTACTAATATGATCACCACTGTGTACCCCCTTTGGTGAATCAAAGACGATCGTCAAATAGGAATGGAGAATCCCCCTTGGTAAACTGAGAATGTCAGAGCTGGGAGTGGAAATATAGCGCATGGCAACAGAACTCAGTGGTTGAGAAACACTGCATCATGTAATTAATAATTTGGAATATTTGTAATTTTCTTTTACCTATGAACTTGTTCCAACTCTTTGAGCCTGCACTGAGTAAAGAGTGCTCTGCAAAAACTAAATTGATCTGAATTTTTCGTAACATAATGAAAGAAAAAAAATTTTCTCAATTAAAATAACTGACATCCACTAACAGAATAGTCTGTTTCCTAAATGTACTTTTGTTATTATTCTTTATTTTGTAGGCAGTGTTTTGTTTTACTTTCAGCAATAGAGCTGAAACCACAAGGTTGCTAGTTAAAAGCACACTTTGGATAACTGTGTGGCTCTTAGCCATTTCATTTTCCTGTGTCCCAATTTAAGAAAATGTGTGAATAATTGTAATATATCCTGGTCTTGTACCTTGGTTTGGGAAAGTCATCTGCCACATTAGCAATAACAAATTCAAATCTAAAAAACAAAATTGTGTGCAAACAATTGTAACATTGTTGTCTTGCAAGTAACCTTGAGGAAAGCCATTTACCAACTAAACTTTAATAAACACAGACAGTGGAGATTACAGGCGAGAGCATCGCACTTTAGACAATAGGTTTGCTGGTTTGGTACTCACCTCTGTCTCATTGAGACTCATAAATCACTTAGCTTGAGTTTGCTCCAGTTCTCAGATGTGAAAACAATTGCCCTGTATGTGGGGAATATATAATATAGAGTTGTTTATTTGATTATCTGTTAGATACCTTTTCTTGAGGCAGCTTAAAGAATCAGGATGCTGAAAGCTCACAATTCCCAGTCAAATGAAAATTACATTCTGTGGCAGAGTACAAAAAATTAAGTACTACATTCAGCTCAAGGGGTAAATTACAGAAGAGAAATTTGTACAAATGGACACATAAAATCAGGGGTAGATAAACTTGGAAAAAAAACCCTGAAATTCAGAATACTACTAGAAAAGGTGTTTTATGACAATGTATCATTTCCTTTTTTTTTTAATTTGTCTTTTTTCCGTTTTGTTAATAAAAATAAATAATTAAATATAAATAAATAAAGGTACTGTATATTGTTCAGATATGCCAAAATGGTATTTCAAAATAAACTTAACGAGTGCCATGGGAGGAAGTATTAAAATGCCTGATAGCAGTGGGCAGAAAAGACCCCCATAAGCCATCATCATGGAATGAGCCTGTGGCTAAAAGTGCTCCAAGAGAGCTCCTCCTGGAGGGGATGGAGGGGATTTTTCATGATCACATCCACTTTTGCCATAATCCTGTTTTCTACAACAGCGTCCAGTATGTCCAGGGCTCACACTGTGATGAAGCAGCTTTTCCTGATAAGTTTGTTCAGGCATAGTGCTTTTTTGAGCTCAAGTGGCTTTCCCAGAAGCTGATAGAACATTTCCAGTAGCTTGCTGCATACATCAAGTAAGTAAGTACAGTCTGCTCTGGCCCCTCTTGCACAGTGCCACTGTTTTGTCAGACCAATCCGGTTTATTGTTTATATGGACCCCCAGGTGGCTCTGCATCTCTTCCATGTCCTCCCCAAAATGGTGACTTCTCTCTAAGGCTCCTTACCATACCTGAAGTCCACCACCAGCTCTTTTGTCTTTCTGATGTTGAGTTGCAAGTTATTGTCACTGTATCACAAGACAATGTCCTGTACAACGTTCCTTTACTCTGACTCCTCTCCATTATTAATACTACCTATGATGGATGAGTCATCTGATCATTTCTGTAGGTGACAAGCGCTGTTGTCTAGAGGGTAAACAGGAAGGGAGACAGGACAGTTCCCTGAGGTGCTCCGGTATTACACACCACCATTTCTGACACACAGTCCCCCAGCCTCACAAAACTGCCTTCTGTTGGTCAGGTAGTCCATGATCCAGGAGATTCCAAGCCTTGAACTTTACATAGGGTTCTTACTGTCACATGTACAGAGTTTAAAATAAGTCTAGCAAGAAACATACCAGGGAGGCAGTTTGAGAAGCTGGATAGCATTTGAATGGGAGTTACAGTAGTCTAACCTACATAGACAGCACAAGAGCTGGAACAAGTAGTTGAGTTGCATACTATGTGTAGCAAAAACGATACAGGTGCAGAATGCTAATAGCACCTTTAATATTGCATTTAGGTGCAAAATACCTTCCTGCCAAACATTACTACATGTACTAGTTTCATTTTTTAATTAGCTGAAGCCTAGAGTGAATCTCACACAGGAATTTTGACAGAAATCATCTTTAGGGCAGATCTGTTGATATTTAGACTGCATTTTTGCACATGTGCATTTTTCTGCCTCCTGACAAAGATGTCAGTATAAAAATGGAATGAATGCCTTTGCCATAAACAACAGTACTGGTGTCCGCACTGTTCAGTCCTGGAAATGTGCCTTCTTTTTAGAGTGTGAAACAACCGAATGGCTAATATTGTTTCTTAAAACATTCCATGTGAGAGCTGTACTTCTCCACTGCTTCTGTAAGTGAGTGCTCTCTATATAAAGTACTCTTCACATGGCACAATTTACATCATGAAATGATGTGATTTTCCAAAGAGAGAGTTAGATGGAATCCTTCAATTCATGACACACTCCCCTGCAAACCCAGTTTCTTAGAATTCTTGAAATGTAGGGGACTGTTTGCAATCACAGAAAGCAAGTAACAGATGTAAGCAACTTTGATAATCATTGGATGTTCCTCTGAGAATTATATTAGAAAAGTATTTGGAACTTTACGTGAAACAGTTCAATATTTATTAAGGCAAAAGCTATGCCTGTAGTCTTTTCTATTACTTTTAACTATATTATAGAGTTTAGTTTCTTTATAATGGGCAATATACATATTGTAGCTGTATTCTCAAAGAATCATTTCTTACTGCTACCTGAACATTTTAACATTTTAGTGTCAACTTTTAACTAAGGATTTCTATTAAACAACTAAAAATGCAAGCTATTCCAAAATTTGAAACTTAAAGGACCCTTCAGTTACATATGAATATCCCGTATCTGTAGTATCAAACAGATAATGCTTGGCATTTTTGAAGGCCCTAATTCACATTTAAATAAGAACATGGTGTGCAATGTGAAAGGCTACTTGAAAGAAAGGTTGATTGTTTTATATTCTCTTTTGAGATGTCAAACAGAATTTGAAAGTCTTGCATATCTTACTTATTTTGTATTCTACCTGGCACAACAAAAGGTGGACAAATGATTAGATATTGTACGTCAAGCCTGGAATTGGCAGTTTGAAGGCAAAGTAATCAGGTAATAAGAGAACAGAAACAAAATCAGAAACAGGAAGTGGTCTAAAGCCAGAAAGTCAAATGTTATCAATGCAGTCGAAATCAAAATTGAAAAAAAATACAGTGGAACCTCGGTTCACGAACGTCTCGGTTCATGTACAACACGGTTCACGACCAAAAACCTCGCCAAATTTTTGCCTCGGTTCACAACCACACAATCGGTATACGAACAAGCCAGTTTCCCTTGCCTGCCTGAGCTGAGCTGAGCTGAGAGAGAGAGAGAGAGAGCAAGAGCCAGCGAGCAGGTGCCTGCTGGGGAGGGGAAGGAGGAGATTGCTGCACGTGTTTGCCTTACAAGCCAGTTTCCCTTGCCTGCCTGAGCTGAGAGAGAGAGAGAGAGAGAGAGCAAGAGCGAGTGAGCACGTGCCTGCTGGGGAGGGGGAGGAGGAGATTGCTGCACGTGTTTGCCTGCCTATCTGTAGGCTGTAGTGCACGCGAACCATCCCCCCTACCACAGGCAGGCAGGCTGAGAGAGAAAGAGAGCTGCCTGGCTTTTTCATTTAAGCAAAGCCGCTCCTTGTTCATTGTTTTCAATAAGACTTGCACTCTCTTTGTGCTCTACAGTATTTTGTGTGCTTTTGCAGTTAACTATGGCTTCTAAGCAAGTGAAGAGTGGTGAGAAGAAAGTTTTGAAGAAAATTGAAATCGAAGTAAAGAAAGAAATTACAAGAGGTGGAAAAACTGTTTACCAGTTTACTCATTTACCAATCTGAGAACCCTCGTGCTTTCAAGCAGCACAATGTAAACAAAGCCAGACTGCCAGTAATGTGGGGTGCAAACATGAAGGGTTGGGTCAAAGGAATTTGTTTTTGGAATGGCTGCATGAGGCTTTCACTCCCACCAGCTAAAAGCACCACAAACCCAAGAAATCACAAGAAAGAAAACACCTGAAGGAAAACACTTCATGCCAGAACTCGACTCATGCAAGGTTAGTTTTCTTGGTAGTTTTTGTATTACGGATTTTTCAAAAGTTTTTGCATGCACTTCGGATTTGTTCTGTTCCTTTTTTCCGCTGTGCTTAAAACTCATTTTAAAAAAAATGCTGCGCGAGCACGTGCTACAGAGAGATTAGAGAACGTGGGCAGCTGACGGGGAAGGGATGGGGGGGGGGGAGGATAGTGTGTGTGTGTGTGTGCGCTACAGAGAGAGAGAGGGAGAGAGAGAGAGAGAGCGCGAGCGAGCCAGCTCGTGTAGCTAAGCAGGGAGCCTGGGTGTTTTGTGTCAATGTTATTCAATGTTTTTACATTAGTTTACTATTACACTGTGCATTCTATGGTGTAATTAACTATATTTGTGCTTAATCTTTACATATATTTACATATTTACATACAGTTTGTACGGTCTGGAACGGATTAATTGTATTTACATACAATCCTATGGGTGAAACTGCTTCGGTTCACAACCAACTCGGTTTACAACCAAAGTTCTGGAACGAATTATGGTCGTGAACCGAGGTTCCACTGTACTCAGATTCTCTAAAGTCTTTAACATAAGCTAGCACAACAAAAGTCTTTTTAAATGCTTTTCAAAATATTGAATGTAAGGTATAATGCGCATCGAAAATGCTTAACAAGTGATGATGCCATGACACACCCATTACAGTTGTCATGTGGTGGCAGCAAAGACAAGTCATTAACAGCAATATTTATCTGAAAATATAATAAAATGGCAATACCCATGATAAACAAAATGGCAATACCCATGGTAAAACAAAATGGCGCAAAAATGTAAACGACAATAATGATAAAAAAGAGCAAGATGAAAACAATCAATATTATTGCAGAGAAGTGCAAAAATAGAAAGTAGAGTCTACAGAACCCTAATTGATACACCAAATAATAAAGCATATACTGCTAAAAAAGATCCTGACATTAGCTTAACAACAATGGGGCAGGTTGGGTGGCTTGCCTTTCCTCACCTGTATCTGTTTGGCTAGACATGAGTACCTGTCTACCAATGACCGACTCCTGATGAGCACAACAACAACAACATTTATTTATATAGCACATTTTCATACAAATAATGTAGCTCAAAGTGCTTTACATGATGAAGAGAGAGAAAAAAGACAAAGTAAGAATTAAAATCAGAGAACACTAATTAACATAGAATAAAAGTAAGGTCCAATGGCCAGGGAGGACAGAAAAAACAAAAAAAAAACTCCAGACGGCTGGAAAAAAAAATAAAAATCTGCAGGGGTTCCAGGCCACGAGACCACCCAGCCCCCTGTAGGCATTCTACCTAACATAAATGATCAGTCCTCATTGTATTCAGGGTTCTCATGGAAGGACTTGATGATGATGGTCACGTGGACTTCTGGCCTTTAGTCCATCAATGTAGGGATGGTGCTTTGATTAGGTGGTGGGTAGCGCAGGTCGCCACCACAGAAAACCGGAAAAAGAACAAAAGAAAGAGTAGGGGTTACTATGGATTTTGGAGCCACTGTGAATAGTAGTGATAATTATTTGAATATGCAGAGCATCAGGATTAAATTAAAATAAAGTTATGAGAAAGCCATGTTAAAGTAATGTGTTTTTAGCAGTTTTTTAAAGTGCTCCACCGTATTATCCTGGCGAATTCCTATTGGCAAAATATTCTAGATTTTAGGTGCATAACAGCAGAAGGCCGCCTCACCGCTTCTTTTAAGTTTAGCTCTTGGAATTCTAAGCAGACACTCATTTGAAGATCTCAGGTTACGATTTGGAATATAAGGTGTCAGACACTCCGATATATAAGATGGAGCGAGATTATTTAAGGCTTTGTAAACCGTAAGCAGTATTTTAAAGTCAATTCTGAATGACACTGGTAACCGGTGTAGTGACATCAAAACTGGAGAAATGTGCTCAGATTTTCTTTTCCTAGTTAGGATTCTAGCAGCTGCATTCTACACTAGTTGCACTCTACAGTGCTAAAAAAAAAAAAAAAAAAAAAAGCTAAGCAAAAAATAAATTTACTTTTAAAATATATGTAACTAATTTCTTAGATAATATATAACCTCTGCGGTGGGCTGGCACCCTGCCCAGGGTTTGTTCCTGCCTTGCTGTGCTGGCTGGGATTGACTCCAGCAGACCCCTATGACCCTGTGTTAGGATATAGCAGGCTGGATGATGGATGGATATATAACCTGTGACTACTGTGTTTGTATACAGTATATGCATCTCATGCACTGTTTTCCACTTAGAGTTATTTATTGTATCCATCAAGCTTGTGCTATGTTACAGCCTTATATTTATTTCCTGTTTCATTGATGTTTTTAATTTTTTGAGGTATTATTTTTCTGTTTGTTATGGTATTTATGTTAGTTTTTACTATTCCTCTAAACTGACATCCAATCCTTGTTTTTTGTGAATGGAACCCCAAAAAGCACAGATGCTGGGTTCTCTCTCTGGCTTTATAAATCATCCAGAAAGACAGATCTATAAGGGTGTGTTGAATATAGTTGGGTTTAATTGCTTCTGTCTTTGGATTCTACTCTTCAGATTGTGATTTTGACTTAGTTGCACTGGATTGCCCTTTAAGATACATCCTTTTTTGCTATTTGTCTTTATTTTGGTAATTAACTCTCAATTTATAAAGATTCTTTGTTGCCTTTTATTTACAACTGAGAATGTTTATGTTTTTTCTCACTTGTAAGGTATTTATGTATATTCTAGGCCTAATGCATGTTTTAAAGCAAGCTCTTCAGGTTTTGGCCTGTGTGGGCCACAGCCTACAGGGAGCAGTTTGGGGACTAGCTGCCCTGAAGTGAGCCTCTTCTGAGCAAGCCAATGAAGGCCCTGGACTGCTTCTGTAATTTATTTTGGAGGCCTCACAACTTTTTGCTCTGTTTGTAACTCAATTATTATACTCTGTATTCCTTTCCTCCAATTCGTAATGCTTGTTTAGGAATCACTACAGAAAACAATGCATATGTTGATAACATTTTTCTCCTCCACTCATTCTCAGAAGAGTATAGACTGAACTCTCCAAATCATACAACGGCTATTGTGAACTGGGGAGTTACTCTAAACCATATCCCAAAAAGAGGCCTCCGAGGAAGCTGAGGAGCAGGCCCTCACAATGGGTAACTGGCCAGTATACTGCAAATTCCCAAAAACTGTTGCAATAAACCCCACAAGAGGAAGGGTCCATCAACAATTGGCTTGTGCAGAAAAAAACGCAAATGAAGAATTTGTATAAAAAATATGTATTACACAAAAGTGTTCATCAGCAAAAGAAGCTCTGATGAGTACAAAAGGCATAGAAGGAGTTGCCTTCAACAATATGAAAACAAGTCCTACATATACAATTCCTAGAGAGCTCAAAAAACAGAGTAAATAGGTCAAAATCTAGTAAACACCAAAAACAGAGAAAATTTCAAAGAGAACTCAACAACAACCATGTGCATACAAACATAAAGTTTGTTTAACTTTTTTAAATTATTGACTTGTTTTGATTTTTTCTTTCTCTTAATATATCTAATACTAGCAAAATACCCGCGCTTCGCAGCGGCGAAGTACTGCATTAAAATTTTTATTAAGAAGAAAATTTAACCTTTTTAAACTGAGGGAAAATATGCCAATAATTATTTGTTAAGGATCTCTTTGTATACCACATTGTGAGTTCGGCCATCCGGTTGTAACATGACCAAGCTGTGCGCTGAGCTTACTCTTGAGCATGCAACTTAGAGTTGGCCATGTGAACAGTAATCTTGTCTCAAATCTCACAGCTTGGATTGCTGCTGTCATAATCAGTTTGAGGTTCATGGTTTGTTTCAATTACGACAGTATTTGCAGGACTTGTGTTGAAGTGACATTCGGCATCTGTCAAGCGTTGTAAGCTTACAACCGGTTTCATCGATAACTTTACATGCAGCTTTTGAGAGTTTAAACATTCATAAACATCAAAGTGTCCACTACTGAAATCGTCACCTGTGAATGTAAGATGTTTAAGAGGCATTGGCGGTTGTCGAAAGGTGTAAAATATTTGGCCATTTCGGTACACTTGAAAGCACCAACCGAACAATTCAGCGGCAGCCATCAACTCACATGCAGAACCATAGGTGAAGGGCTTAAGCATTTCACTCTTCTAGTGCTCCTGTGTAGTATATTTATCTCCTGTACCGTCATCAGTCCACACCTTGAACCTGTCCCAGTCATTCAATACATAAGACACAATGTTCTTCCGGATATCAACAGTGAGCCTGATATGGCCGTGCAATATGTAACACAGAGAATGGAAAAGGTAGGTGCCATCTCCGGGCAAGGAAACCACTCGGTAAGTGA
>JANRMT010062842.1:17557356-17582210 GCA_026402145.1 Polypterus bichir lapradei | reverse complement strand
TCTCACTGCTTAATTTTTGGCCTTTATTTTCCCAGCTGGCCACTATAGCCATTTCTTCTATGTGGACATGAATAATAACAGCTAGAAAGATTTGATAATAAACACCTGAACAACCTCAGATGAATGTTTCTTCTTCACTTGAAGGAGCAGACATTTACTCCTGGACTGTCAAACTACTGAATCTGTAATCCATTAATCTTTTCCTTTTCAATCACTGCCTACAGTTTGTGAGAACAGGGATATAGATTAGTTAGAAATAAGTGAAAATATCACTTATATGTCAAAATCCAGGACAGCAATTATTGTATGACACCACTGCCTCAATATGTTAATCTTACCTCATTGTCCTCCCATAAGATGAAAGAGAGAAGCTTCTCTGGGGACATTTACACTGCTGCTGCCTTTAGAGAGAAACCTTCTCACTACAAAGAGAAAATTATGCCTTTAATTGTGAAAGGTCTTACTCTTTATTTTAAATGTATCGTTGTTGGAAGTGAATCTCCAAGAAAGCACAAAGTACAAAATCATCAGTGGACTATACATATTTAATGAAATCACAATTTCAATTTAGTTTTCTCAATGAGCATTATGGTGGCAACCAACTATATTGGTCAGAAAGACGGTCCAACTCTTTCTACAATTTCACAGGAACTCTAGGCCTGCTTAAAGATATACACTCCCTCCAGCATGTCCTTACTTTGCCCCATAACCCTTCATAGTGAACTTTGCTTGGGGCACATACTGTGGAACACACACTATACTTAGAGAAACAACATTTTTATTCTACGTTCCTAGCAAATTTCTCTGCTACTTGTATACGCCTTTTCCAAACAGTTTTAATGTATTTACTGAGAACCACCTCGTAATTCTAATTTTGAATTGCTCCTTGTTTAACCCTGTTCATAGACCAAATTTGCCAAGAGCACCTTACTAGGAATATAAAACTTTTGACAAGTCTGTATAGTATGTATCACTGAGGCATTCAAACTCCAACATCATGCCACAGTTGAAAGGGAGTAAATTATATGTTTAACTTTGTAATTGGCTTTATGAGTAATTTTCATCAAAGACAAATACATTCCCTCATGCTGCACTACTGCCTACCACATTATTTTAAGAAATTAAGGATATAATAACATTGTAGTCACTTTTTAAAAGGGATGACAATATTCACAATTGTGCTTCATTAATAAATCCTTCTATATAAAAGCGGTCGGGATTGTCCTTCCGTCCCGTGAGTGCTATGCAGGCGCGGAGTTTCACACACGCCCCGTCCATTTTGCAATGCACGATGGGATTTGTAGTTTCGTTTTTCCAGGTAAAAGATGATTTTCTACTCCATACTGTGCAATATCTTCTTCTTCTTTCTTACTATATAAAAGCGGTCGGGATTTTCCTTCCGTCCCGTGAGTGGAAAGCGTAGCGGTATTCCGCTTATCACAGACTTACTACTTGCAGCTTACGGTACGAAGCGACATGTTGTGAGCAGAGTTTTGGTGCTCCCATCGTTCCCTTGCTTTTGAGCGCGATGCGCTGGAAAAATAGACAAAATTATGTCTCTGGAAATAATTAATGTTGATGGAGTACAAATGTATCACCGCGTAGTAAATATCAGGGAAGTTCAAAAGGGCGACCTCAATATAGAAAAAAGTTTAAATTTCATCACAAAAATAACAGAAACTACGAGTATTAAAGTAATACCGCTTAAATGCAATATAACCAAATTAATGAGTTTGTATAAAATATCAAATTGATCTACATATTGAATTGCCTTAAGAAGTGGTCAACTTAAAAGTCGGGTCAGCCTAGTATAAATTAAAACAGGAACTATCACTTAAATGCACAAGCAATTCATTTATTTGTCACTTTACTCTAAAAATACACATTTAAAAAAGATCAAATGCTACAAATATATTGAAAAAATACATTATGTAATGTGAATATGAGATATAACTTTAAATTATGTTTTTATAAGGAATTATTTGTCACACAGTATTACTGTCACATCCTAAATAATGTGCAGTAGACAGGAATTTGAGGGGCAAAACAGTGGAACCAAAATAAGATTAAAATTTCACAGTGGTGTAGACCTCATAAAAATAAGATTCCCCCACAGGTTGGTTTTTTGGTATTAAACTACAATTTCTAATTTCTTTTTTACATGTTATAATCTTTCAGGGCAGCACGGTGGCCTCGCAGTTAGGAGACCCAGGTTCACTTCCCGGGTTCTCCCTGCGTGGAGTTTGCATGTTCTCCCCGTGTCTGTGTGGGTTTCCTCCGGGTGCTCTGGTTTTCTCCCACAGTCCAAAGACATGCAGGTTAGGTGGATTGGTGATTCTACATTGGCCTTGGTGTGTGTCCTGCAGTGGGTTGGCCCCCTGCCTGGGATTGGATTCCTGCCTTGTGCCCTGTGTTGGCTGGGATTGGCTCCAGCAGACCCCTGTGTTCAGATTCAACGGGTTGGGAAATGGATGGATGATCTTTCAGCTGTACTGTACTGATAATAAGTAATTCATGTTTACTGAAAGCACAACTTGTAAGTTGATTGTGACCTTTTTGTTTTTGCAAAAAGAAACTTAGTGGCCGTTTTGCTGACTTTAAATCTTAGTGCAAATTAACAAAGACTTTTTTTCTGAAAATTGTTATCCTTTGAGATGTTTGTTAGTCTTGAACAGTTGCGGTATGTTGTGTATGTATTTGTATTGTGCACAGCATAAAATGAAGCTTCAGTGCTTGAATGTGCTTGATCATCAGTCACCGTACTGCTCAAGAATTCAAATGAAACATTTTTGCAATAACATTAAGGTGTAATGCTTTGTAATATGAAACGTATACTATTGATCATAATAAACATATTACCTACTTAAAATGTGTGTTTTTAATATTTTAAATCGAGCAAATTACAAATACTTAGATGTTTAAATCTTTGGGGAAAAAAAAATCACAGACTATGATGGTTCACAAGAATAAATACATCTCTCCAGCTTGGCAAGATTTTTATTTTTCTTGTTACTCAGAATCTGCACAGCGTGGTAGCGGGCTGACAGATGTCACGAAAAACTAAACAATATTTTTTAATTCATACAAACATCAGTTTAAAGAGTTTATGTTTGCTCTTTCAGTCTGGCATTGTCAGCTGTATTTAATACATTAAAGAATCATTTTTATACCAAGTGAAAAAAAGTGTGCTCTTTAGTCCTACAGAATTTTGAAATCAATGACAATCATGTTTGGCAGAGTAAAAACAAAATGAATGTGAAATATTTAGGCAAAACACTTTGCAGCATATGTTTTTGTAAAATGAATGTGTGCTTGCACTGTCCCTTTTTAGGAGAGATGTCATAGAGAACTACAGTAGTCCCATTATGGTACTGCACCTCCATAGACAAACATATGAATATACAGCTTAAGAACCCTACTGGTTGATTGTGGGATGTTCTCCAAAAAACGTCCCATTCTCCAGATTAGACAGCAAAATGGCTGGGAAGAGAAAATAATATGAGCGATAATATGATAATAATATGAGCAATAATATGATATTTTAGAATATCTTGGTGGGGTTACAATCTGTTGGCCTAAGTCATTCAGCATTCTAACTTTGTGTGTTAAGTGACTGTGGCTCTCTTAGAGACTCCTTTTCTTCAGTAATTCTGTTAATTGTGTTTTTTATTTCCTTTCATTTGCTCCACTCTGGCCATATCTTCATTATAATGTTACAGTTTTTCTCAAATGCTAAAACACATTTCACAAACGTTTCCTCCATGTTCCCCAATGTCTAAACACAACACCCTTTTCTAAAGCTACATAAACACAACCACACCTTCTCACTTCAAAACTCAAACTTTCACACCAAAAGAGCAGCTCGAAGCTTTCAAAAATGTAAACACTATACACATCATTACACACTACAGCAAAACAATTGAAAACACAATGCTCAATTTGTGAGAAGGTTCTTTGTTTCATAACTGCCAATGCATATTTTTAGAAACTTTACAGTAACGGATCTTCTTAGATCTCTGCAGAGGATTAGGCATTTAGATTTGTGAGTTTCATATGAAGAGTATAAATCTATAGAAAATTCTGCATGTACACTACTGTAACACAACTCAATGCAAAAACAGAATCTATTGCACACAACAGTACTCTTGAAAACATGATCAGGGTGTGAAGTTTTTTTATTTACTTTATTCACACCACACACACACACCACAATCACTGTGCGGCATCATGTCGCTGAGCTGCATCGGGCCACATCACCTCATCCACATTGCAGGCTATATTGTCTTTTGCCAGGCACCGTGGGAAAAACGCCCTGGAATGGCGAATCCATCCTTGGAAGGCCTCCACTGGGATGTCAACACAGGCCAGCTCCATTGCCCTTAGGAGGTTCTCTCTAGTGTATGGTTGTCTGTCATAAATCTTCCATCTCCACGATGAGAAGAACTCCTCTATAGGGTTCAGGAAAGGGGAGTAGGGTGGCAGACAGACGTTTAAAAAGTGGTTACTGTTGGTGGTGAACCACTCTCTGATTTGGTTTGTTCTGTGGAAGCAGACATTATCCCAAATTATCACATAAATGTGATGTGCGGGCCCAGGATGGTGTTGTTGGCGGTCCAGGAGGATGTCTTTTAGCTCCTCTAGGAAGGTGAGGAGACGTTGGGTGTTGTAAGACCCAAGGACAGCATGCCGGTGGACAAGCCCCTCCGAACCCATGGCTGCACAAAGAGTAATATTACCCCCCCGTTGGCCAGGAACCTCAGTGATGGCTCTTTGGCCAATGATGTTACGGCCTCTTTGCCTTCATTTCTGCAGGTTGAAGCCAGCCTCATCCAGGAAGAGGTACTCATGAGGTCTGGCCATCGCGTCCAACTATAATATCCTCTGTGAAAATGTGAAAGTGCACAGGTGTTCAGAACAACAGTCAATCAGGGAGCACAGTATTGTCCAGAAATAATGTAGGCCACTGAGCAACACAGTATGTCCACTAACTGTACTGTGAACATGGATGTATACTTAATTGCACATACTCGTAACGTAGGTCTTTGTGTCGCACAGAGTTGTGCTCAAAGGGAACCCTATAGACCTGTTTCATCCGCATCTTTTGGCGCTGGAGAACTCGGTCTATTGTGGCCAAGCTGACATCATCAATGCTCTCAAAGTTGACATTATCGGCAATGACTTTGTCTCTGATCTCCCGGAGTCTGATGAGGTTGTTCTCACGAACCATATCCACAATGAGGGTTTCTTGTGCCGCTGTAAATATGGCAACCCTCCCACCTCTATGTGGCATTCTTTCAGCTCTAAAGAAAGAAACATGTGTTGTCAATTGACATGTTTTACAATAACAACTGATTTGAAACCAATAGACTACTTTCACAGGCTTGTAAAACTGTATTGTGACAAAGAAAGCAATAGAGTACAATACCTGTTGTGTTGTCTGAATGCCCTGATAATGGTGGCCATGGTGAACCTACTCAGGTTTGGACGGACTCTTAGTCCTGCTTCAGCCATTGCCATGCCATGGACAATGACATGGTCAATGACTGTTGCTCGCATCTCGTCCGTAATGATGGTGCGAGATTGTCTTGCTCTCCCTCCTGGACCTTCTCCTCTCCCTTGTTGGCCTCCTCCTCTTCCTCGTTGGCCTGCTCCTCTTCCTCCTCTGATTTGAACTCCTCTTCCTCGTTGGCCTGCTCCTCTTCTTCCATGGCCAGCTCTTCTCCCTCCTCTGACTCGAATTCCTCTTCCCCTGACTCTGCCTTCATCCATTGTGTTTGTTTGGAATCTTCAGCAAACTGTGCACTCTGAACTTGCTTTTATACATGTGGTCACAGCATTAGCAACAAGTGTCTTCAATTTTGAGTCGTTGTGTGTAATGAATGACGCCAGGTGTGTTCATTGTGTTCAAATATTGTTGACTGTGGCCAGCATTTTGCATCACATGAGCTTTCATTTGAGAATATGAGCAGAGTTCTTTTGCAACTTGTGTTTTAGCAAGGAAAAATGTGTTTAGATTTATGAGAACGGAGGATTGTGTTTTGTGAATTGTGTCTTCATGTGAAATGTGTTTATGATATTGGAAAATGATGGCTAGATTTAGTAAATGTGTTTAGACAACTGGCCATTTGGTTTAGAGGATTGGCTTTTGTGTTTTAGCATTTGAGAAAAACTGTAATAAGATGTAACTTATCTTGATTTTTTTTTTAATTTAGCAGTTGAGAGCCATACAGTACTTTGTTTCATGTAATTCACATACTTATGTATTTAGATGATGTACAGTATGGTTTAATAATTTACTGTACAATAATAGTAATCATTGAGAATATAGAACCATATTGTTTAAGCAATACAAACCCCAATGACTTTTAAACCATTTACAAATAGGATGCTTGCACCCCTGAAGAAATAAAATAAAATGTTTCGTTCACAGGTAAGTAGTACAGTGGTGTTAATGTTCCCTGCAGTTCCATGATGCTAATTTTGACCATTGATTTTGAGTATTAGAATAAAATTTCTTTGCTGGACTGGTTAAAAATCTATTTTTCTGACAGATCGTTTAGTGCATCATGGTCTGCCTTGATGTTGTCTTCATAGAATTTCTCTATAGATGCCCCTCAGGGATCAGTGCTGGTTCACTTCTCTCTCGAACTTTATTCCCTTTTATTTTTTCTCATGGCTGCTATTACTGTACATCAGTTCTGATGATGCATATAACAACCTTTCATTTCCTTTCTTCAGCTTGCAGGTCTCAGGCCAAATCTATCTCTATGTCATCTCATCATGCATGAATGAATATCACCTTAAATGTAACATCTCCAAATCGATTATCTTGTTCTCACTCTCTTTTTCTCCATTCACAGAACTTTTTGGAAAGCACTGTCTGTGATAATAATACCCTGTTGCCATAAGATGCTATTAGGAGTCTTAATGTAGCCCTGAACAATTTTCACTTGTATAATTAACATGATATGTAAATGGACCAGCCCTGTGATTTCTTTCTTCATAACATTCAATTCCTCTATACTATCTATGCCATTGTTCAGGCCTGATTACCCTCTTAGCTGAACTATTGCCATTGTCTGCATTGATGGAAGTCATCCAACGACTCAAAATCCAAAACAGTGATTCAGAACTATTGCCTTGACCTGCCTGTTCTTACATACCCCTGCTCCTCAATAATCCCAAGGTCTGATCTGTCAATATGCCTGTACTTGACATCTTCACATTTAGTTCAGCCTGTATACTGTCTGTCCTTCCTCTTATATCAGATCTCCATTTTCCAAACCTACCTTCTTTGTCATAGGGTTGCAGGTAAATGTGAGAGACAAAAGAATGGACTTAGCACTCTGCACAGTGCTGGTGGTAACTGGCCCTTAGAGGAACCATTAATTTCTTCTGCAGCCAGACCTACTATTTCTGTCATTATCCACTCCAGGACTTTAGCAGCACGGAGGTGCACACAAAGTACTTCTTGAAGTGCTATGTTTGCATACCCTTTTCCACACTCTCAAGGGCTTCTTTTATGGTTGACTTCCCACCCTTTCTAACAGTCCTTGGACACATGAGTAACGTGTCCCTCTCAGAACATTAGAACACTCTAGATGAGAACAGGCCATTCAGCCCAACAAAGCTCGACAGTCCTATCCACTTATTTATTCCAAAAAAACATCAAGTTGAGTTTTGAAAGTCCCTAAAGTCTACCACACTACTTGGTAGCTTATTCCAAGTGTCTTTTGTTCTTTGTGTAAAGAAAAACGTCCTAATGTTTGTGAAAAATTTACCCTTAACAAGTTTCCAACTCTGTCCCTGTGTTCTTGATGAACTCATTTTAAAATAACAGTCTCGGTCCACTGTACTAATTCCCTTCATAATTTTAAACACTTTAATCATGTGACCTCTTAATCTTCTTTTGCTGAAATTGTACAGGCTCAGCTCTTTTAATCTTTCCTCATAATCCAACCCCTGTAGCCCTGGAATCAGCCTAGTCGCTCTTCTGTGGACCTTTTCTAGTGCTGCTATGTCCTTTTTGTAGCCTGGAGACCAAAACTACACACAGCACTCAAGATGAGGCCTCACCAGTGCATTATAAAGGTTGAGCATAACCTCCTTGGACTTGTACTCCACATACCGTGCTATATAACCTAACATTCTGTTAGCCTTCTTAATGGCTTCTGAACACTGTCGATAGCTTAGAGCCCACTATTACTCCTAAATCCTTCTCATAAGGTGTACTCTTGATTTTTGATACATTGTATATTCAAACCTAACATTTTTACTTCCTATGTGTAATACTTTACATATACTGACATTACATTTCATCTCCCACAAATATGCCCAAGCCAGTATGCTATCCAAGTCCATCTGTAATGATATAACGGATTCCAAATTATCTGCTAATCGACCTATCTTGGTATCATCTGCAAACTTAACCAGCTTGTTATTTATATTCCTATCTAAATCAGTTATATCTATTAAAAATAGCAGCGGCTCTAGCACTTACCCCTGTGGAACACCACTCTTAACATCGGCCAGTTCTGATGAGGTTCCTCACACCATCACTCTCTGCTTCCTGTGTCTCAGCCAATTCTGCACCCATCTAAAAACATCACTCTGAACTCCAACTTCTTTTAATTCGATGCCCAACCTCTCATGTGGCACCTTATCAAATGCTTTCTGAAAGTCAAGACAAATAATATCATATGCTCCACTTTGATCGTATCCTTTTGTTGCCTCCTCATAGAATTCTAGCATGTTAGTAAAACATGACTTCTGACTCCATGCTGACTGTTCAGAATAACTCTTGTCCTTGCCAGGTGTTGCTCAATCTTATCCTTAACAATTTCTTCCATTAATTTTCCTGTGATACATGTTAAGCTTACTGGCCTATAGTTGCTTGGATCTGCCCTGTCACCCTTTTTATATAATGGGATGATATTTGCCATTTTCCAGTCCTTCGGAACCTCTCCAGTGCGCAGTGACATCCTAAAAATATGTGTCAAGGGTATATACTGTATATGTGCTCGCTAGCCTCCTTAAGAACTTGAGGATAAATATTATCTGGTACTGGTGATTTGTTTGATTTCAGCTTATTTAATCTGAGCAGCACTTCCCCTTCCACAATTTCCAAATCCCTCAGTACATCCTTAGTAGTCCCATTTACCTCTGGGAGGTTATCCACTTGCTCACCTGTAAACACCTCAGAAAAATGTAAGTTTAGGGCATCCGCTATTTAATTTCCTATTAATTCCAAATTTAGGCATGTATCTGTTCTGCATTACATGTAAAACATTTTTAAACCTGTTACACTGCTCCTTGACTGTCTCCACACTTAAAAGCTTATCCCAGTGTATCTTACTTAGACATTGTTGCATCTGGTCATAATTTGCCCTACCAAAGTTCAGCTTAACAATTTTAGTCTTTGCATCTGCTCTCTTACAAAATACTGAGAATTGTATTACATTATGGTCACTTCATCCTAGTGGTTCAATCACCTCTACACCCTTAATTCTATCTTGATTATTACAAAATACTAAATCCAGACAGGCTTCACCCCGTGTTGGTGCTTTAATATGCTGTGTTAAAAAACAATCACTGATTACTTTGAAAAACTCATGCTCTTGTGCTCCTCCATCTGCAAGGTTATCCCATTTAATATTAGGATAATTAAAGTCCTACATAACTATAATATCTCCCTGTAAGCTTGCCTTTTTGATATTACTAAAAAGATGTGTGTTGAAATTACTGTCTGAATTGGGTGGTCTATAAGACACTCCTAAAATAAGACCTGTTTCTCTAATATTTTCCAGGCGAAGCCACGTGTCCTCACTAAGATGGGGCTCATCATCCAAATGAAGAGGACTTACATTTAAATTATGTTTGGCATAAACAGCAACTCCACCTCCTTTTCTGTTCTGTCTATCCTTCCTAAAAAATGTGTATCCCTCTATGTTACACTCATCCCCATCTTTGTTATTTAGCCAGGTTTCCGTTATTGCTATAATATCATAATTATACTCTGCTACATACAACTCCAATTCACTTACCTTATTTTTGATGCTTCTAGCTTTGAGGCAAGCTATTTTTAATTTGTTACTCCTTCTACATTTAAATGTTTGCTTAGAATTTACATTACTACTCATTTTTATTTCTACACTGTTGTTTGTTCTTCCATGTATAGATCTATACCTGGCCTGTCCTAAACTCCCTGCACCCCCTTTCCCTAGTTTAAAAATCCTCGACTAGCCTACACATACGCATTCCCAATACATTGGTGCCCCTCCAGTTCAGATGTAACCCGTCACGGTGGAACAGGTCCCATATGTTCCAAAAGGAGTCCCAATGCCTCATAAACCTATGCCCTTCTACCCTGCACCAAGATTTGAGCCACAGGTTAAGCCTTCTAATCTTCTTAGTCTAGCCTGGACTGACGCGTGGCACAGGCAGAACTTCAGAGAAGACTACCATGTCAGTTCTGCTCCTCAGCTTGGCACCTAACTCTTTCAATTTGAATTGCAGAACTGACAGACTACCCTTATGTATGTGATTTGTTCCAACATGGACAATGACAACTGGATGCACCCCCGCTCTGGCCAAGAGCCTACCCATCCTTCCAGAGAGGTCTCCCAGCTGTGCACCCGGAAGGCAACACACCGTGCGAGACTCTTTCTCTCTGGAGTTGCGCTTCAATCACCCTAATGATTGAGTCCCCAACTATCACTACCTCTATCTTTTTGGGAACTGGTTTTGAGGTGGCCCGTTGGGGCTCCTCATCCCTGCCTACCACATGAGAGTTATCAGAGACACCGTCCAGCTCCACCCTGGACAGTGTGCACCCTTTACCTTACGCCTTGAGACCGAGACGCACCTATTTCTACCTGTCTGGTCTGGAATCTCCTCCTTGGGGGTCCACACTATCTCTCTAAAGGACACCTGGGCCAAGTCCACCAATTCTCTATTACAACACAGGTCAGCCAACTCCTCCTCGAGTTCCCGTTTCCCGTTCGGAAAGCTGCAGCTGGTGGGCAGTCTTGCTGGGGTTCTCGGGTGCGACTAGGTGGAGCTGCTGAAGGTAGGCTCTCTTGTCACAGGGAGGTTCCACCTGACTCAGAAGTGCTACATGGATGCCATGTGATAGCACCATAAGTACTCCCTGATCCAGTATAAAGGAGGCTGCTGCCCTTCATCCAGAGAGTCAGAGTTGGGAGAGTAGTTGGTCGAAGAATCAAATGAAACAATGGGTACCAGTCTGCTGCTAACCAAAGAAACACAATAACACTTGCACTGCAGTCATATAACAAATCAGGGCTTGCCCAGAAATCAATACTAGACCTCATGCTTCTCTATAGATCATTACAAGGTTCAAATTCTATTCTCATAAAAAAAAGTTATTCACCTTTACAGACACTCCACCTCCAGCAAGGACCCTCAGCGACTCATTCACAGGTGGCAATGGCACAAACAATGCTTGATTCTAGTCATACCACAGAACAGGAGCTCTAAATAATAAATGACCCAAAAATGATGGCACACTGCACAACACCGATGATATTAACGATAAAGTTGGACAATGCACCTCATTCATTGATTTAGAACATAAGAAATATTATAGAAAGGCATTCTACAGATTTCAGTTCTCCTTTAAATGTCCATTTGTGTCATTTTATGCAGTGTATCCCACAAAACCCATATTAAGCACAAAAGAGCAAGCTGAGCCATAATAGTTCTGCTGGCACAAGTGACTAATCGGGCTTCTGACTGGACGGTGCCTTTTCTCTGCAGCAGATCCTTAAGTTTCCACTACTTGTTTTTTCTCTTGTTTATGCTGATCTCCAAATGGATATTAATGTTTTGCATATATCTTGTAAACTGTGATTTCTTTGTAGATGTACTACTAAAATTAGTGCATTGTTTTAAATAAATTCTATTTTATTAATCTGACCTGGATATTCCCTAAACTGAGTGGAATATTATGAACTGCTTGCACTTTTCTTATAACTATATTTTATATTTATTTTAATGCTGTCTTTATGTCATCCTTATTTATTTAAGTGGAAATCTTTTGTTTAGGTCACTGTTAAGAGTTACTTATTCACCTTCTCAATTTTAATATCATGAGAATATAAGCCTAATTGGACATGCTGTTAATACATTTAGATATAATATAGCCCTTCTTATGCAAGTATCGTTTCTGTTTTTCTATTATCCTTACTTATTTATAGACAATATATGTGGCATTAATTTTCTTAACACCCCCAAGTATTTTTTTAATTTAGTCTAATGTTATTCAAGTGTTTTTACAAAACATGCTTAAATGAGTCACTTGTCCACCATTCCTTGCCCAGATGAACCTAATGCTTTCTTTGATTGTGAAAACAAACTGTCATTCCTGCAAAGTGAATAACATAAGGAGGATTTTTTAAAAAGTCAATATCTATAAAATACCTAGTTCAGACGGCATTTTCAATGACATCTTCAATACCTTAATGAGAGTTATTAAAGAGAGACCCCGCCCTGTATTTCACAGGATGGTGAGGTAATTAGATCCTTGCAGAGAAAGACTGCGTGTGGAATAGTCGGTCCATGGCTAGAAAATCAGTGGTCCATTTTTAAATGAGTAATTGCACCCCAATAAAGTGCAAGTGCATTTCACTCTGCAGTTAGTTGAGATGCTTGCTGAATAAATCACATACACATTTGGAAGCAGGTGGACCAGTCAGGTGCCTCAATGATGCTGCACAGGGAGCAGCTCATCATACCTGTGCCCAGTTAGGCAGCAGATTATATAACAAACACAGGAGAATAAAAGAAAGAAAGAAAGAAAGAAAGAAAGAAGGTTAAAAGATGGGAGAGAAGAAGGCAGGAGGTGGAGACAGCCAGTGCAAGAGCGAGCGAGCGAGCGAGCGAGGAGGCAGGCAACCATTAGGAAAACCCCTCAGGGGCTGAAGGGGGCCATTCCAGCTGAATGACTCTGGTAGCTGAAGTGACTCAGTGCTCACTCCAGTGTAAGTTCAGGGAAGGAAAAGGGAGAAGGAAGGAGGAAGACAAGGCTCAAATTAGGAGCCCTGTTGAGAGCCATGGACAGTAGGGACCCAGCCTGGGTTTGGGTTGGGAGCTCTGCTGGAAGCCATGGGACAGCAGACACTCAGACCCATGGAAGAAGGGTGGTAGTGCCTGTTGGTGTGACGTCTCTTCGGGCTGCCGGACCCGAGCAGGGTAAGCCTAGGAGACGTCCATTTTAAAGGGAGGCACCAAGGACCTAATTTGAAAGAAAACTTCCTTGCCTTAATTTTAATCGATTATTTATTTGACAGGTTTTAACCTCCACAATTACTGTCTTATTGGATTTTTTATTTATTGATTGACTCTTGGAATCACTGCATTATTTGCACTTTGTTTTTCTTCTGGTTTTAACAAAAGCACTATTCACTTTTACACCTAACCCTTGCTATGTCTACATCCTCCTGAAACTTCAGAGAAGGACAATATACTTACTTTTCTCTTGAAAGACTGGACATAATTGTTTCCACCATTAAGTGGAACCTCTTTTAAGATTAGAAAGGCTCACAAGATTGGCTCCAAAATGTCATATTCTTTCAAGATCTCATCATCAGGTTTTTAAAAATATACCTCTAGACAATGTGTGTCAACTTATACGCATAGGGAGCTGGAGACTTCCCACAAGACAGCCCACATTAAGTTCTTTGCAAAGGAAGTGTGGTGTAGTGTTTAAGGCTTTGGACTTCAAACCTGAAGGATATGGGTTCATATCCCACTACTGACACTGTGTGACCGTGAGCAAGTCACTTGAACTTCCTGTGCTCCAATTGGAAAACCAAAATAAATATAACCAATTGTATCATATGTGTTATAAGTTGCCTTAGATAAAGGTGACAGCCAAATAAGTAAATATAAATGCAAATTATTCCATGGTGATCTTGCATAGTGAAGATAAAGAAGTTGGTCTTTCTCATTTACTCACTGCAGCTCATCTTAGATATTTCGATTCTCTCAAGGATATGCTAAAGGTCACTGATGAATTCAGTACTACTGGCTAGTTTCACATGAATTTTTATTCAGTTCTGTTCTATTCATCCATCCCTAGAAGCAGTAAGATCTGTTCGACACTGACCTGACCTTCTAATTAAATCGCTTTTTTTTGTTAGCATAATGGTATAATGGATGGTGTAAGACGCTAGGGGTCGCTGTTGCCCCTTTAATCCCAACAGACAAACGCTCAGGACACAATGTAAAAGCACTACGAAGATATTTAATTATTTTCTTCTCAATAATAGTGCCCTCAAAGCACCATATCCACAATAACACTGGCAAGTAATTCACTAGTCACCACAATACACCACTATGCTGCAGGGAAGCTGCCATCTAGCATCTTGGAGGAAGTAGTGTCCCAAAGAGGTTGTCTTCCCCCATCCTTCTACTCTATGGGCGTCCCGGCCATGTTGAGCTGCCTGCCATCTATCATAATGGCTTGAAAATGATCTGATGCTGGACTTCTTTATTACAACTGAATCTACTTTTAATACAGTACACTGTAGATTATTGCTTGTTTCATAACAGGTTCAATAAAGTTAATTTGTCATGAGTTTTTACAGTATTAGTAGGGGACCAGTAGATCAGGTTTTACTTGATGTGTTATGTCTGATACTGATGCCATGAATGCAATGGCAACATCAATTTTGTCCTCCATGGGTTTTTTTTTATTTCTGTAGCATTTTCTAATAGTGCTGATCCTTCTGTTTTGTTTGCTTCTTACTTGGTCAAATGTTGGGGAGGCTGGGGAGGGAAAGGATTTTCTATTTTTTGAGTGTTCTCTTGGCTGTTTACTTTCTCTTTGACTTTTTTCCCCACTAGGGATTTGTAAGATATGTGGGAGGGATAGTGGGTTATGTGCTAGGAATGTGCCATAAATCCATTACAAACAGATTATTTATTTATTGATTTTTTGTTCCACTTATCCTAGATTCCAGTCTAAAATCCCATTATTCTAATTTGCAAACCCATGCTAACAGATGATATTCAATATACTGCTCTTAAATAAAAAAATACTAATGAATTAGCTATTTAATTAAACAATTTTTGGTGATAAATACTGGTGCCGTGAGGGATCCAAGAATCCTTTGGGAGGTTATCAAGGGTTGCATCAGTGATATTTCTATTTGATTTTCACCACATCTAAACCATTTCAAAAATAAAAAGATATCTAAACTTGACTCTCAGATATCTGTGCTGGAAAGTCTTGGACTTTACTTACTAAATAAAACTTAAAATATCAAGTGATAGGGCTGAGGCACTTCTCTTGCAATGGGCAGAGTTTCTTATCCACCAGACTAGGCCTTGTTAATAGTGTATGTCTCTGGGGATAAACACAGCAAGTACATCTTATGAAAAGAATTTAGGAATTGCAGTGGACTCAACACTATCAACTGCCAGACAGTGATCAGAAGCCATTAACAGAATATTAGGTTATATAGCACTATGTATGGAGTAAAAGTCCAAGGAGGTTATGCTCTAGCTTTATAGCACACTGGTGAGGCCTCATCTAGAGTACTGTGTGCAATTTTCATCTCCGGACTACAAAAAGCACATAGCAGCACTAGAAAAGGTCCAGAGAAGAGTGACTAGGCTGATTCCAGGGCTACAGGGGATGAATTAGGAGGAAAGATTAAAAGAGCCAAGCCTTTTCACTTTAAGCAAAAAGATTAAGAGGAGGCATGATTGAAGTGTTTAACATTATGAAGGAAATTAGTACAGTGCATCGAGACTGTTACTGTAAAATTAGTTTATTAAGAACATGGGGACATAGTTGGAAAACTGTTAAGGATATATTTCATATAAACTTAGGAAGTCATTTGCTACCATCTCTTCTATCAGGACTGAGTCTGATGCAACCATAAACAAACAATTTACAAATTAATACTCTAAGTTATTCCCAAAGGTTCCCATGTCACCCTCTCAGTTTCCTCATCTTTCTTAGATTCATTGAATTTGCCCTGCCTTTCAGTGAACACAACATTGCACTTGAATGACCCTGTCACTCTGGAGGAGCTGAAAAAAGATCTGGGCTTTTTGAATTATATCTAAGCCCTAGGCATTGATGACATTCTACATGAGTTAAGTTCAACCGTTTTCTGGAACAGCTTTCTTTACCTCTTTCTAAATGCTGAATGCAGCCATTTACTCACAGTATTTAAATTCAAGAGTTCAAGAGTATTACATCCCATTATCCATAATTCATTCATATAGGAAATTATTTGCTGAACACTTGGCATGCAGACTTCAATACACAGACTGAATTAATCTGATCAAACTGGTTTTGTCCGCTCCTTCAGATAGTCTTAGAAGACACCTTCATATAACCGATGCAGCATCCTCATTCCCTTTTCCTGCAGCTTTACTTTCCTTGGATGTTGAAAAGGTATTTGATTGGTTGAACTGCAAATTTCCCTGGCAGGTCCTGAACAAAATGGGATTTAGTGCTAGGTTTCTGGGCATAATTAAAACATTATACTCCTTTCCTTCAGCTATACTGCTCACAACTTCACACATATATCATTCCTTTCTAAGAAGGGATCCATATAGGACTCTCCTCTGTTACCTTTAAAACCATTAGCCAAGGCTATTCACATATCAAAGTTATTTACTTCTACTTCTTTACATAATGCTAATCATAGACTTTCACTGTCAATCGCATGCCTTTGTATCTAGGGAGTTCTCCTAAGGATCTTCCACACATTTTAAACCTTTTCAAATTATGTCAGGTGTGGAGCTTGGCCTGGACACAGACAGGCGGACACGTTGACGTCACCCAACACACATTTATTATACATATTTACAGTTAAAGTGCACCTCAAAACCCCCAAAGTCCTGGCCACAACTACAAATGCCTTCACTTCTCTTCAGGCCACCTCCTCGCCTCCTCCCAGACCTTGTCTTCCTCTCTCCCGACCCCAGCCATTAAATGGAGGGAGATGGCCCCTTTAATAAGCACCCGGATGTGCTCCAGGTGTGCTCCGGCAATCTCCTACCGACACGCCCCAGTGTGGTGGAAGTGCCGGCTGTATCCCCGGAAGCACTCTGGGTGTCAATGCACGTCTTCCCCCCAGCACTTCCGGGTGTGGCGGAAGTGCTGAGGTCCAGGGCTCCCAAGGCATCGGGGTGCCCCCTGGTGGTGACCATGGGCCCCCACAGGGTCGAACTTCAAAGCTCTGTACCCATGGTCCCCATAGCAACCGGGGTGGTCGCCCCCACGTGGGTCCTACTACTTGTCCAGGGTCCAATCCGGCACCCTGGAACTTGCCTCTTCGGCACCCTCTCTGAGGTCTTCATGCCCTCCCAGTTGGAGCTACTCGCACCCTCGTAGCCTCCGCCAGCTGTGGCAGCACCGCATCGCCAGCGAAGAGCCGTCCAGCCAGGCAGCCCATTCCGTGAGGGCAGGTCCCCAACGAAGCGAGTCCTACTGCGCATCCGGGGTCCGGTCCTGCAAGAGCCGCTGCCTGGACACCCTCTCCTGGCGTCCCTCCGTGCCACGCACTGGCAGCGCTCCCCCCTCCAACTGGCACCCCGTGACTTGCCTTTTCGGCACCCCCTCCGCGGGTTCCTTCCCCTCCTTATGTCATAACAGACGGGACCACCTGCACTCCTATTCTCTCCGCTAACGTCCTGGTTTTCCTCTGTCTCTGCAGAGGATGGCCATTCTCCGGATGTGAGCGACCTGCCTCACGTCCTCCCTTATCGGAGGAACTGGCATTCTCCCCTCGATTCCTCCCTTTTCTCTTGGACGGCATGACGGTCTGGGTCTGCACATGGCAAACGGTCCCCATAGCAACCAGGGTGGTCGCCCCCACGTGGTCTGAGGTGGACGTATGCCCTCTTCCGGTCCTCCAAGGCGTCCCCCCCCCCCCAGGCATCTGCCACACAGGGTATAAAATGTCTTGGATGAAATCCTCTCTGCTACACTTAATGCCTCTGCCTATACTGTCCAGTTCAAGGATATGGAAAATTTTCATCTCACATTTATTTTCTGTCCTTATTCAGTTGTGTACTGTGAAGATCAAAGTTTTTCTGTTAACTTCATATTCTCTATTATCTCCCTACCACCTCCTCTTCCTTATCCTTCTTATTGGAAAAAGATTTATTCTCTGCTCTCCAATTTTATTTGGAATGACAGGAACACCTAGACTGAAACATACTGTTCTAATCCAGGAAAGGTGTGATGGAGGAGTTTCAGTTACATATTTAGAATTGTACCATTGAGTTTATTTGTTGCATCCATTTTGGATCTGAGTAAGCCCTTCAATCCATACATCTTGGTTTTCTATCAAATCTCTATTTGTACTCCTCTATAAATTAAAATCAATTATGCTTGATAATTTGAATATCATGACCTACAAACTGTGCCTAGGACTCATCATAACATATGTTATACACAGCTGGCATAAAACTGAAAGGAATTTAGGCGACATACCCAAATGGCATATGCAGTCAGCTATCTTTAATAATCATGCATTGACATTAGTAGTCCAACCAAGTTTCAAGCCTGATTTAAACTACCATGATATGAGTGTATTGGATGATCTTTTTGGTGTTTCAATCACAAATCATTTCAAAATTTTCAGTCTCACTTTGGTATTGATTCTTCCGCCTTTTTCCATTATTTACAGTTTCTTTCAGCACTAAAGGTCTGTGGTATCTCAGTTACAGTCAGGTTCATAAGCATTTGGAGAGTGACACAATTTTCATAATTTGGCTCTGTATGCCACCACAATGGATTTGAAATTAAGCAATCATTATGTGATTTAAGTGTAGAATTTCAGCTTTAATTTAAGGGGTTTACCAAAAATATCGCATGAGCCATTTATGAATAACACCCACTTTTACACATTGTCCCCTATTTTCAGGGGCTCAAAAGTATTTGAACAAACTGACATAATCATAAATATGATCATTTTCAATATTTGGTAGAAAATCCTTTACAGTCAATGATTTTACTGCAGTGTTCTTCAGTTGCTGCTTGTTAGTTGAACTTTGTGCTATCAGTTTTTTCTTCAGCAAGTGAAATCCATGTCAAATTGGGTTGAGGTCATTTTATTGATTTGGCCATTCCACTTCTTTGCTTTGAAAAGTACTTGGTTTGCTTTAGCAGTATGTTTTGGCTCATTGTCCATCTGTACTGTGAAGTGTTGTCAAATACTTTTGAGCCCTTGGATATTTGGGGTGTGTTTTGGGGCTATGCATGAAAATAGCCATCATTCCTAAATGGTTTGTGTGATATTTTTGGTAAATCTTTTAAATTAAAGCTGAAAGTCTACAATGTAGTCACATAATGATTACTTAATTTAGAATCCATTGTGGTGGAATACAGAGCAAAAATTATTATTATTGTGTCACTGTCCAAATACTTATGGACCTGAATTTACATCCCTTTTTTCCTACCATTTTCTTTTCTCTCTTGCTGGCTCATTTTCCTCTCTCAGAAAAAGTTCCCCAGTTCCCTGTTATGTAAGGCTTTTTATAAAACCCCCACTTCTCATCTCTCAGTGGTCTCAGAATCCCACATTATACTCCCATTTTTTCTGGGCTATCATTTTAAAAAAAAATCAAATTCTCATTTTATGCATATGTCTTGGTTTTGTTCTCCTGTTCTGGCTTTTTGGTCACTAATTTCCTGCTCACTCTCTATCAGCTCTATTCCTGCCATCCCACATGTTCTTATACTCCTAGACCTTTCAGACTTTGCTCTGTCAATGCACCAGCGTAAATCATTATGTGTCAGCACTGTAGCTACTAGACTTCTCCTTGTCTCTAGATGGAAAACCCATAATTTAGTTACACTGAAGAAATGGCTGTCTACCAATTAATGGAGCATCCAGCAACACCATTCACAACTGGGATTCTGCTGTTTCCATAGTTAAGTCTTTTATATGCAGAGACTTGTGATGTAGTCGCTTCTTTGGTCAAGTGTGGTATTGTGTTCGGTTGACACTCCTATGGTTTTTGGTGGTATGGCATGAAACATGGGACAAGGCAGTTGGGATGGATGAGGGGTGCCATGTGTTTTATCTCACTTATTAAATGCTTAATATTTTGACATAGTGATTTCTTATTGACTTAGTTAAATATTAAATTGATCATAGAAAAGTCTGTAAATTGTTAACAGTTGGATTTTAATACATGCTTTAATACATTTAATATGTGTGCCCTCTGCATTTGAAAGAAGTCTTACAAACCTTTCTCTGGGCTACATTCTGACCAGCCCTGTAGTGCAGAACGTTCATGACTGTCTAACTAAACAAGGTATGCTGTTTTTGTGGATTTAAAAACTACTTTTTGAGCCATAATGGCTATTCAGAATGATTTTTTGTTATGTGATTTAGTTTGATAGTCTAATCCATTGTTATGTACTGTATATTTTGATATTTCACTCGAAAATCAGCTACAAATGTTGAAGTTGTGTCATGTTTATGTGTCATTTTATTGTAGCATTCATGTCAATGTGTAGTTCTGCATTACAGATGTTATTTGAGAAGTGTCCCCAAGGACCCTACATGAAATAGTTTAGACAAATGCATCTCAAGTACAGTCCTTCAGGCCCCCCTGTGGCTGCATGTTTTTTTCCAATCTGTTTCTCGAAGTACAATAACATCAAATTTACACTTACACAAAGTTAAGGCATTTTTGTATTTTTTGCATCTTTAAATCCTACCTTGTTTTGTTGTTGTTTTTTTCAGTTCACTTTTTCTGTAGGGTTTGTTTTCTTAATGGTATCTGGACACAGACAATTAATGTTGAACAGAGCAGAAACAAGTGCAAATGACTCTGAAAAGAGCAGCTCCTTCAGTGTTTCCCACTTGTCCGCTGTTGTGGGGTACACAATCTGTACATTTTGGTTTATATTTCCATTATATTTTGTTCAAGACAAAATAACAGATTAACAAAATTCAGGACACATCAAAGCATATCCTCTTCCTAGTTGTACCTCACTTTTAAAACAGCTGCTTCAACAAAGAAAGGAAGACATGCTGGTGCCTAAGGCTATTGATTAGTTTATAACCTGGGCATCTGGGACAAAAGTAGCTAAATTATTTTACAGCCTGGGAAAGGAAGACCTGCCGATACCCCAGGCAACATCAAACAAGGTTTCATTGTTTGAGAAAACTGACAGTGAATTCATTCATTATATTGACAGCCAGCCAATCAGAATATCTAACAATCACATCTTGCAAACCCCCCGGTAGAATTTTATAATAAATATGCCTTGCCTGAAGAACGACAGAAGGAGGAAGAAGAAGGGACAAAGACGTCAGGAGAAGGGAACAGAGCGACATCAGAAGTGGGCCATGGCAACGTGCTGGCAATCTGATCAGCAGAAAAGCATCTCATGAACAACTACAAGTGCTAATCACAGGCCGCCTGCAACATTCATCCTTTACTTTTCGTAAGCTTTTTCTAAAGACTGTATATATCCAGACTTTACTATCAGTCCTATTTTCTATTAACCTTTGTTCTACTGGTATTATTATTCCTGTAATAAATACCATGCTGATTTTAACTTTCTATGCTTTGTCTTAATGTCTAGAGTGATTGAAGTAATAAGGTAGATTTCTTTGAGCACCTAGTGCAGCCAGAGATTTGCCATTACGTCTGTGCCTCGAGGTTTATTAAGGGTTGAGGGTGAGAGCTCCACCCAATACTAGGGAACAGTATGTAAAGTAAGGCATTCTTGGCTGATAAATGGCCTATAGTCAATGCTGAGCCTTTGTATGTTTAAATGTATTCTTGGAGACCAAAAGTAATATTTAGGTCTGAGATATCTTTAAAGCATTGTATGTTGTTCATGCCGATAATAAGTAAGTCTCTTGAAGTGCTGAGAGAGTGACAGGCTGTGTTATTCCCAAGGCACTTGTGTGGTTTAAAGTGCTAGAATGCTAGAGGTTAACCAGCTGTGTGTGTGTCATTCATGGGGAACTGTTTGTGATTAGGATCTGTGTGTATGTAAGTCTCATGAAGTCATAGGAGAGTGACAAGTTGTGTTATTCATAAGGCACTTGTGTGGTTTAAAGTGCTAGTGATTAACCAGCTGTGTGTTTGTCATTCATAGGGCACTGTTGTGGTTAGGGTCTATGTGTATGCGTATAGTTATGTATGCATGTGTTATCCTTAAGGTGCAACAGTAGATCAACCCAGTAACAAATCTGATGAGTACACTTACCCCTAGGTAAAGTACCACGATAATACATGCGCGTATTATTAAATAACTGTCTCCATAGCAAGAATATTAACACAATAAAAATGTTTAAAAGGAAAAAGAACTAATTCTTACCCATGTAACATGTATAAATCTTGGCTTCATTCAGTAAAAATATAGCATAACCTGTATGTAAATTCTGTATGAATACAAATAAGTTAGAAACTGGGAAATAACGGTTTGCTTAATTAAAGTTGGAGTCCAGGTAAGACAAGAAATGAGTTGGGCCCAAAATCTTCAGCCACAATGGGACCCCAGGAATTTACTTGAGAAACACTGGTTTAGACTAAGATAAAATAATAAACATGAGTGTCGTAATGTGTATCAAAATGCTCATTGACTTCTGCTTTTTAGAGGTAAAGATGAAACTTTTTGAGGGATCAAGACATCAGTCCATATATGTGTATGTTCCAGACTGATGTTAATAACTTTAATTTTGTATGGTTTAGTGTGTCCCAAACTACACTTGAGTTTGCAAATGGAATTGATCAACCTTTGGCAGAATATTCAGTTTTTCATGGAATTTTACTTTTATTCTTATTTGCTAAACAAATCATTTTGCTTTCTGAATAGCTATTACTCTAACAAAATATATTCATTCTAGACCACTGATCCTAGAAATGCTGTACAAAAAATGTGCCGAGAAGGTAACAAGCTTTACCATCCACTAAACTCCACCTGCATAATTCAGCATCTTAGTTTCCCCTTTTCAGCATTTTTGTGCTCACCTTGAGGTCAGTGGTCTCCATCAGTCAGTGTAAATATTCAATAAACCTACCACTGCTTAGCTGAAAGCTACTGAATATTTGCGGATGTGGATGTAAACTAGCAATGATTTTCTAGATTTTATAATCCTTTATGAAAACAGGTTGGGTGTTCCTACTGTGAAAACTAAAAAAACAATAACATTCTGCAATAGAATTTTAATAAAAAGCTACAGTGGTGTGAAAAACTATTTGCCCCCTTCCTGATTTCATATTCTTTTGCATGTTTGTCACACAAAATGTTTCTGATCATCAAACACATGTAACCATTAGTCAAATATAACACAAGTAAACACAAAATGCAGTTTTTAAATGATGGTTTTTATTATTTAGGGAGAAAAAAAATCCAAACCTACATGGCCCTGTGTGAAAAAGTAATTGCCCCCTTGTTAAAAAATAACCTAACTGTGGTGTATCACACCTGAGTTCAATTTCCGTAGCCACCCCCAGGCCTGATTACTGCCACACCTGTTTCAATCAAGAAATCACTTAAATAGGAGCTGCCTGACACAGAGAAGTAGACCAAAAGCACCTCAAAAGCTAGACATCATGCCAAGATCCAAAGAAATTCAGGAACAAATGAGAACAGAAGTAATTGAGATCTATCAGTCTGGTAAAGGTTATAAAGCCATTTCTAAAGCTTTGGGACTCCAGCGAACCACAGTGAGAGCCATTATCCACAAATGGCAAAAACATGGAACAGTGGTGAACCTTCCCAGGAGTGCAGAGCAAAAATTACCTCAAGAGTGCAGAGACGACTCATCCGAGAGGTCACAAAAGACCCCAGGACAACGTCTAAAGAACTGCAGGCCTCACTTGCCTCAATTAAGGTCAGTGTTCAAGACTCCACCATAAGAAAGAGACTGGGCAAAAACGGCCTGCATGGCAGATTTCCAAGACGCAAACCACTGTTAAGCAAAAAGAACATTAGGGCTCGTCTCAATTTTGCTAAGAAACATCTCAATGATTGCCAAGACTTTTGGGAAAATACCTTGTGGACTGATGAGACAAAAGTTGAACTTTTTGGAAGGCAAATGTCCCGTTACATCTGGCGTAAAAGGAACACAGCATTTCAGAAAAAGAACATCATACCAACAGTAAAATATGGTGGTGGTAGTGTGATGGTCTGGGGTTGTTTTGCTGCTTCAGGACCTGGAAGGCTTGCTGTGATAGATGGAACCATGAATTCTACTGTCTACCAAAAAATCCTGAAGGAGAATGTCCGGCCATCTGTTCGTCAACTCAAGCTGAAGCGATCTTGGGTGCTGCAACAGGACAATGACCCAAAACACACCAGCAAATCCACCTCTGAATGGCTGAAGAAAAACAAAATGAAGACTTTGGAGTGGCCTAGTCAAAGTCCTGACCTGAATCCAATTGAGATGCTATGGCATGACCTTAAAAAGGCGGTTCATGCTAGAAACCCTCAAATAAAGCTGAATTACAACAATTCTGCAAAGATGAGTGGGCCAAAATTCCTCCAGAGCGCTGTAAAAGACTCATTGCAAGTTATCGCAAACGCTTGATTGCAGTTATTGCTGCTAAGGGTGGCCCAACCAGTTATTAGGTTCAGGGGGCAATTACTTTTTCACACAGGGCCATGTAGGTTTGGATTTTTTTTTCTCCCTAAATAATAAAAACCATCATTTAAAAACTGCATTTTGTGTTTACTTGTGTTATATTTGACTAATGGTTAAATGTGTTTGATGATCAGAAACATTTTGTGTGACAAACATGCAAAAGAATAAGAAATCAGGAAGGGGGCAAATAGTTTTTCACACCACTGTATATGTGCTCGCTAGCCTCCTTAAGAACTTGAGGATAAATAT
>JANRMT010062842.1:17508843-17532356 GCA_026402145.1 Polypterus bichir lapradei | reverse complement strand
TTTCTGTTCAGTATTAGAATGCAGCAATGATACTATAATTAGGCTTCTGATGAAACAGTAAGCAAAGGGATTTCAGTTATTAATTGAAAAGACAGAGTAAATTCCATTGAATTTCTGAATGTTAAATTATCTATGAAGTAATTAATATGCTTTCTATAAATGTCCAGCTACACTTTATCTAGTCCATGTTTGCATGTAAAATCCTGCTGGCTTATTTTTGGCTTCTAATTTCACACATTCTGACCTAGAATGATGGATCATTTACGCAGATGTTTCATTATATTATTTTTTGCCTATAGTCTCCTTTGCTGAGTAAGAATAGGATGGAAGCATAATAAAAATTAGTAAAATAATTACTGTAATTTGTGAGAAAGGCACAGTCATGAAGTAGAATTTACAATAGGTAACAGATCTCTGAAAGTAGTCTGACAGTGGAAAATGGAATATTTCAGCAATATCATTTCAATACAGCTATTATACAGTATATACTGTATATTGTAATAAATGCAACAGAATATGTTATGTATGAATAACAGATCTTTTGAACCTGGGACTAGTGTCTGTAAGACTGGTGTATCAGGTTTGGGTCTCTGTGATGTCCCCTACAGGTCATAACATATTTAATCTGTATACGTCAGCATTTTTATTTATTTTCCACATCTTGCTGAACCTCTACTCCCAACAATCCAATGTCTAACCGGCAACAACAGGCATATCGAAGATTACACTCTAAATACAATTTAAGTCCAATACATCTTAACCTCTACGTGATTTTGACTTGTAGATTATCAGTCTCTATGGTAAGAAAAAAAATAAAGAGGAAATCTACACTATCCACATGACAGTAATGTCAGTCTTAAATAGAGAGATGACTTTCTTGCTAATATAGTATACTAACAACAGCTAGATCATTGTTTTTATGTGCAGGTGTTATACAGTCTCTTACTTTATTGCAGTTTACCAATCAATTCTTTCTAAAAGTGACAGACTCCATATTGTACCAAGAGAGTGTCACTGAACACTCCAGTAATGTCACAGAGAGCATTAACATAAATCTGTACACTTTTCATAGATGTAAAACTCACAAAAGAGGTCATTAAAGAAGGAATTCAAAGTACAACCACATCACACAAGAAGAAGACTTGTTCCCATTACTTACTTTAAAGGTTTGAACTCCCTTTCTGTCTGGAGAATGGCTTGCTCACCTCTCCAGTACTACAAGCGCTATTCTTTTTCAATGCCTCTTTTTCTTTCTCTCACAACTGAATTTCTTTCACCCACCATTGAGGCTATACACAAGGCTATAATAACAATAACGATAACCTTTCTTTATATAGAACTAGCTGTGTAACCCAGTTTTGCCCGTGAAAACTCAATGGGCCTCAGTTATAGTGCCATTGGTTATCATGATGTATCAGAAGTACTATGTAATTAAGTATTTTTCTTTACACAATATTTGTAATATATACTTTTAATTTGTAATTTTTTTAATCGGGTTACTAGTATTAGTTCACTTGAGGTGCTTACTATATAGTACATGCTATATACGGTATTTGGTGGTGTTGGTATAAAAGAGATTGCAGCAGAACTCCATATAAAAGTACTTAAATATATCACCACTAGTGGTATTCAGTAATGTTACAAAGGTGAATTAAATTTAACTCATTGAAAGAAATAAAAAAAGTGCCTAAAAATCTCAACACTCCATTACATCAAAGCCTATAATTAGCACTGCCTAAGTATACAGTGGGTTTAAATAAATGTCTGCTAAAAAAAAAAAAGTTACTAATTCCTTGTACTCCTTGTATTGTGAACTTAATGATGATATGCAGGTGGACAACAGTGTTGACTTTTCAAAATAACAAGGCTGTGCATGCTTAGCAAAAATGTGGTGCAATTAGTTTATCTCAGATCATGATATATGTCATATGTGACACACCCCCAGTCCATTGAAGCAATTGACATTTCTGTACAATGTTTTTCCCCATTTCTAACTGTGCTCATTTCACAAAGGTGACATTCCTCTTCTTTTCTAATCACACTCAATTCGTGAAGGGGGAAACTCCCCTTGCTCTTCAAATACTGGCTGTAGGTCGTCAAGGAATTTATAAAAGTAAAACTGGATCCCAAGACCATAAAGGTTGAGAAGCACTACTCTAAAATAAATGCTGTAACCCAGAAAGAGACAATGAAATTATTATCTTAAAGTCGTTGAAGAAAACAAAAACACAGCTGTTGCTACCTTTGATGACATGACACTTTTAGCGATACTCTTTTTTTAAAACTTGTGAGTGGTGATGAAATTGTCTGTAGAAGCATACTGGCTAATGGGAGTTGTAGTACCGACTTTGAAATTTGCACAATACCCTTCTTACTGCATCAGTTGCGCAAAATTGACTATGCAGTCACAGCTCACAGCATAACGCCATAACACATCTTCTTTGAGCTTCACTGTACTTTTTTTCCTTTTACTTAGCTTCTCAAGATGATCTCCATTTTCATAAACAAGTATGCATCATTTCTTCCATAGATCACTGTCAACTCTGTGGTGAAACAGGGGAGGTGGTGTATTAGAATATTCCATTCGCTAGATCAGCGATTCTCAAACTTTTTCTCCTTGTGAACCCCTTCAAAAAACAGGAATAAATTGGCGAACCCCCTGTGTAGTCATTACGATATAGTAAATAAAATTGTTATTAAAATTTATTTTCCATATTGAATAAGAAATGATTCATAATGAAAAACCTAAACATAATTGTAAAACATTTACAAATAAACATTAATTAAACTAAAGTGATAGCTACAAAAAAATAAATACAATAAAACAGAACGTTCATCATAGTAAAGCTGAAAACAAAACGGAATTATCTTTAATGTCAATGAATACCAACTGTTTCTTAGCTAACTTAGGTTAAACTTGAAAAAAACTCTCAATGGGATATTTGTGCCTGTTTGGTGGAACAAAGAAATTCAAAATTTGGTTCGATGTCTGAAAGTTTGAGTCTTAGATCAGGTTCTGCATTTAACCTGTTTCTGTATTTATTTTTCAGGTAAGTGTATGTTGAAAATCCTTCCTCACACAGATATGATGTACAAGAGGGTAATAAAACTTTAATGGTTTTTTCTGACAGGATATTAATTTCTTACACTGAGCCAAAAGTCAATTAAAGAGTGATCTTTAAAAACAACTTTTAGGGAACTGTCAGAGGATAAATCAATGAGCTTTTCTTTTTCCAGTAAAGTTATAGAAGTATATGAACTTATATCTCCTTGAAAAGGACTACGTATCCAGTTGATCGATCCAGATATATTAGGTCTATTAGGAAAATAGTCATAGAAAGTTAATTGAAGCTGTTTGAGATGTTCAGTGATATCCCTTTTAATATTTTCGTTAAGTTGCATTTCATTTTCTGATAAAATGCTGCTGAGAGAACCATAACATTCATACTCATTCATCTGCAGACACTGAATCCAAAAGTTAAACTTTTTTAGCATGACTTCTATTCTATCATGCACACTGAAAATGGTGACACCTGGCCCTTGTAAAGACAGATTTAAATTATTTAATTTAGACAAAATGTCAACTAAGTATGAAAGTTTTTGTAGCCAAAGAATATCGAATATACAAGAGGACAAATGAAAAGGATGGTCAAGAAAGAATGCTTCAACTTCTGACTTCAATTCAAGCAAGCGGGTCAAATATTTTCCATGAGAAAGCCATCTAACTTAGAGAAACGTGAAGGCTTCCAAAGTCCTCACAAAGCGCCTGGAACAGACAGGAGTTTGTAGCATGCGATTTTATAAAATTTACAATTTTTACAGCGTCGGTTAAAACATTGGCCAACTCTACAGGAATACGTTTACATGCTAGTATTTGTCTAAGAATACAGCAATAAGTCCATTCAATATTCTCGTTGATCTTCTTTACTCGCTCCACAAGACCAGAAAATTTTCCGGTCATTGATCTGTGCATACACCCAAGCAAAAATACCAGTTTATTCCATTTCTTTCAAAATAACCATTGATCATATCGAACATTGCTTCTCCTGTTGTAGTGGTTTTCATAGGTTTTGCAAATAATACATCTTCTTGAATGGAATTCTTAAAAATATATCAAATATAAACAAGCAATACTTGTAGCGGCGTTTGCTACATCGGTTCACTCGTCAAGTTGGATCGCAAAATAATTCAATTTTATTCTTTTCAAAAGTTCACTTTCCACATCATTTGCAAAATCATTAATTCTTCGTGACACTGTTGTTTGATAAGGGAACCGGGTCAATTTTCTTTGCTGCTTTGTTTCTCCATTGGTTCAATCAAATTTTCTGCCACTGTATGTACTTGTCCAGATCTTTCAGTTCTGTAACTTACTCTAAATGATGCCTCAAGAGCATTTTTAGGCTACTATCTCCGTTTGAAGCTGACAGGAAAGAAGAAACACTGCACTTTTTATTACCTGCTAATTTTCTTTTAAAATAATCTACAGGTTTATCCTTGTTCGTTGGATGTTTTGTTTCAATGTGTCTACGAAGCAGTGATGGTTTTAAACTGGTGTTGGCCAGAACTTCATTACAAATTACACAAAGTGGTTTAGGTTCTGACTCATCCCCGGTAAAATAAAAATCCATTCATAAAAAGTCGCTGTCATATTTTCATTTCTTCTCTTTTGTCTTACTATGTTCGCCTATTTTTTCTTGCTTTCAGTCTGGAGAGACGGTAGCTCACTACAACTTTCAGAAAAACAAGCAATTGATTGCTCGTCCAGCTTTTTGTTAGACTTGATAAACTATCCGTTTTTAACTATCGATCCATAATAAAATTATTAAGTAATAATTATTCACTTTCACATTCGACGTGCACACGTTTAAGTAAAAAGTCTTTATCGTAATTTATTTACACATACTATTCACTACCAATTTATCTTAATAAAATCACTCATGGTTCTTAAGCGCGTCGCACGATTCAATTCGACTCTACTCTCCCTTGTCTGATCGCAGCATTTTTGTATCGGCAGACGTTATTCTTGTTCTTTCAAGAGCATTCGGGGTTCTCAGTTCACTGAATTGGAAGTTTCCGGATCATACAATAATGTACACACATCGCCAGCGGCGTAGCATCTCATTGCGTTACAGATTGTTACCTGTTGCGACTCGACAATTTTGTAAAATCTTCTGTTGCAATGCGTAAGTGACTGAGGTAATATTCATGAATTTGACATTTAATTGATTTATTGACCTATTTTTATTATTGTATTATTAATAGTACTGTGAATATATTTGCCTACATTTAATATTTCGTTATATTTTTTACGTTTGGAATTTAAAATTCCACCATTACAATATTTTTGGGAATCACTGCGCTAGATCTTTACTAATGACAAACAACAACAATTAAAAAAACATGGGTCAGCTAATTTTCTTTTTCCTACAACATCATCATATTTTATTCAAATCAGTGAAAGTATTTCTGAAATTTTGGAGCATTTAGTGTTTAGTTTTTCTAGTATGGATTTTTTTAACCCCTAAATATTGATATTTAGAAATGTCCTTTTTTGGTGGATGCCTACTGCTGCTTGAGTGAGTTAGTACAGGCATGTCAAACTCACTACCATTGGTGGGCCGCTTTGACTGCCATGCGTGGGTCAGCAGGCCGCACTGTAACAAATACTATTATACTATTATGCAAAGTTACTGTAGCTTTCTTTCCAATACTGAAAACTTTAAAAAAATGTAACACTTAAAGTTTAAAGGAAAGCAACTTATTTCCATACAGTCTCTGTACAATAATTAGAGCCTTAGCCTCTTAGCTAGGTCCTTATATAGGAGTCTTACAGTCTGAGATATATTTGTTTTGTCCCAACACTTGGCATCTCTTGTTAGTAACCAGTTTGTCAATATCAGGCTTGAAATCTTGTACAGCTGCAACTTTTATGAGGGATGAAAGGTGCTCGACAGTAAGTCTTGAGCGATGTGGGGTTTTGGTAGCCTTAACAAAAACAATTGCTCACTAAGGTAAGTGCTTCCAAACATAGACAGTACTCTCGATGCCAACTTACGGATCTGCACATACAAGGGTGGCTGGTAAGCATACAAGCCTGGCACACCAACTTTGTTGTAGAATAGAATCTGACTGCAGTTCAATCAATTCGATTTGGATATTCTCAGGCGCATTCTCAACATTTTAAGCGTATGGTGACGTAAACAGCGCAAAGTTCTGTTCGTGTGAACTGAAATTGCGAAAACGCTCACTGAATTCATTTCTCAGTAATTCAAGTTGGAAAACAAATCCTCCAAAAGTCAAATTGTCATTTGAATGCTTAAGACTTATTGACATGTAGGAAAATGGACAAGATTCTCATTTCTATAAGCCGATATGCGAAAAGCCCCCTGACCTACACTAATTTTACAAACTCAAAATCACAAAAATTTGTTAATAAACAACTCCCCAACTTCTCGTGTCCACTTCAGATCTTCAGCTGTAGTCTGCACTAACTGTTCGTTACAATACTAGCACAAAATTACATAAAACTAGAGCAAAGAAACGTGAAAATATGCCAGCTATTACTACTCATGATGGTCAGTTCTGCCCAGTGGCCAGTTTCAGCAGCCCAGCCAGTAGTGTAGCCTGCCAGGCTGCTGCAGCCTAGCACTTCAGTTGTGACGTCGCGGCTCATTAACTTTGTTCAAGGCTCATTTGCAGTTGCATGCCTAGGGTATCAAGGAGCTGACGCTACAACTATACTAGCAGATGACGTTTCCGGTACTGTAATACCATGGGAAAATGCGCTTTTTTCAGAAGCTGGACGTAAGAAAAGTCAATAAGTAACGCCAAAGATGCAGATTGATTCAATCACAAACGATAGTAATCATTTTGTACAAGTTTAATGCTAACTAGGATCTGTCATGCGGGCCGCACAGATTTCTGTCAACTTTGCATTATATATATATATATATATATATATATATATATATATACCTGTATATATTTTTTGAACTGCATAAATCTTTAAAACACACACAAGAGGCAAGGCAATGATCAGAATGATAAAGTTTGCCATAAAGTAGAACACTACTTAAAAGCAAACTTACACAAATCTGCTTTAAAATTCCTGTGGTGGGCTGGCGCCCTGCCCAGGGTTTGTTTCCTGCCTTGCGCCCTGTGTAAGCTGGGATTGGCTCCAGCAGACCCCCGTGACCCTGTAGTTAGGATATAGCGTGTTGGATAATGGGTGGATGGATGTTTTAAAATTCTTATGAAAATGTTAAGTGCATTTAATAGCTCTCAGCATATAAGAGAGAGAACTTCAGAGCTCAGAGCTGAAGTAGTGAAAGGTGGTCCCCACACTCTTCAGCTGCGACATAGGAATAACCAATAACTGTTGTTGGATGACCTTGGTTATCTGGTTAGAACATGTGTGATAATCATACCACTAAAACAGGAAGGGGAAACACAATGAAAACATCTAAAAAGCAATGCAGGAATCTTGAAATCAATTCAAAAAGCTATAGGAAACCAATAAAGAGCTTAAGATGCTGGTGCAATATGATCCCTCATTTTTGTGCATGTTATAATTCTAGCAGCAGTATTCTAAACTTATTGCAAATTTGCAAACAAATTTGTGGGTATGCCATATAAGACAGACTCTGAGTAATACAGGCTAGATAGCACAAAGCTCATATAAATTTCTTACTGTCGCAAGTAGAGAGAATGTTGAGAACCTTGACAGTATAAATAATAGATACTCAGATGTTTTACAGATATTACTAATATGGCTCTTAAAACTGAGACCTCGCTGAGATTCTTGATGTATTTCACCTTGTCTAAATAAGACAGTATATTCTTTCTGTGAGCCTCAGTTCCATTAACAAGCACTTCTGTTTCATGCCCATTTAAATGCAAAACATTCTGAGACAGCCACATGCTGTAGCTGTCATCAATGCAGTCAAATAGAGATCATCAGGAAATGACAAATACAGATGTGTCTTATCGGCATCCTGATGATAATAAGTGTTACATATTTTAAATTTTAAGGAAAGCACATACACTGTCTATTAAATAATAAGGTATATTTCTTTAGCATGAAGTGAAGTGGAAATCAATCAAAGAAGTCAGTGAAGTTACTGTTGAGCACTTTAAAGATACTGAAAGAAAAGTGAAGGGATTGTAGATGTTTGGAATTTCAAGATGACAAGCCTGTGAAAAAGAATAAACAATCAACATCCCTGAGTCAGAAAAAAGACCTTGGCTGAGACATCACACTCTTCATGGTACAACGTGATACCTGGAAACCTGGTGCAACATAGTATTCATGATCACTTAAGTTTGAACTGAACGAGTTGAAGAAGAAGACTGAGAGAGTCTAATCCAGTCAGTTCAGCCAGTCAAGTCAAATGTAATGGTCATCAGCACCAAAGGCCGCGCTGACATCCAAGAGAATCAGGATAGACCAGTCTTCTCAAGCTTCTATTAATTCTCAGGTCCCACTACTAATTCTGTGTGAACATGAGCAAGTCAATTCACCTACCTGTACTCCAAATGAGAAATTATATAAATAAATGAATGCAACATTGTATCTCAGATGTTATAAGTCACCTTGGATTAATGCGTCATTCTAATAAGATAAAAATAATAATAAGGTCATTCTAAACTTGGAGAAGTGCTGCGTTAGAATTACTTTATCAAGAAATAGAAGGTTGGACACTGGTCTATAATTAGAGTACAGAAGTGTCAGCATTAATTTTCTTCATTTGAGGCTTGACAATTGTTGTTTTGAGGCTATATGAAAAAATTGAAGATACAGAAAATGATTGGCACTGTTCAAGAAGTCAGATGAAAAGATGATCATAACTTGTTTTGAAAGGGTCAAGAGAGCTATGTGAAAACTCTAAGAGTGATATAACATTAATGTTTTTAAAATCTGCAAAAAAGTGGACAAAATACTCTTGGTCAAACAGCATGTATTAATGAGGTACTAATCATTCTGAAAGGGTGACTATTTGTTATATTTTCTCTTACAGCAGTAAATATATGTATATCTAAAAATACTGCAAACTCATTTCATTTTGAAGTGTAAGGAGTGAAATCTGAGGAGAAGGATTATTCAATCTATCAATAGCAGAAAAACGAATTGTAGATTATTTTTGTGATTGTCACATAAATTTTCTAAGCAAGATGCATTACAACATTAAGCATTTTTAAATGGTGTGTGTATATGGCATGTTTATGTGTTATCTTTGTGTGCATCTATTGCCTCATTGCTCATGTACAGTCTCTTTCCAGTTTTAAAACGGTAGTAATATTTATTTGAGGGGCTTTGACTTTGCCTGTGACAGTCTTGGTTTTGAGTGGATAAAACAATATTAATATATTCAGTGAGCCTAAAATTAAAATTTCTCAATTTGAACATCACAGGAAGAATGTGTGAAAGGACAAGGGGTGTCCATCATATCAATAATTGCAGCAGAATCAGCAGTAAGGAAATGCTTAGTAATAATCCTCAAATCACACTTTGTATTTGTGCAGATAGACATACCAAGAAAGACATACTAATCTGCAAAATTTGCAACATCAACTATTTGTGCAACCTTGACCCAAATTAAATTTGAAGATATTAGAAGCAGTGGCATAGCTAGGGGCGGGTGGAGGGGGCGGTCTGCCCCAGGTGGCACATTTTTGGCGGCAGCATTACTAGCCAACAGGCTCAGTACAATTTGTGTGTAAGCAGCAGGGTTCGGAAAAATATCACTCATGAATGAACAAAGTAAAATTCTCTGATTTTTATCCACAAATGCTTCAAAAATAATTTTCAGACTGTCCTTCTGTGTTGGCATCGGACACAGCAGTTGAAATTTATGAGGCAAAAATAAACATAAACATTACACTGATAATAATTTCTAGGAAGATAAACAACTAATTTACAATTTTGTTTTGTTATCAATCCGAATGCGTTCTTACTCTGTGCAGAAAACATCCCCACCTATCACTTGTACACTACACTGGTTCTGGTTTTCGCAGTGTAATTATATTAAACTAATAACCAGAACATGGCTTATCAGTGTGTCTATACTATATTCTTGTCTAGATGATGCTTATAAATAATTATATGTAAAAAATGATTGCTGTTTCTCTATATATGAATAAATCGATCTGCAAAACTTATCTTAATTTTTCTCTATCCGTCATTTTAATTTTCTATTTAAATAGGTTAACATATTCAGATATGCTGGAAGGTGGCAAACTGAAGCATCGCCCCGCTCCAAGCGTCACAAACTCAAACTACGGCACTGCTTAGGAGCATGGGGAACTCAGAAACCATAGGTTCAGCAGCCATATCTATATAGAAATTAAAATCACATATAAATAAAACAGTAAAAAATCAATTAAAGATTATAGAAATCAAATCAAATTAGAACAGCTTGATCACTCTTGAAATGTACTGCAAGATATCCAAACATAGAAAACTAGGCAAATTGCTATCATATAGATAGGAACCCTGACACCCTTTTTTAAACCCTTAAAACACTAAAGATTTTAAAAATGCTCAGAGGTTTCTTTGAACACGGATAAGATACTTTATCAAGCAAAGTCTCTGCCTGAAAAACAAAAAAAGCAAGTTTATTTTCCTCAATTAGCTGGCCAGTTATTAAACAGTCCCTGGACATTCAATGCAGCTGATTTAAGAGGCTAAGTATAAAGTTAGTGCATATATTTCACAATATAAATACATTTCCTCGTAATTAAATTACACTTAATAGATTAGTAAGGAAGCCAGGCCACCAGCCACTGCTAACAACTGGTTTATTCTGAAAAGCAGCATGGTTACCTCCACATCAGCTGTTATAACAGATAGCATTCACAGGATGTACTAGAGATGAGGGAAATCTGATTTTTGGGAAAATTGTTTGCCAGGCTTGTCCAGAAACATCTTACAGTCCTCTGTCTTATCTCTCAACTTTGATGTAAATGAAGGCAGGGTGCTTCACATCTTGCTGTTGTCCACGTCTTGGATGAAGAATGCCACTAATGTTAGAATGTGAACTACCAGCTTTAAAAACTTTTTTACAATCTCAGAAAAGGTTAAACTTTCCTATGAAAATCATTCTTTGGCCAGCATGCTTACAAACAGGTGAAATATTGAATCCAATTAGTCAGCTAAACCATTCAGTTCCTACGCCATTTATTGGTATTGGACCTGATATTTATTTAGAAAAAGTCAAGCTAATCAAGGAGAAAACAAATTGCCTGTTAGAGGCTGCATACACTATAATTTTTTCAGCATTTCAGCTCTATGGGATTTTACTTGTTTTGTTACAAGCAGTACCACTACGAAAGTAAAATGTTTTAATGATCTTGTTTTCACATCTTTGGTGATTTAGTCCCATATAAGTAAAATAACTTTGACTTTGGTTTCTACATGTGCAGTGGAGAGATGTTGGGTATATTGGGAAAGAATATTAAAGACAGAGCTGCCAGGCAAGAGAAAAAGATTGTTGTGTTCATTTGTAGTTCTGCCAGAATGCTAGGGTGAGTTTTTAAAAAATGTGTTGCCTGTTGAAGGGATAGCAAAGGAGTTTTGAATAAAAGAATGCTCTTCTTGATTGGAGATCAGTGTGTGCTTGTCGTAAAATAAAGAAGTTAACGTTCTGAGGTATCCATGGCTGGCTAATTATTTTACCCTGCTCTGGTCACAACAAAGAGGAAGGCCTACGAGAAGGTTTATGGATGTGGTAAGAGAGGACATGCAGGTGATGGGGGTAACAGAGCAAGATGCAGAGGACAGGAAGATATGGAAAAAGATGTTCTGCTGTGGCAACCCCTAACGGGAGCAGCCGAAAGAAGAAGAAGTACAATAACTTTGACAGGCAACTTTGGAAATTATGACACAGCTTCACAATTTCCCCTCAGGTAATTTTGTGAACACCAGCACCACTTACAGCTGCCAGACTGTGAAGTTGTCTTAGTAGTCCAAAAGAAACGCAAAGGGTTTACTTCCTACAAAACGTGATGAGAGTTGCTATAGTTCAAACACTACAGCAGCCAAGGCAAAGCAGACAAAGATTAATGAAAGGCTGGGAGCACATTCATGGATGTATGTTTTGGCCACACTAGGAGTAAAAGCTATAATATTTGGTTCAGTTTAGCTTCATTTTATAGTAAGGAGAATCTCTGTTTGAGCTAATGGTTGGTTGGGGGGGGGGCCGGCCTGAAGGCAAACAAATAAAAATTATATTATTTGCCAGTGTGTGCTATTGTGACATTTTACTGTATTTGTGTTGCATTCTTGAATGCAAGCTGTGTATAGGCAATGGTGTTTTTCTCTAGTTGCCTATTCACATAATAATAATAATACATTTTATTTATTTGTAGGCGCATTTCTAAACACTCAAGGACACCGAACAATAGACAAAATACAGATTATAAACAAAAGTAAAATACAAAAGTTAAAATCAGACAGAGCAATTGTAATCAAAGAGAAAAAGTTTAGATTTGAAAAGTGAAAATGATTTAAATATTTCTAAGCTCAGGTGGTAGTGAGTTCCAAAGCTGGGGAGCAGAGCAGCTGAATGCTCTACTCCCCATAGTGGTAAGACAGACGAAGGGGACATTCAATTGGATGGAGGAAGAGGATCTAAGGGTACGGGAGGGAATGGCAACATGGAGGGGCAAGGCTGTGTATAGCCTTAAAAGTTAGTAGGAGAATTTTGAATTGAATTCAGAACTGAACTGGAAGCCAATGAAGCTGCTGCAAACGGGAGTGATATGGTGAATAGAGGGGGTTCTAGTAATGATGCGGGCAGCTGAATTCTGGACCAGTTGAAGCTTATAAAGAGATTTGCAAGAAAGACCAAAGAAAAGGGAATTGCAATAATCCAGACGAGAAGTGACCAGGCTATGAACTAGGACAGCAGTGGTGTGAGAAGTGCGGGAGAGGCGAATACGATTAATGTTACGCAAGTGGAAATATGCAGACCGGGAGATGTTATTGATGTGGAACTGAAAGGATAAAGTACTGTCAAGGATGACACCTAGACTCTTAACCTGTGGGGAAGGGGAGACAGAGGAATTATCAATAACAAATGAAAAATGATCAGTTTTGGATAATGTTGATTTTGTACCAATGAGGAGAACCTCAGTTTTGTCACTATTTAATTTAAGGAAATTTAAAGAAAACCAGGATTTGATTTCTGCAATCAGAAAGTGAGAAGGATGGAAAGGAAGCAGTAGGTTTGCTAGTGAGATAAAGCTGGGTGTCATCAGCATAACAGTGGAAGCTAATATTATATCTATGAAAGATATTGCCAAGGGGAAGGAGGTAAATAATGAAAAGGAGGTGCCCCAGGACAGAGCCCTGGGGAACACCTGAAGTAACAGCGGTGGGTTGGGATGTGAAAGTTTTAAGCTGAACAAACTGAGTGCGGCCTGAGAGGTAGGATCTGAACCAATCTAGTGGAGTGTAGGTAATGCCAATCGAAGATAATCTATTGAGAAGAGTAGTGTGACAAAAAGTGTCAAAGGCTGCACTCAGATCAAAGAGGATGAGAATAGTAATTAAACCAGAATCAGCTGCCATAAGGATGTCATTAGTAATTTTTATAAGTGCTGTTTCTGTACTGTGGAGGGGACGAAAACCAGACTGGAACTGTTCATACAGATTATTTAGAGATAAATGAGAATGAAGTTGAATAGCCACTATTTTTTCAAGAATTTTGGAAATGAAGGGTAGATTAGAAATAGGATGAAAATTACTGAAATTAGTCGGATCGGCACCAAGTTTTTTCAGTAATCTAAAACAAATTAATTGTTTAAATTATGTAGAGTGTAGCTTCTACTCAGCTAGTATAATGAAGTTAATAAACTAATGTCCTATAAAACAAATAAACATCAGGACTTGGTGGCATAGTGCACTTTTAAATGACTTGTCTGTAGGTTGATTCTTAGCAAGAGTTTGGGCTTGGGATCTTTCTCTATTTTGTGCCTAGAAAGGGCAATTCAGAAAACATTTTTTCCATCAGGTTGGATGGTAATGATTTTCCTTCTGCCAGTCCTCCAAGATATCCCTCTTCAAAGGGCAACATGACCCTAATTCCTGCAATAACTTGCACCTCCCTTTTGACCTAGAGGTATTCATGGCATGTCTTTCTATGTGGCACATTCAGATAAAATGCCTGAGGAGCACAAGTGCCGGGTTTACCCACAAGGATAAGCAGAAATGAAGTACCATTGGCAATGTGAATGTTACCTTCTTTCCTCTGTCAGGAATCAGATAGTGGATAAAAAGTTAAGCTATGCTGATGTATCTTTAGTTTGTGGTGACACGGAGACTGAGATAACACATGATGCTCAGACTCGAAGCCTTGCCAGAAAACATTTAATAGATGCCAGACACAGTGATCTGCAATGGTTTTCTTGATACTTTCAACCCCGCAAAGCTGAAACTAATTCTCACAATAACTTGCTCCAGTGATGTGTGGTGAGGTTCATGGCTGGTGAGGCACTTACTCCTTCAGAGTCAGATTTACAAATATTTGAACCCAAAAGAGTAGCTTATTCACTAATTGGCAGCATGTACATTGACTACTGGTTATATTTCATATTTCATCAGCATTTATCTTTACACACACATAGGTAAGGTACATATTTGGCTAAGAAAGAACTTTACATTTATGGTGGCAAGAGAGAGCGGAGAGAGCGCATTTGCTCTTCATCCTCCATGTGTTCTAAATTTGCCATTGCAATTCCACAATTCATACTCATCCAATACAAATGAATGTATAGACAGGTGTACAAAAAAAAAACGGAATTCAATTTTGACCTGAATTGAAATATTTAGTTTTTAAAAGCTTTTAATTCAGATGCTTTAATCAATTTTAATACAGACTGTTCAACAAAAGGATAACAAGAAAAACAAAAATAATATTTTATTTAAGGTAAAAATTTTATTTTTAAATGTCGGATTGTTTTGTTCTTAGTTTGATCCCATTTTTTAATAAAATTGAAAAGAATTTATGGTCTTACCTTTATTTGTAAATGAAGTCCATGCTCCTGTCCTTCTCCATGAAAATCTCCATCACTTTCTTGTAAAAGTCCTCCTTATTTGCCTTTAGTTTTAAAAGTCTTAATCTTTCATTTTGGCAGTCAGTCGGAACAAAAATGTAAAATAAATGGACCACTGCAGTGCACTTGACGTTCTGATATCTCTAACTTATTGGTGCTGAGAGCTTCTACATAGAAGAACAGCAGCTAGAGCGCCTGTTGGGCTAACATACGCCCCCTTCAGGGCGCCACAGTACTGTCTGCCTCACCTTGTGCCTTTTCACAGTAGTTTTATGTCCAATCAGCAAGACTAAATATGTTACACACATTCATTAAAGATATTAGCCATACTGTGGAAAGTCAGGGTTTATAATAAATGTGTCTGCAAATAGTAGATTGGTGAGATACAGAGAGACAGCAACAGGCACGCACCAATTGCATGCATCAGCCCAGTGTGTGAGGGACAGCGCAGTCCAAGGTGAGGTCTCGTCCCTGCCGCACCTCGCATTTCTCTCCTCTATTTGAACAGGAAATACGCCAATTCAGCGATTTTGACTATAAAAATTATCAAAATTATTGGAGTTATACAGAAAACAAATTTATAGCACAGACTAGTGGACACATTTATTTTATGTTATCATTATTAGTTTTTTTACTTTCATAATGACAGGTGAGGCTCTGCCGCCCCTGACCACATGTCCCTGAAAAAACTCCATGTACAAAAAAATCAGGACAAAAATAGAAGGAGAAAAGAAAGACAAAATACAAGGCAAATGGTAAGGAAAATTCAAGCAGGACAAACAAATCAAGAACCCCTTAACCTTCATGCAAAGACAGTGAAGAACATAAGAAATATAACATCTAGTTGTTTCAAGAAAGATCTGAAAAAGCTGAACCTCATCTGCTCCTTTTAGACATTGCTGCAATGTCACAAATAGCACAAGCATGGCAAGCACAGTGGGGCACCTGTATGGGCAGACTCATAGAGCGCAAATGCAAGCTAAGAAGCAGCCACAGTCCTGGCAATCATCGTGGTGACACAACAGCAAATGCAGAAAGCAACAGGAAAGTGCTTACGGTATGTCATAACTTACAAAATGAATAATAATAAAGTAAATTATTGGGCTGTGGCTAGATCTTACCCTGTCCTGCAGCAACTCTTAGTCTACTAATAAACTCTTCACAACATATGTCAATAGCATTTGTAATTAACCCCTGTAAAAAGTACTGGACGTGTTAGCAGTAGTGTGTTTTAAATAATTAAATAACCAATTTAATGTTTTTTTTTTCTCCTCTACTACACTTCTAAACAGAGCAACGTGTTTTTCTACTATATCACTGTGCCAAAAGTTGAATGCAAGGCCACAATTCACTAGCCTAATACTTATGACTCCAGTACAATCAACTTTAAAAATAAAGTGGAAAAATCCTGCCAAATGTCACAAGCTCCAAAGCTATGGCTTGGCAAAGTAATGAAAATGAAGTGTCCTCATGAGGTTTGGCTTCACCCATACCTGTCTTTCCTTTATCACGGATAGTCTTTCATTTTTAAATGCTTCCATCAAAATGTTATTATATCTCATTCAGGCATGATGAGAATCCTGAACCTATTCCAGCTGGAAAAACACTAGAAAAAATGATCATGGAGAATGGACCTACAGCATGTGATATTTTTGTTGAAAACATGATTGAAAAGGCAAATTTTCCTTTTGTTTTTATTCAAGTATTTTGTCTTTATCTATAGGCATTGTTTCCATAAAAATCTACTATTTGCCTGTTAAGAAAAGTCAACTATTTCCATGGGGTGTACTTAATTTTTCACATGACTGTATGGAAACACAATCCTAACTCTTGTGCCAGTTTAACAGCAGGTATTCTTTTACAAATATAAACAGAGAATTTGAAGGCAGTACTGTAAAATAAAGGATTATATATTTTACTGTATAACAAGACGCTGCCACAGTGTCTTAATGAAATGCACCAAATCGTGGCATAAACAAGAAGAACAGGGAAAACTGTTTTTGCCATTGGAATTAAAAATAAAACATAATTTCTTTTTATAGCAATGTAATGTGAGACTGGAAGCTTGAGTGTTTTAACAGATCTTTTTGCTATACTGGAAAAAGTGAATTTGTTTACAGTCTCTGAAAGTCTCTGACCCACATGTCTTGCATTTCTGAGTGCTTTACAAATGTTACCAATTAAAATAATTGAACCAATATGCCACAATACAAAAATTATTTTATCTATACTGAGAAAACATGCATTAAAAATACCACAGATAGAAAGTGATAGTAAAATGTGAAATCACCAAATTAGAAAGTACAGCTAAGTAACGAATAAAATTAGGATAGTAAATCCAATTTATAACCATCACATCATATGGTGTATGTAGAGTAAAGTGTAAGATTTACTAAAGTATGACAACTAATGTGTTATCCTTCAACATTTCAAGGAATGCAGAATGTGTTTAGAGTTTGTTTCTGGAGATCATAAAGCTTTGATTTTTAATTAGCTGCAGAATTTCAGTTGATTTGATTCCAATCTTGCTATTACACTGTTCCAAGAACCAAATTCAATTTCTGTTGTAGTTACTGTGTGTGTGGTGTATACTTATTCTTCACACTGCCTTTATGACAGTGGCGCCTTAGTGTTAAGTGTCAAGTTTAAGGGGCAATGCAGAGGAAATTAGAGAAGATGTAAAACCAATGGCACAGACTCTCTGTGGTCATTAAAGATCCCTGGGCACTCTATGTAAAGAGCAGGGTGTATCCCAATGTCCAAGTTAAATACTCTCCACATCCCAGTCTTTCTGGCACCCTAATCATCCCCTGTCTCTAATTGGCTATCTCTCTCACCCCTTAACCACCTAATAGCTAATGTGTGGTGAGTGTACTGATGCAAAATGGCTGCCTTTACATTGGTGGTGGTTGAATTGGTCCCCACTCTCTATGTAAAGCGTTTTGAGTAGTGAGGAAAGCACTATGCAAATGTAAAGAATTATTAAAGAATTATTAGAGTAAACCACAAGGGTGTACCAAGGAGAATGTCTTTCATGAAAACTAAGTATTGATGATAGTTATACTCTTTTATATTTATTTGTGGCGAGATTTAAGCGCTAGCACTGAAGTTGTAACCATAACTCAAATAGCAATCAATAAACTAAGCAGAATTTCTATAGGGAAAAATAGAAATCCTAATGAAATGGCTAGATCATAAATCTGCAATTTTCTAAACAAGAAACTGAAGCTTTATTTGCCATCACAAAAAGTATTTTTAAGTAAATTTTAGACAAATAATTAATGCAACCTTTTGCACTTAAATAAGGAGCATGGGGTACATCATAGATCTGACACATACTCAACTCTGCCATAGTGAAAGGAAAGCATTCAGAGACTCATGAATGACTGTTATAAACACCAGCCAAGAATCAATGACCAGAAGATGGTCTGATTTCATACAGATTGAGAAAGTCATGGTCAGGGTTCAAGTGAAGTCAGAAAACCAAATAAACCGTAAAAAACAATTGCCCATCCATTCATTATCCAACCCCCATTCACCAAAATCGTAGTCAAAAGTAAAGCCTTTGTTTAAGTACCTTTTAGTGTCCTCTGCACTGGCAAACAAGAAACTAAAGAAATGCCTGTGCCTGGTGTACTCCCACATGGGTTTAAAGTGGAGAAGGACAAACAAACTGCAACTGCCTTTACTTAACTGTTAGCACGTAGACTTTCAGTTCATCCGGAAAGTTTTTTACAGCGCATCACTTTTTCCACATTTTGTTATGTTACAGCCTTATTCCAAAATGGATTAAATTCATTTTTTTCCTCAGAATTCTACACACAACACCCCATAATGACAACGTGAAAAAAGTTTACTTGAGGTTTTTGCAAATTTATTAAAAATAAACTGAGAAATCACATGTACATAAGTATTCACAGCCTTTGCTCAATACTTTGTCGATGCACCTTTGGCAGCAATTACAGCCTCAAGTCTTTTTGAATATGATGCCACAAGCTTGGCACACCTATCCTTGGTCAGTTTCGCCCATTCCTCTTTCCAGCACGTCTCAAGCTCCATCAGGTTGGATGGGAAGCGTCGGTGCACAGCCATTTTAAGATCTCTCCAGAGATGTTCAATCGGATTCAAGTCTGGGCTCTGGCTGAGCCACTCAAGGACACTCACGGAGTTGTCCTGAAGCCACTCCTTTGATATCTTGTCTGTGTGCTTAGGGTTGTTGTCCTGCTGAAAGATGAACCGTCGCCCCAGTCTGAGGTCAAGAGCGCTCTGGAGCAGGTTTTCATCCAGGATGTCTCTGTACATTGCTGCAGTCATCTTTCCCTTTATCCTGACTAGTCTCCCAGTTCCTGCCGCTGAAAAACATTCCCACAGCATGATGCTGCCACCACCATGCTTCACTGTAGGGATGGTATTGGTCTGGTGATGAGCGGTGCCTGGTTTCCTCCAAATGTGACACCTGGCATTCACACCAAAGAGTTCAATCTTTGTCTCATCAGACTAGAGAATTTTGTTTCTCATGGTCTGAGAGTCCTTCAGGTGCCTTTTGGCAAACTCCAGGCGGGCTGCCATGTGCCTTTTACTAAGGAGTGGCTTCCGTCTGGCCACTCTACCATACAGGCCTGATTGGTGGATTGCTGCAGAGATGGTTGTCCTTCTGGAAGGTTCTCCTCTCTCCACAGAGGACCTCTGGAGCTCTGACAGAGTGACCATCGGGTTCTTGGTCACCTCCCTGACTAAGGCCCTTCTCCCCCGATCGCTCAGTTTAGATGGCTGGCCAGCTCTAGGAAGAGTCCAAGTGGTTTCGAACTTCTTCCACATATGGATGATGGAGGCCACTGTGCTCATTGGGACCTTCAAAGCAGCAGAAATTTTTCTGTAACCTTCCCCAGATTTGTGCCTCGAGACAATCCTGTCTCGGAGGTCTACAGACAATTCCTTTGACTTCATGCTTGGTTTGTGCTCTGACATGAACTGTCAACTGTGGGACCTTATATAGACAGGTGTGTTCCTTTCCAAATTATGTCCAATCAACTGAATTTACCACAGGTGGACTTCAATTAAGCTGCAGAAACATCTCAAGGATGATCAGGCGAAACAGGATGCACCTGAGCTCAATTTTGAGCTTCATGGCAAAGGCTGTGAATACTTATGTACATGTGCTTTCTCAGTTTTTTTATTTTTAATAAATTTGCACAAATCTCAAGTAAACTTTTTTCACGTTGTCATTATGGGGAGTTGTGTGCAGAATTCTGAGGAAAAAAATGAATTTAATCCATTTTGGAATAAGGCTGTAACATGACAAAATGTGGAAAAAGTGATGCGCTGTGAATACTTTCTTGCTCAACTGGAAGAATCCTAGCCCACCTCTTTTAATTCAGTGAGTAACTGATGTTATATACTATTTGAAATTGGAATAAAATCAAATCCTCACTTAGAGGATCTATTCAAAACTTTTTTTAAAACCTGGAAGGTTCTAATTAATAACATTTTAGAATAAACATTTATATTGGGGATAATGACCTCTTTCCCTCTTTTCTACTCTCAAAGTTTTACTCTGGCTGTTGGCCTACCTCTTTTTCTCATAGTTGGATGATATATTAAATTTGATTTTGCTAAGTTTGACATGATTTTATGGAAAGATACATGTTTTTAATAAATTCAATAAAAGATAAATAAAAAATATATTAAAAAAGTGGGATCTAAAGCTTGGATATTAAAAACTGTGCACCACCATCTTAAATAGTATACTGACTGCACAAGGCTTTGAGAAGAACTGTAGTCACAAGATGTTGTTAAGTCCAAATGTCAAATGACAGAACAAGCAGGACGTATTATTAAAAACCTTTTAAACACCAAAATAAATGTGACCATGAGGTTCCTTGACCTCTAAAACCCTTAAAACAAAGTCAAAATAATTTTTAGAGGTTAAGGAGAATATATAAAAATCTAAACAAAAAGCCTGAACATGAGACTGCCGAGGCATGTGACCAGTTATGAGTATTGACAAAAAACAATAAACAGCAATTAAAATAGGTCCAAGAAATTCCAAAAATAAAGTAGCCATTTTCATTAAAGGCTAAAATACAGATTAATTACAGAGACATTATCTCAAAGCTTTGACTCTAAATGCACTAATAAGCTGGCTTATTAGCATGATGCCTGTGAAATAGTCCCATTAGTGTTAACATCAATAGTGGGTACCCAAAATTATCCACTGGCTCATATCCTTTTCAAAGGACAAAATTGTACAGTCTGAGACCTCATTGCATAGAATCCACAGTTTCCTCAATTTGAGATTCCTCATCCCCATTGATTATAACAGAAGGAATTTGACAACGTAAAGGAGAGTGGCTTTAGTCTAGAAGCTAAGAAGACAGGATCAATTTTGGTAAATTGTAGAAGAACAAGTCTAATATATACAGTAATGATGCACTATCTTAGTAAAAACATATGGATCAATATACCTTGTTGCAAGTTTTTGGGGTGGTACCTTCAAGTGGAAACTCTGTATACCAGCTACACACTCTACCCTACTTTGAAATCTCGAGGAACATTTCACCTCCTATCTGTGAAGATTTTGGCAGTGGCTTCCACCTGCAACATGTTTTCCCTTATTATTTGCCTAATTGCTATTATATTACAGGGATATTGGAGAGACTTGGAACAGATGTTTTCACAGAATCTTTACACAGAAGAGTAACTCACGTGGGCACCTGGAAGGAAATATTCCTGTGGTGGTGTTTAAAGAAATAAAGTGGTTTGAGAAAAGCTTGCAAGTGAAACATGTTCATTGAAGTGGCTGTCATTACAGTTCATCTTAAAAATTTCTCTAGTTGCCGAGTCACTCTTTATGTCTGTCTAGTTCTCTGTAAGTGATAACCTGATGTAAGATTTAATTGAATTTCAACCCTGCCATAGAAATTCTTCGTGAATTATGAAATAAATTGTGTCCCTCAATTTGAAATTATTGTTTTAGGACATCCAAGTCAACAAAATCCATTTATTAAAAGTTCTACCTAATCTGTAAGATGAAGGTCATTTATTTAGTGGGATGAAATGAGCTGCTTTATGTAACCTATATACTGTGACTAGAATGGTGGTACAAACCGCAAAGAGTGGAAGGTCAAAAACACATTTCATAGATATATCACTACAAGCTACATTTTGAAGGGTGTAATATTTTACAGAAGACCTGAAATATCATCCTGACCAACTGCAGTCTGCGCAGGAATAAGTTAGTCCCTCTTGGAATGAATTACTTCTTCACCAAAATCCATGATTTGTAACAAGGAGATGGCTGCTGCAAATTTGTCAGATGAGATGGTGGGTTCACACTTATGTTTATGTTCTAATTCATCAAGTTGATGGGGTAAGTTGTCTGTTTTTATAAATTATCGCCTGCTCTGTATGAAAGAACAAAGTTAAAGCGATGGCAAAACAAAGAACATAACAATATGGTCATGGAGATCAACCCAAAATTGTGGCAACTAAGAACAAAATGATGTTGTCAGAATAAGAATAAAGATAATAATCAGTAATGGAAAATGTCCAAAAATTCCAAACATTAAACAAGTACAGTATAAACTTGCATTTAAGTTCTCCCACAGATAAGTCGGGACTTAGTTTTACCGTATAATTTCCAGTATTTTGTAATGTTGGTCATATAAGTCGAATGCGGAAAACTCACGCTATTGGTTCAAGAGATTATGATATACTACCACCCACCTGAGAGAATAACCACGGAGCACACAGCCTTTTTTTTCTATGTATTGTGCCTACGTGACCACACAGTAATACCTGAACTATTCCGAAGTGACATTTGCACTGTTTTGTGTCTTTTGTATATCACACCCTCATACACCTTTATCATAAGAGCATCTATGATGGAGAGCTCGATAAGAAGAAAATATGAAGCTGGTTTTAAATTAAAAGTCATTGAAGTGGTGAAAGAAACTTGTAACTGCGCTGCTGTAGCAAAATTTGATGTGTCTAAAAAAGTGGTGCGAGATTGGAGGAAGCAAGAAGATGTAAAAAAAAAAAATTAAGTGTCGCATTTTTGAATGGGCGTATAAGGCGGGGTCTGATTTTATCTATACTAATAAACGGCAAAGCCCTCACTCACTCACTCACTCACTCACTGACTGACTGACTGACTGACTCATCACTAATTCTCCAACTTCCCGTGTAGGTAGAAGGCTGAAATTTGGCAGGCTTATTCCTTACAGCTTCCTTACAAAAGTTGGGCAGGTTTCATTTCGAAATTCTACGCGTAATGGTCATAACTGGAAGGTATTTTTCTCCATTTACTGTAATGGAGTTGAGCTTGACCGCCATGGGGGCGGAGTTTCGTGTGACATCATTACGCCGCCCACGTAATCACGTGAACTGACTGTCAACGCACTATGTAGAAAACCAGGAAGAGCTCCAAAATACGCTGAACAAAACATGCATTATATAAT
>JANRMT010062842.1:17481625-17503843 GCA_026402145.1 Polypterus bichir lapradei | reverse complement strand
TTTTCATACCTTCTTTAACACACTACTTCTCCGCTGCGCAGCGCGGGTATTCTGCTAGTGATTTTATATTTGCTTCCACATAGGGTAGCACATGGTTAGCAGATGGTATGAGCTGGTTTTAAAATAACAAACCTTAAAAAACTGGAAAAAAAAAAAGAATTCAAAAAATTATATGTGGACATCCTAGCACCTATTTAAATTGTTATCGATTTATTCACTATATAACCTGAGGTGGTCACTTGTTGCATACTCTCTTCACGCACCAAATATTGACCTCTTTTTCAAATCACATGCCCTGCTGCCCCATGACCCTGCAGTGGGTTAGGAAGATGGACGGATGGATGGATGGATGGAGAAATAGCAGGTATTGTTTACAATGTTCAACCTGGGCCTAAAATACTGGAAAGAAACATGAACACACACCCAAAGCATTAAGTCTAAAATTCCACATAAGGAAATTACTGTCAGTACATTTTTAACTGACATTTGATTGTTCAATGCCCCTGAAACATGTGCTCACAATATGCCTCCTATAAATCAATGCTTTTTAATGTGGATACCATTCAAAACCAAGTTGCACTCTCTTTACAAATGCTTGCTTAATGACTGATCAGATTGTTTTTACACAGTGTCCCCTTCATTAATATCTAAAGTATATAAACAGAAGTGCACACTGTATATAGAAAATATCCAGGTGTTACACTAGATAAAAAAGATGTTGGCCAAAACATTCAGTGGCACATTTATCTGGGTTTCATATGTTATTATTAGCTAGATATATCAAAGGTGAAAACAAAAAGTACCTGTAGGTTTAGCTAAAAGATAAAGCACTCCTTTTGCTTTGAAGCAAAGCTCTTAAAAGCAGGTAAAAATGAAACACCACGGCATTACCACACTGTCAGTAAGATGGTGCTTCGTGGCCTTTAGCAGCAACCTAATAGATTATAATGGCGTCATCACAAAATCTCTTTTCCAATAGACTCTTTTCTTTAGCATGTGGATCCAGCTAGTGAAAGCTTTAAAAATAGCAATTAGAAGATGCTGCATTGTCAGAGAAAAATGCATTGCTGGATTTTAAAGCTGATTGCAAACTTAAGTTATACATGTAAATAATCAATTATCATATTGATCAGGTTTCTCATTTAAACCAAATGACAGTTGTGTTTTCATATTGTTTCAATAATGGGTGTACTGTACTGGAGAATTTTCTTGGCAGCCCATATGTAATGTAAATGAATAGCAGCCATACCTCATGCTCTTCAGAACAGGTATTCCACCCGAAGCTAAGTATGTTCGGGCCAATACTTGGATGGGATGCCATCTTGGAAAAGGTTGGGTTGCTGCTGAAAGAGGTTTTGGAGAGGCCAACAGGGGGTCCTTATCCTGCAGTCTGTGTGTGGATCCCAGTATAGCAACTGGGATACTGTGCTGTAAAAATGTCGCCATCTTTCAGATGAGATGTTAAACTGAGGTCCTGAGTCTCTGTGGTTATTTAAGACCTCTGGGCATCCTTTGTAAACAGCAAGATGTATCCCGATGTCCAGACAACAGTAAATTGCCATCACAGCATAGTCATTCTGGGTGCCTAATCATCCCCAGTCTCTAGCTGGCTATTTCTCTCACCCCTTAACCCCCGATAGCTAATTCGTGGTGAGCTTACTAGTGCAGCCGTTGCACCATCCAGGTGGATGCTGCACGTTGGTGGCTTGTGTAAAGCACTTTGAGTAGTGACAAAAAGCTCTACATAAAAGTAAAGAATTATTATTATTATAATTATTTCCTGTTAACAAACTAGACATGATGTTTTAATAAAAGATGGGACACAGTGGCATATTTTGTGATTTTATTTCCCAACTTACACTGTACCCATGCCTAAACTTTCACCTTTAAGAGCCAGGAACCGTCCACTGGAGGAAGACCCAAGGGTGAATCCAAGACATGCTGGAGAGATTATACATCTCAATTGACTCTGGAATGTATGAGCATTTCCCAGGAGTCAATGGAAACTGATGCTAACAATAAAGTTGTTTGGCCTGTCTAGCCTAGCATGTGGCCACAGTGACTCTAACTAGTGGATAGTTGTAGAAAGTGAAGTGAAAAGTTTGAGGCTTCACTTCATCAAATGTTCATTGCTATTTGTTTATTTTACCTATATAAATGTGGTTATGGCGGCATAGGAGTGTGCACTGCTGCTTTACAGCTTCACTGAATGAACCTCAGATAGCTTGGATATCCCCCATCACACCTGCACTTTTTACATTTATTACACAAGTGTGGCTGGTGACAGACAGATGTCCTATTCATTTCTCCTTCCTTATACTGTGTAAAGGTGAGCCCTGACACAGACAGACATAGGACACAGGTTCAAAGCACACAGGGATTTTATTTTCTTTTTTGCCCCTTGTGGAAATGTCTTCCCTGTTCCTACAAGTACAACAACACAGTCCCAACACCAAAACACTCTTTCTTTCTCCTCCAGCACTCTTCCTGGCAAGCTTCATCTCCCTTCTCCTGACTCTGGCCCTGGCTCTGGATTAGTGGCTGCCGGCTCCCTTTATAATGGCGCTTTTTCCACTGCATAGTACGGCACGACACGGTTCAGTTCAGCTCACTTTTGGGGGGGTTTTCCACTGGGAACAGTACCTGGTACCTGGTCCTTTTTTTAGTACCACCTCAGCCGAGGTTCCAAGCGCGCCGAACCGTTACCAAAACGTGACGTGTAAACTCTGCTGGTCACTGATTGGCCGGAGAAAATCGTCATTACTGCGTCACTGAACTTGCGACACGAGACACAACAGACCCGCTAGATTTTTAGCGCAGCATTTTAATGTTACACTGGCAGTTAAGTTCATTTTATGCTTTGCAACAGTGATAAAAGTTAGCTAGTGATGTGCTTTTTTTAGATGCTTACCCTTGCGCGTCGTCGAGCTAAAGTGTTGTCGTTGTCTGCGTGTTGTAAAAGTTCCAAAACTCTCTTGTTTTTTTTAGCTGTGTTTTCTTTGGCTGCCATCAGCCTCTTTTGAAACAAATTCCTTCGTCTTGCTGTTAAAAACATCCACATGCCAAGAATGAAGAACACCATTCCGTCGATATGCTCCATTGTTGTGTGTTTGTTTGCGGCGCGTTTACGATGATGTCACGGCAGTAGAGGCGGCGCAACTATAACGACACATGAATAATCCCACCCACTCTAAAGCGGTACTAAACTGCAGTCGAAACGCAAACCGAGCCGAACTGAGCCGAACCAAGGTGAGCTGTACTGAACCGTGCTGTGCCGTACTATGCAGTGGAAAAGCGCCATAAGCTACCCGGAAGTGCTTCAGGTGCTTGAGTGGTCATTTCCTCTGCACTTCCGGGTGTGGCGGAAGAACCACCCACACAGGCTCAGGAGCCACTGCAACACCCCCTTGTGGCATCCCCGGACCCCAACAGGGCCGAGAACTCCATCTCCCATGGGGCCCTGCGGGTATCCGAGGAACCACTGCCATTCATGGGGGCTGCCATTTGGCATCCCGTGGGAGGTATTGTACAGCCCATGCTTGTTCTCCCGGACCATACGCAGAAGAGGCATCCCGGCCGGGCAAGGGCGCAGACTGTCTGCTACAACTGTAGCTTATCTACCTCAGCAGAAAAAAACATCTTGGATAACATGTGATCAAATGAACTTCTAAAAGACCTGAATGCAAAGAGCTAACATCACATCCATTACATTTCCTTGTAAATGCAATTTGATTGTATCCATGTGCATAGATGCTGCTGAAGAGGATGCTTATGTATGTATATTTCATTTGACATAAAATAGCACCATCTAAGTGCTAAATAAAGACAACATCTTCAATGGAAACAAGAAAAAAGACATACAGAAAAGCAAAACACCAATACGGAAATTGAAGCACAGTATAAAAATGTACACTTTACCCATGACAGTTTCTGTTTAATTACTAAAGATAATTTGTGATCATGTTTTTTGGAGTGGCAAATTGTGTGCCATATGGTGAACATAATTTCCCTGAACAATTTTTTAAAACTTTGTCATATGCCATATAGGGCAAGCCAAAGCTTATCTCAAGAGCATCAGATGCAAATAATGGATCAATTTTAGATTCACTATTTTTTATGTAAGTCAATTATAGAAGACAGTCACCTGCGTCAGTGGTGTTTAATAATTCCACAATAGCATTAAAAGCATTTCTCCTTTCTACTTGCTTGAGCACCATATAATGAAACAGTATATACTCTGACATTAACATGGCAACAGCAGTTATCTTTTAATAGCTTATTGGCTATTAACAAATTAATCTGTCAAATGTTGAAACACAAATTCTCTCCTGAATGGATTATTCACTGTATATTCTACCAAAGCAAATTGTATCCTTGACTGTTATTATTTGCTTTTTTATGAGTCCAAGTAAATCTGTAAAAGGCTAATAGACTGAATTCACAAAAAGTCATAAAAAATGCTTTGCATCTGAGACTTATACGGTGCAGATTGTATTAAGGTTCACTAGTATAGTGTTCATTTTAGAACATCCTCCTTGCCATCCTGCCTTTGGCAAAGCTCCATGCAAACCTCATTTGACAAAACACCTTCCTCCTTCCTCCTGATAGACCTGTCAATCTTCATTTCAAGTGATGCATTACTCTTCATGTTTACCTGGGTGTGGATACATTTTACACAGCCAATCAGGTTGATCTGTCTTACAACTTTTTTCTTTCAAACTCCTGCATGTTGCAGCTTCATTGTGCGAGCCTTATGGTGTTTTTCTTATATAAAGTGTAACATGTAATTGCTTGAAGTTTAAAGCATCACTCAGTTTCCTTTTTCCATCATTTAAAACCGGAGCAGTGCATTGTGTGTTTCATGACAGTGATGTATTTTTCTGCCATTTTAGAAAGCAGAAAAATATTTAGATTGTAGAAAAAGTATTTTCATATTTCAATAAAGAAAATACATGGAAAAGTCATCCTTTCCATACATCACATGCATGACTCACAGGTGGTATGGTAGAGTATGTTGCAGTGAAGTATAGCTGAACATATAGAAACTATTGGAATTCGCAGAACTCTGAAATGAGGCATCCACCCTGCACTCCTCCTGTGGTTGTTCTCATGTGTGCTGAATCTTCTGTTACAACCTTAAACCTATGGATAGAATAATTCTATTATATCTAACCAGTAATGGAGGAATGCACAATAACGTTTTCATATTCTTTCTCTGTATATTTAGCATTCATTTGCTCAGAGGTTGATGTGCTTGCTATTTCCTGTGCAGCTCTTCTTTTCTCCACCCTAGCAGCCTGCTTCTTCTCTTCTTCTGCTGATAATCTTTTTGCGTTAAAACTGAATAATTCTGTTTTTGTCTTGCAATTACTTAGTACGTTTTGCTTAATTTTTCACTTAAGCTGGCACTTAAGTGTTCAATCTGCCTCAATAGTGATTTAAGATATGAAGAGGCAGAGGAAGTGACGGCGAAGGTGATAGGGATGAGAATGGCACTCGTACACATGCGCCGCACGGTCACCCTGCTGCTCGCAGCCGAGAGTTGTTTCTACAAAAAAAATAAAATAAAAATAAAAAGAGTAATGAAAATCATCACCCCGAAAGCAGACAGTAGAGGTCACGTAGTATATGTGTACTGAATTTCAGGTCAATAGGTCAAACGGTTTGCAAGATACAGATGATGTAAAATCCTGGATAGACAAACGGACAGCTATGGTAGCATATTATATAAGAAGATAATGAACATTAAATAATGAAAGGTAGGAATGCTAATATGAAGTAAAATGTGTGCTTGCTAATTAAAACTATTATTGGATCTTATGGTTATTTTTATTTTGACCAGACTTAGCAATTTGAATTTACTTTGTGATAGTACAAACTAACCACACTGAGTGGAACAAAAAAATTAGTTTTTATAAAAAAGGAATGTGTGTTATGAAATACTTGCAAAATATATTCTTTACAATAAAAAATTTTCAGAAACAATTAAGACCAGGTTAGATAAATAGCTTAGAATAGCACTATTTTAGGCACAGCATTTGTGCTATTTACTAGTAATGTATGACATCAAAGGAGAAATGTTAACAATAGGAGAGCTTCCAAATCAAGTCGCAGTTACCCTGTATTTTCTTCATTACCAGTTACAAGCATAGTTGCCTCCCAAATTAGGGGTTTTATTGTAGAGATGTAAATCTATAAACAGCCATGTTTATTTCTATAGAACTGAGCATGTATTTTTTTATTAGTTGGAAACAATGAACAGACGTTTAGTTGGGACTGAAATTTAACTTTGTGTGTTAAAGCCTCACATATTTTAAATTTTTATTCAAAGTTCAGCCTAGTGCAGCATCTGCAGGACAACATGGTCTAGTTGGTGAGAAGCAGGAGGACAAAGCAGTTGCACAGCCTGACCATTAATGTCATGGAGTACACTATGCTAATTTACTTACAGATAAACTAGGGGGCTCTGCCCCCTGCTCACTTTGCTTGCCAACCCCTGTGTGGGCCCTACGCGCTAGTCATTTCCCGGATCTGCCACTTGCGATGAATTGTGCTGTGCTTTTGGATAAACACAAATATCAACTCTGTCTTTGATATCTCCATCTTTCGAAACTATTATCACTGACAGTTCATCATGTTGGTTTATTATGATTTTTCAGATTTATATAGAAATCCAAGAAAACTTTTTTGTCCGTGTTTTTCAGATACATTTTCGATAGTTTAACTCTTTCGATTCTATATTGCATCACTTCTCCATGATCATAAATATAAACTTGACCGAATTGTGGTTTCTTTGAAATTAAACTTGTATTAGCTTTAATTGTTGTGGGACCACAGATTCTCATAGCCTATGTTCCTGAATCATGTAAATTTACGTTTTGAGCATTGAATAATGCAAACGTGAACAGATTATGTAGATTTGGATATTTTGCATGTAGTGTTTGTGGATTTCACTTTCACCAAATGACAGATCTTTTACTTCTCGCACATATGCCTCTTCATTGGGAAGAAACACTACCTTTCCCTGATGGCAACACGAATTAGATGATCTACAAGTCTCTGACTTAAACTTTAAAGCCGTACCATATCTACATACTTCTGTCATATCACCTATGTCCATAAATTCGATCTCTTTTCACTGTTCCGTTATTTCACAGAATAATAATTTCCGTTTGTAAGCACTAATGTGATCTTTACTATCAGTTTTTTGAGACTTTCGAATTTTAGTACTTTTATAATCTCTAACCTGCTCTGCATGTGTATCGCGCCAATGTTTTTGAACCTCTTTACAACGCTCTACTTTGTCTTCTACTCTTTGTCTTTTCTTCTTCTACTGTTTGTCTTTTATTCCTGCCCCCCACTTGGACCTGTTAGGTTTTCAATTCATCTCTCTGGAAAAGTCTTGTCTCATTCCAAGACTTTTTTATATAATAGAGAGATAAGGAATAATCTGTGTATACTGTATGCACTGATGCAAAGATGATTACTGTACAGCCAAAGTGGGGAAACAATCTCCAGAGACAATCCTTGATATACATCCCTCCCTGAAACATAGTGTAATGATTAATTTCAATATAACTATTGTGGGGTACAGCCTGGACACAGACAGGTAGACATGATGTTGATCACCACACATACGTTTATTTACAATATTATTTACAAATAAGTGCATCAACCCAGTGCCGCAGCACCAATCACCCCTTCAAGTCCAGGCCTTCTCACACTGCCTTTCTCTTCTCTGGTCCGTTTCCACTCAACAACAACAACAACAACATTTATTTATATAGCACATTTTCATACAAAAAATGTAGCTCAAAGTGCTTTACAAAATGAAGAATAGAAAAATAGAAGTCACAATAAAAAATAAACATAAGTCAACATTAATTAGCATAGAATAAGTAAGGTCCAATGGCCAGGGTGGACAGAAAAAACAAAAAAAAATAACATCTGTAGGGATTCCAGACCAAGAGACCATCCAGTCCCCTCTGGGCAATCTACCTAACATAAATCAAAAAGTCCTCTTTGTATTTAGGGTTTTCATGGAAGGACTTGATGATGATGGTCACGTAGACTTCTGGCTTTCAGTCCATCAATGTTGGAGCTTCATGAAGCTTTGAGTAGGTGGTGGTGGCGCAGGCCGCCACCACAAAGAAACCGAAAAAAGAAACAGAAGAGAGAGTAGGGGTCAGTACGGATTTTGGAGCCACTATGAATAGTTATTATGATGAATTGAACATACAGAGTATCAGGATTAAGTTAAAATGAAGTTATAAAAAGGCCATGTTAAAGTAATGTGTTTTCAGCAGTGTTTTAAAGTGCTCCACTGTATTTGCCTGGCGAATTCCTATTGGCAGGCTATTCCAGATTTTAGATGCATAACAGCAGAAGGCCGCCTCACCACTTCTTTTAAGTTTAGCTTTTGGAATTATAAGGAGACACTCATTTGAGGATCTAAGGTTACGATTTGGAATATAACATGTCAGACATTCCGATATATAAGATGGAGCGAGATTATTTAAGGCTTTATAAACCATAAGCAATATTTCAAAGTCAATCCTGAATGACACAGGTAACCAGTGTAGTGACATCAAAACTGGAGAAATGTGCTCGGATTTTCTTTTCCTAGTTAGGATTCTAGCAGCTGCATTCTGCACTCGTTGCAAGTGATTTATGTCTTTTTTGGGTAGTCCTGAGAGGAGTGCGTTACAGTAATCTAGTCTACTGAAAACAAAAGCGTGAATTAATTTCTCAGCATCTTTCAATGATATAAGAGGTCTAACTTTTGCTATGTTTCTTAAGTGAAAAAATGCTGTCCTAGTGGTCTGATTAATATGCGATTTAAAATTCAGATTACAGTTAACAGTTACCCCTAAGTTTTTTACTTCCATCTTAACTTTTAATCCTAATGCATCAAGTTTATTTCTGATAACCTCATTGAATCCATTTTTGCCAATTACTAAAATTTCAGTTTTCTCTTTATTTAGTTTGAGAAAATTACTATTCATCCATTCAGAAATACCAGTAAGACATTGTGTTAGTGAATCGAGAGAGTCGGAGTCATCAGGTGCTATTGATAAGTACAGCTGTGTGTCATCAGCATAGCTGTGGTAGCTCACGTTGTGCCCTGAGATAATCTGACCTAACGGAAGCATATAGATTGAGAAGAGCAGCGGACCCAGGATAGAGCCTTGTGGAACACCATATAGAATATCATGTGTCTTTGAGATGTGATTACCACAACTCACAAAGAATTTTCTACCTGCCAGGTAGGATTCAAACTAATTTAAGACACTGCCAGAGAGGCCCACCCATTGACTAAGGCGATTTCTAAGAATATTGTGATCAATGGTGTCAAATGCGGTTCTCGGATCTAAGAGGATGAGAACAGATAAATGGCCTCTGTCTGTATTTACCCGCAAGTCATTTACTACTTTAACGAGTGCAGTTTCTGTGCTGTGATTTGTTCTGAAACCTGACTGAAATTTATCAAGAATAGCATGTTTATTGAGGTGGTCATTTAACTGCATAATGACTTTTACTAGAATTTTACTTAAGAAGGGCAGGTTAGAGATGGGTCTAAAATTTTCAAAGGCAGAGGGGTCAAGATTATTTTTCTTGAGCAGGGGTTTAACTACAGCAGTCTTAAGACAGTCTGGGAAGACCCCCGTATCTAATGACGAATTAACTATGTCAAGAATATTGTCAATTAGCACGCCTGATACTTCTTTGAAAAACCTTGTTGGTATTGGGTCAAGGACGCAGGTGGAGGGTTTCAGTTGAGAGATTATACTATGTAATTCAGGTAAATCTATCTTGGTGAAAGCATTTAATTTGTTTATAATGGAGTACCGGGGCTTTGGAGGTTCTGCAGTGTTGGGGAGATATACTATGTTATCTCTAATATCATTAATTTTTTGATTGAAGAATACAGCAATGTTCTCACAGGTTCCACTGGAAGTATTCTGGGGGCATTCCTTTGTGTTACCTGGGTTTAACAGACGATCAATTGTAGAAAATAAGACTCTGGGATTACTAGCATTTTTATTTATAATATTAGAGAAATAGCAGCACCTCTCAAGACAGACTGTGTTATTGTATTCTGTTATTTTAACCTTCAATATCTCATAATGGATAGTAAGTTTAGTTTTCCTCCATTTACGCTCAGCTCTACGGCATGTTCTTTTTAAATCAGACACTTTTCGGGTCTTCCATGGAATAACAGTACTAGAAGATTTTTTTAACTGTCTTTTCAGGTGCAACTATGTCAACAGCAGCTCTTACTTTAGAATTAAAGTTTTCCACTTTACTATTTACGTTATCCTAGCTATTATAGTTGGCACTATAAACGGACTGATTGCTTAGAATGTTTGAAAGTTTTAAAGCTGCTGATGAGTCAAGGAAGCGTTTTTTAACAAAATGCTTCTCATGAGTGTTTTCTATCTTTATTTCTATACTAAATAGTAGAAGGAAATGGTCTGATAGACCAATATCAATGACCTGCTTTATATCAACTTTAAGTCCTTTAGCAATCACTAAGTCTAACGTATGACCTGCTTTATGCGTAGGTTGATTAACGAGCTGTCTTAAATCAAAAGAGTCCAGAAGGTTCATGAATTCTTTTACTTTTTGGTCACACTGATTATCGATATGAAAGTTAAAGTCGCCGACTATTAAGAGTGTGTCATAGTTTGTAATTAAAATTGACATTAAGTCAGAGAATTCATCAAAGAAAGACGCGTTATATTTAGGAGGTCTATACACGGATAATACTAGAACGTGAGAATCTCCATGAATAACAACGGCGAGATACTCAAAGGACTTAAATTTACCAAAACTATCATCTTTACATTTTAACCGGCTCGAGTAAATGTTTGCCAAACCGCCTCCCTTTTTCCCCTGGCGGTCTGCACGAGTAAAACTGTAATCCGGAGGTGCAGATTCGATTAAAACAGCTGCGCCGTCTGAGTTAAGCCACGTTTCACTTAGAGCAATAAAATCAATGTTTCTATCACTAATAAGATCGTTTATAAGAAATGTCTTGTTAGTTAAAGCTCTAACCTTTAATAGTGCCATATTTAATGTTTCGGAGGGGCAGAGCTGAATTTTATGCGTGTTATTGGTATTTTTTATGTAATCTACAATCTGTTTTTATTGTTTTAATGCATTGTTGATCTAAAGGAGTAATTGCAATTAAATTATTGGTGTTTATGCCGCGCTGCCTAGATTTTTTATGTGCATTAAGATTTGTTATTAGATTATTAATGTTGTGCACTTTAGCGGAAGACTGTGTTAAGCCATTATGTCCTATCAAAGCAGTAGCATTACGGAAGGGGTTTAAAGTAGAAGTAGACAGTCAAGATAGATGAATTACCTTAGCGATGTTTTCGGAGAGGACCCGGGCGCCAAATCTATTTGGATGCAGTCCATCCCGCTTGAAGAAGTGTGGCCTTTCCCAAAAAAGATCCCAGTTGTCAATAAACCCGATGTCTTGAGTCATGCAGAAGCCTCTCAGCCAGTTGTTTAAACCCAGCAGACGACTGTAGTATTCATTCGATCGTCTGACGAGAGGTAGTGGACCTGAGATGAAGATTTTTGCCGATGGGGTCCTCTCCTTCGTGTCTTTAACTAGTGCTGCGAAGTCAGCCTTGAGAACCTCCGACTCTCGGTGCCTTATGTCGTTTACGCCGGCGTGTAAAATAATGGATCCTACCGCCCTCTTGTGTTTCTCGTAGATGGTCGGCGCCCATCTCATCACATCACGGACTCGAGCACCAGGAAAACAAGAAACAAAAGATTTTCGATTAGGACATGTGATATTCAGGTGTCGTACAATCGAATCACCTACCACGATTACATCGCCCGGGGTTGAAGGCAAACTGGGAACGCGGAGAGGGTTGAATCGGTTCTGGATTGGGATGCTCACCTGTGCCGATGGAGGTGTTCTAGCCTTGAACCCCCGCCTGCAAAGCTGAAACCCGCCGAGGTCTTCATCTGTGTTGTCGTTGCTCCTACGAGGCGCGGGGGTGAAGCTTACTTGCCCTTGGAATTGAGTGGCACGAGGTGGGGTTGATGTTACGTCGACTTCAGTTGTTGAGTGTGGTTTGTCCAGCAGCCGAGCCTTCAAGTCTCTGAGGTACCTTCGCCTGGACAGGAGTTTCTGAATCTGTTTGTCGAGTGCCTGGAGTTCTTCGACGACGACGGCAACGCGATTCACCTCACTGTCGGCCATTGTCTGCTTCCACTTCCGCTTCCGCTTCGTCACCTAGGAAAGAAAGAGAGCTCCTCCGAGCTCTGTCCTCTTCCACCTGACTCCAGCCCTTGAATGGAGGGAGGCACAAGCCCTCCTCCGGTCCTCCTGGGCGTCCCAGCTGGGTATCACCCCCAGCCGCGTGCCACACTATTTTCAATTATTTTATTTAATGTCTTAAGCATAACTACAAATATCTGGCTTCACACCTGTTATATTTCTGTAACACTGAACTATTTACTCTATAATTTAAAAAGGATATGGCCTCCATACACATACAGAATTAACTAAGCAGTCAAGATCTTTGGGATAGGCTGTGTGTTTTTGTATTTTTCAGTTGTCACCAGATTTGCATTCAAGTATTGTCACTGCATTTAAATTTTTTTATGTCAGCACATCAGTGTAGTTTTGCAATTTTTAAGCAATGCTGAACAAGGCAGTGTTTCCTATGATATTTTTTAAAGCAGACCTAACTCCTTAAGATCTGAATTTGTTTTTCCAAAACAGCATCGCTGAAAATGTGTTCCCTGAAAAAATAAATTGAGCAGAATATTATGGTTTCAAAATGTGGCAAACAAAATGCAATTTCTGTCTATACACCTATACAGAAGTGCAAAAAGTTTCTTCATATTCAGCATGCTGTTTTAATTTTTTTTTGCTGATGCAAATAATGAAACATCTGTAACCTTTCAAAATGCACCCTTCAGTCCACCTTGATGTCTTTAATCAAAAAATACCAGTCAAAGCTGTTTAGTCTGTTTGAACCAGTTAGACACATCAGGTCATCTCATGCCAGCCTTTATGTTACTCTAAAGCTTCACTAAGCAATTGCTGGCAAAAGATCATTAAGCTTAGTTTTGCCACTCTCTTCAGGTCTCTGTCTAAATATTCTGTAGAAGTTCAGTTTGAGGTTAAGGATTCCACGCTTGTCTGTAGCTTAATAAAACCGTTTTCTTACATTTATTCCTGTAGGTAGATTTGTTTTTTCATTTTTAGTTTTGTTTTCCATCCCTCCATACTCACACTTATTATAAGGCTAATGAATGAATGACGGGCAGCACGGTGGCGCAGTGGTAGCGCTGCTGCCTCGCAGTTAGGAGACCTGCGTTCGCTTCCCGGGTCCTCCCTGCGTTGAGTTTGCATGTTCTCCCCGTGTCTGCATGGGTTTCCTCCGGGTACTCCGGTTTCCTCCCACAGTCCAAAGACATGCAGGTTAGGTGGATTGGCGATTCTAAATTGTGCTAGTGTGTTTGTGTGTGTCCTGCGTTGGGTTGGCGCCCTGCCCAGGATTGGTTCCTGCCTTGAGCCCTGTGTTGGCTGGGATTGGCTCCAGCAGACCCCTGTGTTCAGATTCAATGGGTTGGAAAATGGATGGATGGATGAATGAATGACTAATATAAAGAAGAATATCAGCTTAGACCGAAATGCAAACACTGCATCTTAAATCATCAGAAACTGCTTTTTCTTTCCTTTTGGGGTTCACCCAAATCAAGACATAAATCAAAAATATTCTGAGTAATGTTGCAATGTTTGGACAAACTCTTTACTGTTTCATTGTTAAAGAGTAAAGTACTGTATTTGATCCCCTAATATTAAAAAGTACTTTATCTCATAAAAACAGACTGCAATAAGATGAAACATAACAACATAACTTTCACCAGGGTTTACTGTGAATGAGTGAAGTAATTTGTATAAATAAAAAAGTCTGAATTAGTGGTAGCCACCCTAATTCAGGTTGTTCATAACAAATGTAATGATTTACATCAAGAGGTAGAAATACATAATAAACAAGAATAGTTGTGTCAAATATTTTACATATTAAAATATTTGTTTTAAAGTGTAAATATTCTCTTGTGTCATTTTCACCATCTGATAGAGGTCCATGGAGGGATAGATCCCTTGTAAATGATATAAAATAACATAATTTTAGTAAAACTGACCTTAAAATAGTCTAAAATATTACCCCACACACATATGTTTGAAATTTGTTATTTTTGACCTTTAGGGAGTGGCTCTTGGAGGGCTAGAAGCACTGGTAAAGAATCAAATATCAAAAATGTTATCATTTTCATAATAAGCCACCTTGAAATAGCATAAAACAATACTCCACATGCCTAAATTATTAATCCATCACTTTTTTTATCTGAAAAGGAGTAATTTTGACCCCTCGTATCCCATTAGGTGTGAACCCCAAAAATCGGATGATGTATCATACACAACTTCAAGTCCTTCAGATTATTTTTGCTGAAGATACCTTTTGGTTTACTCTTTATCATGAGTGTGTAATTCCCTGCATGAAATATGGTCCAGAAATGGCCTAAAATTACATTTTTTTCTGGCTGTAAAAGGCCAAAAGTAGGAGGAAACCCCATAAAGTTCAACACCTTGCATAGCTGGACATCAAGTATATCATATGTACCAATGAGTCAGGAGGCTGGGGGGAAAAATTTAAGTGATTTCATAGTATTCATAAGTACTACTTACAAACATAAAATGTGCCTTCTCTGAGTGTTCATGTAAATGCTTATGACTTAAAACTATGGAAAAGTCAATACAAACTACAAATAACCAGAATGTAACTATTCCAAGGTTATTTCAATTTCAAAGTTGCCATTTGATGAACATGATGAATGTTAAGTAAAAGTTGTTAAAATTCACAATCAAAAACAAAATGGTGTACTATTTTTAAAGCAAATGTTTCAAATACATTATCTTATTTATTTCTTGAATTTCAAACAAGTAAATAATGGCTGATTGCAAATTTGTAATTGTTCATTTCAATGGCCCATTTTTACAATAATAAGGACATAGTTAGAAGGAAAAACATTATTTTAAAGCAGGAACAGAACAGGAGAAGGCAGAAACACAGCTGAGGCACAGGCACGAGGTTAACTTATTAAAAACAAAATGATAAAACACAAGATGCAAATACAAGAAACAAGTGATAATACCAACCAAAAGTCCTTCCACAATCACACATCTTCATTAATCTAAAGAAGGAATGGTGTGAGGCAAAGCAAAGCAAGGATTCCTGGGAATGCATGCCACTAATTTAAATAGCTGGGATGCAATGACACAATATGTCAGAGGATCTCTGTGTCACATTACTAGCAGTGGGCATAGCGACCATAAGAAACATGTCCACCACCATACATAAACCAACCATATGAAAACATAATACAAAATGGCACCACTAGAATAGTGTAGTGAGGCAAACAAGAAAATCAACTCCAAACAAACTGAATTAGAATGATACCTAATCACAGCAAGCAAAAACCTAAATGAATCATAAAAAGCGATGCAGCTATTACTGTTTCTGCTGCAGAAATCCTGTGCCTTGGATTCAAGTACAACACTTTTAAAAAACAGGGCCTGTTAAAGCCAATTCCTTGTGTGATTTTTGGCTATGCAAGAAATACTTTATAGTTGTTCCCTTTGTTTTTGTAGTTTAGTGATCAATTAATTGGATTGGAAACCTCATGTTTCCTGTTTCCATTCCTGACACCAATTAACTGGTTGGTGTTGACCAAGTTACTTAACTTACTATTCATGAATTATTTTAACAATTTAGTTATATGTTGGTAATTTTAGGTGTCCATTATAGAGCAGATGTTAATAGTCTATAAAAACTTTATTAACAATAACAAATTATCACTGAACATAAGAAAAGACTCTTTAGGTATGTTACCTTGTCTTTCTTCATTGTTTTATTTCATGTTTAAATGGCTTAAAATATATTTTATAACATGCAGCTAATAGCTACTTATGATAGATACCTAAACTAAAGTGTTACAGGAAATAAAGGCATTACATGTTCTTAAACGCAGCTGAAGAATATAAAGTCTTTTTCATGTAGCTAATGATTAAATATTGACTTAGTTGGCAAAGTAAATAGAAAAGAAAAAACTGTAGTAAATATTATACAAGGATAGGTCTGTAATTGTCCATATTTTTGAATCGTTTTATTTGGGTTGGCTGTGCACATGTGGAAACATGATGTGTGTGTAGCCACAGCGGTAAAGTTTGAACCTTCATCAGCCAGTTTTAGGAGTAAACATGGCATGTCCACTCTGTTTGCAACAAAGGAAAGGAACGGTGAGAGATCTACACTTTCTGTGCTAAAGATGTACCAGGGGCCAAAATTCTTTTTTTTTTTTTTTTTTATTAATTTTATTGTAATCATTCCATACAAATCATTCAATTTTTACAAAAAATAGGATTGAGGACAAGTCGATCCCCACCCATGAGAGAGAGAGAGAGCATGGCCAACGGGGTAAAGCTTAAGGCTTGTAAGTATACCTAAATTGATGAGTTTGATAGGCCAATAGAGATGAATGGAGAAGAAAAAGAAATGAGGAAATAATTGCTTCCTCGGTGCTTTGAGAGCTTATTCTAAAATATCATTGATTAGATCCTGCCATGTTTTGAAAAAAATCTGTACAGATCCTCTAACTGAGTATTTGACTTTTTCCAATTTGAAATAGTATAACACATCGGTTTCCCGCTGACTTAAAAGAGGAGAGTTAGGATTCTTCCAGTTTAGCAAAATAAGTCTGTGTGCCAAAAGTGTAGTGAATGCAATCACAGTTTGTTTGTCCTTCTCCACTTTACACCCATCTGGAAGAACACCAAACACAGCTGTTAATGAGTTAGGATGTATTGTTACACCAAGGCTGTCTGAAAGGTAATTAAAAATTTTGGTCCAGAATGATGTTAATTTGGTGCAGGCCCAAAACACGTGATCCAGTAAGGCTGGGACATGATTGCAGCGTTCGCAGGTTGGATCTTGCCCTGGGGCCAAAATTCTTGTTGGTTCATCAGAATCATAATATAAACTTGCTCGATGTTGTCGTTGGTAGTGGACATGGACCGGTCTGAACACGTGTAAACACACTTCAAATTCCCAATCCTTTCATAAAAGCCTTCAACTCAGTGCATGGGAAAAGCTGTACAGCCAGTCCAAAAATAAATATGTCAAAAAGTGTGGGTAATCTTTGACTTTATTAGGATATATTTCACAGAAGAGTAGTCATATCAAAAATAAATGCAACTAGTGTAGCTCTGTAAATATCTTCCATATATATGCACATAATTTTAAATATGAATGCAATCAGTTGTTCTGAGGATATTGATTAATTATGCCATAAAGTAGAATATTAAATTTGATTTGGTTTCTCTGTGAGATCATTAAAACTTCATAAGCTGAATGTATTCCTTAAAATAAAATTGCTAATAAAATTGAGAAAAGTAACATTGAAAAAAAAATTAAACATTTACCATATGTAAGTGGTGCAGAGTGGGTACCAGGACTGGAATTACAGGTAATGGGGGTACTCTCTGGCAGGGACAATAAGAAAAAAAAGTAATTGTAGCTGTTCCAGTAAAATAGGAGTAATGCCATAAAGTTGGGAGATGTTATATTTAGAGAGACAGAGAGAAAAATCCAGATGTACTTTGGCACCATGTAAATAAAAGAAAGGGTTGGTTATAAAAATATGGTATTTGTTGCCTTGCCCATTAAAGGGGTGTTGAAGCCAGTAGTGGCAACTGTAGGAAAGTAGCCTAAAAAGTTTCAGGGGGCATTTGTATTTGTACTTTAAATCATATACTTTGATATATATATATATATATATATATATATATATATATATATATATATACATACACACAGTGGGATGCAAAAGTTTGGGCAACCTTGTTAATAGTCATTATTTACCTGTATAAATCGTTGGTTGTTACGATAAAAAATGTCAGTTAAATATATCATATAGGAGACACACACAGTGATATTTGAGAAGTGAAATGAAGTTTATTGAATTTACAGAAAGTGTGCAATAATTGTTCAAACAAAATCAGGCAGGTGCATAAATTTGGGCACCACAAAAAAGAAATGAAATCAATATTTAGTAGATCCGCCTTTTGCAGAAATTACAGCCTCTAAACGCTTCCTGTAGGTTCCAATGAGAGTCTGGATTGTGGTTGAAGGTATTTTGAACCATTCCTCTTTACAAAACATCTCTAGTTCATTCAGGTTTGATGGCTTCCGAGCATGGACAGCTCTCTTTAACTCACACCACAGATTTTCAATTATATTCAGGTCTGGGGACTGAGATGGCCATTCCAGAACGTTGTACTTGTTCCTCTGCATGAATGCCTTAGTGGATTTTGAGCAGTGTTCCGGGTCGTTGTCTTGTTGAAAGATCCAGCCCCGGTGCAGCTTCAGCTTTGTCACTGATTCCTGGACATTGGTCTCCAGAATCTGCTGATACTGAGTGGAATCCATGCGTCCCTCAACTTTGACAAGATTCCCAGTCCCTGCACTGGCCACACAGCCCCACAGCATGATGGAACCACCGCCATATTTTACTGTAGGTAGCAGGTGTTTTTCTTGGAATGCTGTGTTCTTTTTCCTCCATGCATAACGCCCCTTGTTATGCCCAAATAACTCAATTTTAGTTTCATCAGTCCACAGCACCTTATTCCAAAATGAAGCTGGCTTGTCCAAATGTGCTTGAGCATACCTCAAGCGGCTCTGTTTGTGCTGTGGGTGGAGAAAAGGCTTCCTCTGCATCACTGTCGCATACAGCATCTCCTTGTGTAAACTGCCCCGAATGGTTGAACGATGCACAGTGACTCCATCTGCTGCAAGATGATGTTGTAGGTCTTTGGTGCTGGTCTGTGGGTTGACTCTGACTGTTCTCACCATTCATCGCTTCTGTCTGTCCGAAATCTTTCTTGGTCTGCCACTTCGAGCCTTAACTTGAACTGAGCCTGTGGTCTTCCATTTCCTCAGTATGTTCCTAACTGTGAAAACAGACAGCTTAAATCTCTGGGACAGCTTTCTGTATCCTTCCCCTAAACCATGATGGTGAACAATCTTTGTCTTCAGGTCATTTGAGAGTTGTTTTGTGACCCCCATGTTGCTGCTCTTCAGAGAAAATTAAAGGAGGAGGGAAACTTACAATTGACCCCCTTAAATACTCTTTCTCATTATAGGATTCACCTGTGTATGTAGGTCAGGGGTCACTGAGCTTACCAAGCCAATTTGAGTTCCAATAATTAGTTCTAAAAGTTTTGGAATCAATAAAATGACAACTGTGCCCAAATTTATGCACCTGCCTGATTTTGTTTGAACAATTATTGCACACTTTCTGTAAATCCAATAAACTTCATTTCACTTCTCAGATATCACTGTGTGTGTCTCCTATATGATATATTTAACTGACATTTTTTATCGTAACAACCAACGATTTATACAGGAAAATAATGACTATTAACAAGGTTGCCCAAACTTTTGCATCCCACTGTACATTTCATGTGTGTTCTGTGTCTACAATGATTTGGGTAAATGTAGCATGATAGGAAATGTGAGGCAAGAAATGCAAGAAATAACTAAAACAGATTTTTTTTTCATGTTATTGTAAAATTAATGTGAGAAGACTGAAGTCCAAATATCAAATAAACATTTTCACAAAACGTATAACAAAACAAGCACACCTTTCTTCAAGAATATAACCAAAGAAAAAAGAAATTATTCAATTTACATGTTGCTGTCAGTATGTAAAAACCGAAGTCCATTTATCAATTGCATGGGTGGGTTAGAATGACTGCCTTTAAATCAAGAGGTTGTGGATTTGATCCTGGGTTTTCCCCGCATTTTCCGTTTTGAGCAGTGAGCTGCTATTATTATTACTATTATATAATAAAAACATATATTTGATTTGAGTCTGTAACACGTGTAAATTTTTGCTACTTTTAAAAGTTAGTGTTTTTTTATTCAGTTTCTCTCAGTCATGTTAACGTGGTACAACGAACTTGCCTCTCCCTCTTTGAGTTCTCTGACACATTTTCAAAACAAAGACACTTATGGAGAGGTGCGAAGGAATTTAAAGTGGCATGGGATTACGACTTCTTTTATAGGCTTCAGGGATTCTAGTATTAAGGGACATATCAAGCATGAGGAAAGAGCCCAGTCACTTTTGTATGAAGGGTCACCCTGCAGATATTTTAGACTGGTGAGAGGGTTATGATATTAATTTCAACATCACATTCCTAATTCCATATGAAATTAAAAAGCATAGGGGATTCTGTTGACTACATCGTAGCACAACCTAACTGATGCCCTAAAGAATGAGACTACGACGTGAATTTGATGAAACCATGGAACAGGAGGGAACTCTGTCAGACTCTGCTCCCAGAGTATTGTTCTTTACAAAAACAACTTTTCTGAATTTCAGTGACAAATTAAAAAACCCTAAAAAGAAATAGTTAGACTTAGCCATCCTTTCAGTAAAACATATAGTCAATACCAAGCCTGGTCTGACTTTGCTCTTTGCACATGATATCGCTGTTCTGGTACTGTTGTGGTAGTGTCAAAACCAGATGGTATTTAGCTCTTCTGCAATGATCTCCATCCATCCATCCATTTTCCAACCTGCTGAATCCGAACACAGGGTCACGGGGGTCTGCTGGAGCCAATCCCAGCCAACACAGGGCACAAGGCAGGAACCAATCCCGGGCAGGGTGCCAACCCACCTCACGACACACACAAACACATCCACACACCAAGCGCACACTAGGGCCAATTTAGAATTGCCAATCCACCTAACCTGCATGTCTTTGGACTGTGGGAGGAAACCGGAGTGCCCGGAGGAAACCCACGCAGACACTGGGAGAACATGCAAACTCCACGCAGGGAGGACCCGGGAAGCAAACCCAGGTCTCCTAACTGCGAGGCAGCAGCGCTACCACTGCGCCACCGTGCCGCCCTTTGTAATGATCTTCGACATTTAAACCAGATTTACTTGTCTATCCAATGCTAAAGAAAAAGCTAATAACAATAAAAGGAAAAAGAAAGGAAATATCAGAAATTAAACACATTAAAAGAAAAATAAAACAAAGAAACAATAATAGGCAAAACCATGGTTAGGGATGGAGTCCTGGCCAAACCATGACACAATCATACTTCACACCTCAAAGGTACTTCAGCAGGATACCTCATTGCTGGCTCAGAATGCAAAGTATAAATGAAACAGAAGAGAAAACCAGAATATTGAAGAATCTCTTGACTTATCTTTATGGATGTCATCCTTTATTTTCCAAGTAGTGGTCCACAACTCACTAAAGCACTATCATTTTCACATTTCATCTCTGACTGTTTCCTTCCCTTTCTTTCTTTGAACCTGGCATTTTCTTCCCTCCGGCTGATATTTTTCCCTAATGTCTCGACTTCCAACTGAAAATGCCTTTGATCATGAGAAAGCTTTGACCTTCCTGTTGGAGTCATTTCCAGTCAAGCTCCAGGAGCAACCCTTGTGTCCCTACAACTCTGCACCTACACTCTTAAAAATAATAGCTGCTTACTGGGTCGGGTGGTTCCTCATGGAACCATTGCTTGACAAAGCACCATTTCATTCTGGGAAGGGTTCTTTGCTTGTGAAGTTGATTCTTTGTAATTTGAAAAACTCCCTAATATGTAGAAAAAAACTGAAATATTTAATGTATTGTTGGTAACTTAGCAGGACACTAACAGATTAAGAAAACTCAGACTTAGCCTGTATTATTGTATGCAGCAGGAGTCCTTTTAAAATCAGGAACAAATTGGCATTTCATAAATCTGCTACTTATTAGTCATGGTTATTTAATGTATAGAGCCTTTTACAGAGCTACATAAGTAAAGGTTCTTTTTTGGAATCCTATGGTGTCATTCTAAAGAACAACTCTGGAACCTTTATTTGTAAAAGTGCAAGCTGCCCCTAAAATGCCAATTCTCTGCAGTGGCACATCAGCAGCAACTCTTTTCCAAGTCAGGAAATATGTGACTCCCCATTAGCAGTCATAGTCTGGACTTTGGAATTTCCCCATAGTGACAACTTGCCATATTCTACATGATCTTGTAATCCCTTTCTGAATTCTCTCAGTACTTATCTATCTATCTATCTATCTATCTATCTATCTATCTATCTATCTAT
>JANRMT010062842.1:17453930-17481615 GCA_026402145.1 Polypterus bichir lapradei | reverse complement strand
TATCTATCTATCTATCTATCTATCTATCTATCTATCTATCTATCTATCTATCTATCTATCTATCTATCTATCTATCTGTTTACAGAGATAATTGGGAATTCTTATCATCTGCTGGACAATCTGCCTTCTACCATCCTGGAGTAATGCTACATACAGTATCTCTGATCAGGTAGCCACTATGTCTTTTCCTTACTAGTGGCCCCTTCTCTTGGCGACTCAACACACCCAGTCCACACACAAGGTGTACCAGGCCTTGGATGCCCAAACAAGCATGTGCAGGACCACAGACCACGCCAGTGTGATCTGGCTTTGACTAAACCCCTTTCTATGCCATCTGAGTGGTGCCACTGAACTTGAGAACCCTTTGCCAACTAAGAATCCCTTCACAGCTGGTATTCATGATTAGATACCTCTCCTTTTCTGTTACTTTTTGGTCCTCTGACATGCTTTAGTCTTTTCTTGTTATATGTATAAGAACTGCAAATGTATTGTCTGATTCTACAGGAGGCATTTTTAAATTTCTGATTTTCACCTACAGTTTGTGGGTACCACTTACACAGTACAAACCCCAAAGATTTTCAGTTTGGATTGATTTGTATCCGTGGTGGTCTGACATGAGCCAGCTTCTGTAGCAAAAGCTGGCTCTTGGGACATAAAATGTCACCTCTCTGAAGGGGAAGGAGCCTGAGCTAGTGCACGAGGGGAGAGGGAAGTCTGGGCCTCTCTGCTCAAGCTGCTGCCCCCGCGACCCGACCTTGGATAAACGGAAGAAGATGGATGGATGGATGGATGGTCTGACATGAATTAGTTGGCTTGTGTCAGTAAGTGTATACTGGGATAAATGGACATCCTGTCTAGTGTTGGGTGAGATTGTGCACCTTTGCTGCCAAAAAGAGACCAAAACAACCTTGTTTAGGAAATTGAATGAATGAATTTGTTGGCATTAGCTACCTCACCCAGGTCCTGCAACTACAAGTAGCTTTCAAGGGAAATAAAGTGGAAGTGAAAAGGTGAACTTCTTTGATTTATCTCGACATCTCATAGACCATTACAGCTATTTTTCATGCATTGCGCTTTAAAATACTTTAAATACAAAAGTGATGCTTTTCCTGAGTTTATGTATCCCTTACAGATGTAATCGAAGTGTATTCAGATTCTTCATGTTCCACTGTAGAGTTCAAAATTCCATTTTTTTTCCAGACCTGGAAGACAGCTTCAAAGGCACAAAGCTTAAAGCAAAATATATGCACCATTAAGAAATGCAAGAACCGAGAAGATAAATATTCAAAGCTAGCCAAATCCTTTTTAAGGTACTCTAATAGCAAAAACATTTTAGCTATTGCTGAATTATACTGAAAAGCAAATCTTTCTTTAAGGAAACATAACTTGATGAAATTACTTTTTTTAAATAAAGGAATATTCGTTTTGTATATCCTTTGTAAAATATATTAATTATCCATCTATCTTCCTCACAAAGCTCTTTCTTGGTAGGGTTCAAAAAATATTTAGGGTGAATTAAGAATCTTCAAAACAGTAATTTTACTAGAATATGATGAAAGACACAGTCCGAATCTACATGAAATAAGTAAAATCAAAGGTAAGACTTTGACACCTACAGTTAGCCAGCACACTTCTAATCCAACCTGACCTGGGGCCTCATGCATAATGCCGTGCGTAGAATTCGCACTATAACATGACGTAAGCACAAAAGCCGAAATTTGCTTACGCATAGAAAAATCCAGATACAGGAATCTGTGCGTTCACCAACTTCCGCGTTCTTCTGCTACATAAATCCCAGTCAGCATGAAAAGTAATGCTCGTGCATACGCGTGCTGTCCCGCCCCAACTCCTCGCAGAATTATGCCTCTTTGAATATGCAAGTCAATATAAATAGCCCTTAAGTCAGCCTTCTGTGAAAAGACAATAGGAAAAGCACGGGGGAAAATATAAGAATTTCAGCGAATACCAAGTGGAGGCAAAGGAAAAACATACTATTTGTTGATTTAAACAGTGGAATAATCAACAAAAGGAAGTTGATCGAGTGACATAGCGTGTCGGAGAAACTTGAAAGCTCAAGTTCACAAAATCGCACAGTGCCAAAATAAAAAAGAAGTCACATATCAAAGTCGGCGTGAAAAGGCGAGTCGTAGCCCACTGTCTGAGTGTCATATGAAAGCTTATTAGGGTACAGACAAAAAAATAGGCACACAGTGGGGAAAAAAGCACGAAATGTCAACTTTAATCTCAAAATTTCCACTTTAATCACGTAGTTTATTTTGTCATTAAAGTAGAACATCATAAACTTCATCTTAAAATCATTTAATTTACTAGTTTCTTAAATCCCATTGTAATTAAAGTAGCATGTTAAATGCTTTGTTTTGTATTTGATCTTCAATGTGCTCTATGTGTGTGAATCACTACGTGCTTCTGTTCTTTCTCTTTCTCCGACAGGACACAGAATCCATTACATTCGTGATATTACAGCTCTCTGAATAATTAAAATACTGAGATCTATACGTGATATCATTTGCATGATGATTGGAATGAAAGCATGTTATTAAACATGGGAACACGATGGCGCAGTGATTGTTCGTGTCTCACACAAGATGCTGCTGTGCCATTCGACCTTCGATGAAATAATTTATTGTAGCAGTACTGTCTCTTTCAAACATACTGACCTCCAGTTCCTGTCGTTACTTTTCTTCCCCCAAATACCCAATTGCCACACAATCAGCTCTGTAATAGACGTTAAGCCATCTGTAAGCTTAAAATGACGATTCTTCAAAACTTTTAAGGAACATTGAAATATCTCCATAGTACGTGTTTAAACTGCAGTGGAATGGTGCCCTGCCCGGGGTTTGTATCCTGCCTTGCGCCCTGTGTTGGCTGCGATTGGCTCCAGCAGGCCCCCATGACCCTGTAGTTAGGATATAGCGGGCTGGAGGATGGATGGATGGATGGATACATGTTTAATTATTCTATTTGTCTATCCTTCCAGTGTCATGCCAGCCTCAGTAAATATACAGTGCGAGGCAGGAACAATATGTGAACTTGCAAGTGCTGCAACACCGTGTCCTCACATGTTTAATTATTAACAATACAGATTATTTAAATGAAGTTAAAGTTTTATCGGTGGCACGGTGGCGCAGTGGTAGCGCTGCTGCTTCGCAGTTAGGAGACCTGGGTTTGCTTCCCGGGTCCTCCCTGCGTGGAGTCTGCATGTTCTCCCCGTGTCTGCGTGGGTTTCCTCCCACAGTCCAAAGACATGCAGGTTAGGTGGATTGGCGATTCTAAATTGTGCTTGGTGTGTGAGTGTGGATGTGTGTGTCCTGCGGTGGGTTGGCGCAGTGCCCAGGATTGGTTCCTGCCTTGCGCCCTGTGTTGGCTGGGATTGGCTCCAGCAGACCCCCGTGACCCTGTGTTCGGATTCAACGGTTTGGAAAATGAATGAATGAATAAAGTTTTATCTGTATAATATAATCAACATATTTTGCTACATTTCATCTTAAAAATGATGTTGTCATCATATGTAAATACACACTTTATAAAGTGGCACAGGTTGTGCAATATTATAACTGTGGTGCAAGTTTACAGTGGGGTAATTGTACTTATAAGTTCTACAAGGAGCAATTGATTGAGTGTGTTTATAATTCTTGGGATGAAACTGTTTCTGAACCGTGAGGTCCGTACAGGAAAGGCTTTGAAACATTTTGCCGTGGCTAAGGCAGCGTGTGCTTGAAGCTGTATACTGATAATTCTCTTTCCGATCAGCTGTTGCTGTGATTCCAAACTCAGATACAGTGATATAAATACTCCGAGTGGTGCAGTGAGAGTAATATGGAAAAAAATGATCCGCTGTCGCAACCCTTAAAGGGAGCAGCTGAAAGAAGAAGAAGAAGAAGGTTCAGTGAGAGTAACAACGCTAAAGCAGTTATGGTATTTGGAATACTATGGCTATTCCCTGGACCATTATATTGTTACAGGTTAATTACAATCAGATGCATTACACTAATAAAAAATATGCGGTTAGTTTCAGTGTGTTTATAAAGCCGCGTCAGAAATGTGGTTCTAACAAATAAAGGGTAACCACACAGGAACAGTAACACTGCTTTGACGCTGGGTGCCGCCAGTCTGCAAAACCGAGTGGAGAACTTGCGTACGACAGGGTATGAGGTACCGTGGAAATGTGCATGGCTTTACGCCAAGTGTAGGTTTTATACATTGCGATTTGAACATGGAAACGTTCTTACCCAACATTTCCAAAAGATTCTCATTGGATATTCAGCATATGAGAACATATACAACACACTAGGCAGCAGGGGTGATGGCACTGTTTATTGCTATTGCCTCAGGGATGTTGCATCTTCTGCTCAAATCCTGTTCCTGGTTGCTTTTTTTGTGCAGATTGTATATTCAACATGTTTTTGTGGATTTTTCTCCATGTTCTTTGATTTTCCTACTAAATCTCCAAAAAATGTGTTCTGAGAACCCTAAACTGGTTTAGTGTATGTGTGAGTGTACTCTGAAGTGAACTGGCGGTCCATCTAGGATTGGTTTCCATCTTGTAGATGGATTAGGGAAGTCTGGGAACGTTGTTACTGGACCTAGTATGTACTGAAAAGTAAAGGTAATTTCCGCACTGAAAAGAAAAGAAGGTTAAAGACACAATGTTCTGGCTGTGCAGCGTTTATCAGTTGTGCAAATTAAGAGAAAAAATCAAGTAACATGTATTGAAGGGATAGGAGGGAACAAAGCCTGGGCAGAAGAAAGAAGAAAAGGTGACTGTAAATCGATGCAATTACAGAAGATGAAGGGAAAAATCATAAAGTTGTTTGCTCATTAAGACCTGGAGAAATATGTGGTCTCAGGCTGTGAATGACCTTACCTTCTGCGTTTGTTTGAAAAGTGTCTTTGAAGCCATGTGAAAGAACACAGAAAAATAGATCAGTGTATTCTAGACAAGTGTTCTATAATATACTTTGTAAATTCTTTCATCCTAATGGCTCAAACATGTTCCCTAAAACTGCTAGGCATCTCTGTGTTCCACATATTTACTACATTTGTTATGGGATCTGTTCAGGCATCTACATAACATTTTTAGACTGGCAAGAGGACCATTGTTTAATATTTTACCAGGGTATTGTTGGGGGTCATGTTTGGAAGTGAGACAGTAGCTCCTGTTACAGCTCAAAGTACCTGACGTGGAATGTGGCTATCCTTTGTGAAGTGTAATTTCGGTAAGCTACAGAAAGTGGCCAATGGAAGGAGATCAGGGTGGGTTATGGAAAAAGGCTCCTGTGGAAGGATCAATTTGTAAAATGGGGAAATTTTCTCTAATGACCTGGGGAAAAGATAGAGCGTTATGATAGAATGCGAAGACCAGCAAGATGTGTTTCATTATTGTGGTTCCTCTTAGAGTAGACTTTGCACAGTTTAATCTTGGTTGATTGAGAGCCTTGTCTACAAAATAAGAAGGGTATCATCTATCACTGAAGAAACTTCTCATTTTAAGTGATTCATTACAGAAGTCAACCTCATCACTGCAGAGGCAGTGGAGTCTGAGAAACTGTGAAAGAGGTATGGAGATTTTAGTATACTTGGAATGGAAAGAGCTGTTGAGAAGGTAACTGTGTGAAACATTGATGTTTTAAGCCCTGGAAAGCTGATAAAAAAAACATATCTAAAAATGGGAGAAATGTCAACTGTAAACCTGAGTGATGGATGGAAACTAGTAAAATTATTGAAGAATCATTAGTGCATACTGTATGTGTAAAATATTTGTTTTAGATAAATAGCAAGAGTATCAATTCCAATGGATATACTAAGACTGTTTCTTCTGCTTGAATCGGTTTTCTCATCATAAAATGTTCATTAAATTGATTTTGGTAAATCCTATAAATTAGCACAAACAGAGATTAAAAATGTTATGTTATGTTAGGGACAAACAAATTATTAAAATGTATAAATGTATCTGATATGGTGTAAAAACACAAAACTACAAAAAGGATGTAAAGTCTCAAAAAAAGCAGCAAAATCAGAACAGGACCTTTACCAGTCTGCCTCAAAACAGGCCTTACCCCAGGCAGCCTGACCTGAAACTCAACAAAAATTTGGCACAGGCTTTTAATAGTTCCAAAATAATTTAAAATGTCCTAGATATAGAAAAAGTCCCTTTAAGGGAAAGGAAAGGCATAAAACCTTTTGACTTGAAGGGCAAAAACAAAACTATGTTCTTTAAATATGTTCTTTAGAATTAGCTAAATAAGCAATGGAAGAACAAAATATGGCAAGTAAGGCAAAAATGAGGCAAAAGGATGTCCCTAAACATGCACTCGAAAGCAAACAAGTGCAAATCCACAATCCAATAGCAGACTCCAATGACCAGTAGCTGTTACGTTATGCTTATTTTATGTTTTATTTGAATTTGAAAATGTTTGGTAAACAATTTATCACATAAATGAGAATAGTGATAACCAAGAAACAAAAACTTAAATTATTAGTCTTTCAGGAGAAAAAAAAATATATGGTGAGAATCCCTATACTTTGGATTCAGTAAAGTCAGTATACCTGACCTTACAGTGAATGCTAGTGTTCACAATTATGCATGGAAAAGTATATTTAAAGATACCACTAAATCGTAAGTAAATTAAGGATATCTTTAAATATTTTTGTCTACTGAAATAATTCTTACAGACTGCAAGTTGTCACATTCAGCTCGGCCTGCTGCTGTTGCTGCTGCTTTTGCCTAAATGGCATCTCAATTGTAGAAGGTATATTATTAAGCCTTATGTTATTTTGGAAGCTGTGTGTATGTGCACGTGTTAAGGAAAAATTAAATTTATGGCGCTTTTCAAATGAAAAGAATGCTGTTTCCACCTCTTTAAGGCCCATATTTAGCTATTTAGGCTTTCTAAAACAGACCATAAGCATTGCTTCCACTTATTCAACATTTCAAAAATCCATATGCTATTTATATCACTTTAATACTAGCATTTAAATATTTCAAATGCGTTCCTTCTTTTTTAGTTGTGATTTAAAAATATTGGCATTGTTTGTTTAAAATGATCATTTAAAGATACCTGTAATTAATTTAAAGATGTGCCTTCCAAATACATACAAATACATCCAAATACATACTCTTGGGCTCAAATTTCACATTCAGGCATTCTCAGAAAGTCAAAACCAAGCTGCCAGTAACATCGACTCAGATACTAGTACACAATTAGAGATCCAAGGCATTGTGGATTTGGTAGAAAAGAGGACAACAACCGTGTTTGTAAATATATTCTAAACAAAGTGGTTAACATTAGGTGCATTAGGTCTGTAATTTTTCCTTAAAACAATGTGCATCAATTGAACAAATACCACACACACACACACATATCCACTAATATAAGTACCTCAAACCAAAAACATTGACCATTATGCACTGTGCATTAAGTTCATTATTAGAGGCCTGGAAAGACTTCAGTTCAGTTCAGACACTCTACTTTAAATACCAACCATGGCTGCGTGACCAGCCTTTTGAAGATTCCTGTCATTGTAATCCCTCAAACCAGAAAGAGGCATTTACAGAGGTCTAGATGCTTCGGTTCCAAGCAACCAGTGGTTTAAGCCATCTACAGTGTGCTATTGCAGAGTTAACACAGAACCACATAATGCAATACAGCAGCATATTTTCATTTTCCAATAATAAAGTAGGGTAATGCATTACAGTTAAAATTCTTGTAATCGCATTACAGTTAATGTGTTAGCTAGAACTGTTATTACTTGCATTATGCCAATATTTAGAAAATAATATGAAAATTTCATTAATGTCTTGAAGTGGAAACATTTGATTTTAACTAACATTTACGAAGGCAAGTGCTGCTATCTGATTTGCGTTCCCCACACCATTTGCATCGTACGTGTTCACTATTTTCATGCAGTCACAGAATACACTCACTTTTACAATGCTGCCACATGTGTAGCGGCAACATCTGTTATTTTGTGAAATTACATCATGGTTCATTTTACTTCAGATTGCAACCACAGTCTGGATTGGAAAATGACACGACTTTGAAAGAGAACTCTTCAGTTTTTCAATGCATTGAATGAATTTGTTTAATAGCAAAAATGTAATACTTCTTTAAGATGGACAGAACAAAGAGGATTTTGTTGTGTGCCTTAAAACATTATGATTAAACAATGTATTTATAGCTACTGTACATTAATATTTTTGTTTTATGTGATGTACAACCTCTTGATGAAAAATCTCATAATTAATTAGATTTACAGAGGCAAACAAACTCCATAAAAGTAATGAATTTTCTGTCACATCTCATCATTGCCTTGAAAATGGAGTGGTCTGTGTATAAGTAAGTTAAGTCAGTCTTTACTTTGAATGTTAATGTAAATGTTCATTTTGATTGCCATGATCCTTTCTTGATAGTGTAAAGGACACAGGCACAGGCATATTTACTGTGTTACACAATAAACACTGTAGGTAGTTGGCTCCCCCTGATCAACAATTCCTCTCTTCTGCTAACCACTAAACTAGCAGTAATTTTACCATTTACCAACTCCATGTGTGCTAGTGTTGGAGTGGTGAAGTCAGTTTTATTTTTAATTACTAAGGTTTATCTTTTAATTAAGCACTCATTTTGTGAACTAAGGACTTCCACTTGCTGGTCCTTATGTTTGAAATGGCTTATTGTTAACATAAGTTATGTAGACTACTTTTTTAACTACTGAATTCACATTATTGGTTATTTCCTCCTTACTAATATACCGAAAGGACATTTTGGTGTCATTCTTGTACTTTCCAATTGGTACATATTTGAATAGGTTTAGAGAGTAACAAAAAATAATTTTTGTCTTGTCCTATTGTTCTTGATAGAACTGGTTTAGTTTTGATCTCACGGTTCTGTCCCTTGCTTTTAGATATCATCTTTTTCCTGGTATTTTTCATAATAATATCCAGAATTCTTAACATACCCTTAACAAAATTTATAAGGAAATAACAAGTGAAGTAATCCTCTCAGAACCTGACAGATCTTATTAGTAATTTCTATGGATTACTTTCCATGAGTAACTACCCCATCTCTAGAAATATGTCCAAATGCTTGCCTAAAAGACTTTGAGTTATATTACCCTGGTCAACATCTGTGCACGGTACAGTACATTCACAGAGGAGATGAGGCCTAGTCACATGGAGGAAACTGCCCATATGGCACTCCTTAGCCAGCCTAGACTCAGGTCATTGCATCATGAAAGCTCCAGTGGAAGTTGAAAGTCTACTCACTATGATTCTCCAATCTCAAACGAACAACCCTGGTTTATGAAAGTTGACAAGATCACTGGATCTGAGCAAAGATATATCTTAAGCACTTAAGGGAGAATGGTTAAAAACCAAGAAGTTTCCTATTACCTGTGTATGAAATTAAGAAAAAAAATCAGCAATTGTGACAAACACAATAAGTTATGTATAAGGAAATAGCGTAAGATGATAGACCTTGGAAGATTTGGACAGATTCACTGTACCCACCAGACAGATGTGTCCTCAGCAAGTTTCAGACAAGACATCAAAGCCATGTACACATATTAGCTACAGCCAGCCAGGAAATGTAACATCTGAATCATTAACATGGACTGCACAAGTCCCTCTGCCTCTACAACTTCTTGCCTGTCCTCACGACTGGAACAAAAAAGGTAAAAGATTATTATAATGAAAAGCACAACAGTAAGCCATTTCCATTCATTCAAAATGTGTTTTAACACACCCAGAATAGCAACTAGATTTTTCAAGTATTAAGTTCTGGTAGATCAGTTGAAAATGGAAGAAGCCTGTACAGGGGGTCCTCGGGTTACGACACAGTTTCGTTCCTACAACAGTGATGTTTAAGGTTTCTTTATTTAGTCATGTTTACACAAGAAAACATGAAATTTGCCTTCTCAGTTGCATCTAATAACAGACAGAATAAAATAAAACAGACAAATAGAAACAAGAAAGGTTAAGGTAAGGCAGTTAGATAATACATATGTACACAAAAAAAAAAAAAAAGGTTACAGGATATATATCAAAACCTTAATCATTATCTCCAATATTTCTTATTGAAAAGTCGTATGACACTAGGAAGAAAGGAGTTTCTGGAGCGATTTGTGTGGGTTTTCAAAGTGACTATCTTTCCTGATTTACTGAACTTTAGTTCTACATGTAATGGATGAGTGTCATCAATTGAGATGATTTCCAGTTTCTTTGACATTGCCCTCTGACAAACACTAGTCAAATCATCTACATCAGCCCAATAATTTTAGCTGTATACCTGATGTAACCCGAATTTTGGTGTAAGTCAAAACACACCCTAGCCTAAGTCACTTACCTATCTTAACACATTTGCAAAATCATAATCTAGAACATAAAAACACAACTAAGCCACAGGAAAAGGACATAAAAATACTGCACTGTACACTGTACTGTAGTAACAGAAAAAATGAGTGTAAATAAAATCCTTACCTTTATTCTTTCTCATATCTCATTTTTTTTAGTTTTTATGGGAGTGAGCATTGTAAACTTGAAACGTTGTATGTCGAGACGTTGTAACCCAAGGACCCCCTGTATAGTGGTTGCGTTCATTGACTGACTCCCTATTCTGACATGATCGCTATCTTTACAAAAAACTTTGGAAACCTCACCATTAACACTCAAAACATAGCAACAGTGATGAATTCCTCCAAAATACAACCAGGGTACTCTATAGAATCTGAACATTTTGCATGATGTATCAAAGCTTTAGTTGATCTACATAAATCAATCCCTAGGTCCAGAAGATGATGACAAACTGTGGTGTGACTCCAATATAGCCTGGCTTCTCACCAATCTCCATCCAGAAATGAGGGCATCATTCCAACGGTTTGGTACCACACACACATTGCTGGATGTTGCTAATTGGTTTCAGCTTGAATCCTGGTGTCACAAAAGTGAAAGAGAGTTGAGAATGAAAAAACAGCAAGACTATGCAACAATAAAACCTAATTTGACATAAAGAGCAATGAAACAAACCCAAAACAACCGCTGTCTTCCATGACACTTACCAATTACCTCAAGTGGATAAATCACAGTTATCTTCCAAGTAAATCCCGAAAGAGAAGCCAGACCAGGGAACAAAGTGTTGTCCCTATTGTGAGAACTTGGAACATTGCCTAAATTGATGTCCTTCTTTCCAGAAATTAAATAAAGAACAAATGACATATTGGATTAAAAAAAATGGTATGTTAAAAATGTGGCTGAGCTTTCACTGCTTATCACCTAAGTCTTTCTCAATGCTCCTATCCTATGTGTGAACTACAACAGAAATACTATCAGCTAAAGAATCTGCCCATGCAGCCAAACTCTCCTCGTCATTGGTGCTGATCACTTCCATGAAACTATTGAGATTAAACCAATTCATCTTTGACCAACCACGGGTTCAGCCTCCATCAGCACAAGAGTGGAAATGACTATTAATGGTCCAGCTAGAGCCCTATAATGCTAGTTAGATAAAAACAATGTTTCCTTATACAGTATCTCTCAACCATACAATGTTGGAATTATTTATTATTTATAATTGTTTTATTTTATACAAATATAGATAGCAACCATTCCTTCAAATGTCTCCATGGCTATGGTCCAGGCAGACCACACAGTGGCAGATGGAAAATAACTAATTAATACAGAAAATGAGAAGACTGAACTGCTTTTTACACAGCCTTAACCGAAAGCTTTAATAAAAGAAAAAAAAACACCTAGTAAAGTCTGGCAAACAAGTTCCAGCTATCAGCCATTTACTCACTCAAGCCCAAGAGTTTCGCAAATCCAGTGTACTCATCAGAGTTGGAGAATGACTAGAACATTTTGATTAATCCACAAAGCACACAATTGTCTGAGATAATCATAATCCCTCCACTAAGATGTTAACGCAAGAATACCCACTGAGCTAAATAGACCAAGAAGAGTATTCTTCAGTAATATTAGTAGCAGTAAAGTGTTGTACCGTGTTAGCCATAGATTGATACAACCACCTTGCCTGATGAAGGGGCCTTAGCTTTTGCATTTGTAATCTATTTAGTTAGTCAATAAAAGGTGTCATTTCACCCTATTTTCTCCTGTATCAGTAATATTAAGAAATATATGGTTTCTACAAAGGTGTGAAGCTATGTGCAAACATTAGTGCCGCTGTCTAAATTGTTGAAAATTGCAGGCTAGGCCAGTAATGCTGAAAATGGAAGATGTACCTCTGGTGAATGTATGCCTTTATAATCCTTCTTTCTTGATCTGCTTTCACCCATTCCAGGTCAAGGTCAGAAAAAAAACTGAGAAAAGCTGAGGAATTATATTTAAAAGTCTCAGCGCTAGATGTGTGAAGCTTGACATTGTTACAGGCATTGATACTAATTTATAATTTTGAGAAGATTCAAGGTGCAATCATATAAGCTACTCTTAGACAAGGTTATTGATTTCTGTGGAGGAGAAACAGAGTTGCATAAGACTTGGGTTGCTCATATCCTCAATACTTCAACAGCAATTGGCAAAGCAGAAAATCACATTCCGCTTTAAATTACTTTGGAGAAGCATGAGAGAGAGAGAGAGAGAGATGGGTTCTGTAAAAATTCCGTGTGCATTCTACTAGGAAGTGCTTAGGACAGTATTAGTTGAAATTGAAAAAATGTTAAGCAGCAAACTATTAGAGTATCCACCAGTATTGAGTACTGAGTAAAGAATGACTCAGGATAGGGAAGTAGCAGAACAAATATATACAGGGATTAAAGAACCATAGCCTGGGGAGGGCATGCTGGCATGCTTGACCCTATGGCAAAGAATGGGAAAATGGACAGATAGAGGCAGGTACTCAACATGGACAAAATCAGGACATAAATTAGTAAGCTGAAGACAAGAACAGAGAACAAGCATAAACTGAAATATTCACAAGGTCTAAACTTAAAGAGTGTTAAAAAATACAACCCCAGTTTCATTTTACAGTGCTTAAAATATGCAATTAGCAACAGTATTGTTTGTTCAACTGAAACTTAAAGTCTGCAGAAAATGTACTTAGATGGTTGAAGCTAAAACCTAACAGCTTGAGATATCCAGGGCATTCAAGCATACTTTTTTAGCCTGCTTACTTAATTGAGAGTAAAGGGGAGTCAATGCCTATTCTAGCTGCTGGAACAAATCCTGTGATGGGCATCACTAACTAAGTGGGACAATCTAGTGAAAACTCTGTGTAAGTAATGCCCGGGATAGGATTCAAACCATGGACTCTAGAGCTATCTATCTATATAATAAAAAGCTAATGTCAGTGTGTTTGTGTGTCTGGTCCCTGCAAGCAATCTGATTGGTAAGTTTGGCTTTGGTTTGATTGGTCAGTTTTGCTGTAGTTGCTCAGTCAAACACAATCAAGACAGGAAGTTCCAGGAAGGAAGGTTGGCACTTATGACAATACCGAGGACATGCATAGGAGGAATGCTGAGAGTCACCTTAAAACACAGGAAGTATTCAAAAGAATGCTAATGATATTTTCAGAATGGGTAATGGGGGCATGTCTATGATTGGTAGTAGTCAAAAAACAAATAGGAAATGATCAATGCAACTCGAAATGACAGAGTCTGAAAAGTAGGCTTTAAGGGAACACAATTGAGAGAGGAGGCGTCAGCAAATATAGTTTGAGACACAGAAGGATACAGAATAAAGGAATAGGACAAACGGTGAGGGTACACATAAGGCAAGAGATATTAAACATAACATTTTTAAAATGTATTTTATTTCCAGTCTTTGGCAGGTAACATAGCTAGTTATATATAACCACTAAGCATTATGCCACCATAATAAAACTTTCTTGGACAAGAGGTACAAAAATGTTTTTAATTCCTAGAGATGTTCATATCTCTGCCTTAAACATTAAGTTTGTAGTTACTTGTGTTAATTTGTTTTAGGACAGTTTTATCTGTTTGATTTGGAAATCTGCAAACTGCAAACTGCAATGCTCCTTTGTTCAATGACATTGTCTATTGTTTTTCCTATGATTGTTAAGTATTTTGCATCTATTAAATCTAAAGAAATAATACATTCCATACACAATAAAATACATTTAAATAAATGAATAAGTGCATTCTGAATTTATGCAGACACTTTAGACTGAAGTTAATCCTAGCAGTATTAAGTGCAATGCGGGAGCCAACACTAGAAAGGGTGGGTATGTTGAAATAAATTTAGATTTTTTACCTGTCCTCTGAAATAATGCAGACATAAAAATGAAGTGTAGTATAATGCCAGGAAAAAAAAAATAATCAAGGAACAGAACAGGATAGATTTAATTGTACAAAGTGACATATGTATGTCTTACTGTAGTACCAAGTTGAGGTCTGCTGAAATGAACAGCATGTATTTAATTAGTGAGGTGATCTTTAAAATTAAATGTTAATCAGTTGCTTTATACAGTAAGTGTTGCTGCTTTAGTAAATCTTCTAATCGACACTGACAAAATATTTTATGAAAGTGTGACAGTGTTTAACAACCTATTAAATAATTAATCAAACAGGTAAAAAAAATAAATATCCATATCAACTTGTGCAAAGTGAGTTAAAAGCTAAAATTAGAACCAGACTCAAAGAATATACTATGAGATAAAAGCTTTACTTAATTTTTAAATCATATTAATAAATTGCATGTTTACAAGCAGATAGTAAAGAAACTGATACTGTGAAATTTAAAATAAATGCAACTAAATAAAGTAGCAGATAAAACAAGAAGACTTAGGTGAAATATATCACAGTTGACCCATAGATCAAGCATGAGCTCATCTTACAGTTCTCGCTCCAAGCACATCCTTTTGTTATTTCCTCACAAGGAAGATCAAATGGGGTGACCTGTGTGAAAAATTCTTTCATTAAGCTGGCAATTTGAAAACCTGGGCTTCACCTCAAATAAAAGCAGATGTGAAAGTTTTGCAGTTCAAATACAGTTTTTCTAGGCCTTATATAAGGCTTGCTTGTTTCTTCAAAGCATAGGTACAGGAATATGCTGAATTAAAAATGCATTGAACATTAAATTCACATACATCTGATTTTGTTGATTCTTGTTAAGATGTGACAGACTTTATCAGAGATACTTTAAAATAAAAAAAAACAAGTGTGTAGTAATGATCATGTGTGTTTAACTCTGCATTGCCACTTAAATTGCTTGAATTAATGTTTGGTTACCTTTTCCTCTTTGCAGTTATAGGACTGTTCAGTACCGCCATTGGTAACTGTTTTCTCAGCTTTTCATTTGACACAAGGGCATTCCTCCTGTTTTGTTTGCTTTCTTTTATTATAATTTTGGCAGTTCACTCTTCCCTCTGTGTCTTTGTTGCCTTATCTTTGCATAAAACAGAAATTTCTCACAAACAATAAGTACTATAATTATCTGTGAAATTGAGCTTCTTGTACTGTGTCCAATTTAGTAATTAATGACTCCTCTAGGCACTTAAAAGACGAAAAATTAAATGCTGTTAAATTCGTCACATGGATTTACATACTATGTTAAATGACTCTTCTTCCATAATAATTAGCATACAGTAAAGAGACTACAGTGTGAAGACTACATATATACATTGTGTGGAGATAATACACCTGAGAGTAAAAGAGAGCAGTTTCAGTGGGACGTTTAATTTAACTAAATAGATTTGCTATTAAATATCAACTGTATGGAAATACATTAATTTGTATATGTCTCTGTATGTCCATCTTTATAAAAAAGGTCAATATTGTTAATAAAAGGAGGTATGCAACTTTTATGGGCAAACCAAGCACAGTCCCCATAACACAGAGGTCATCTCACAAAGGTCTAGATGAGCTCGAGGTTTTAAACATAACAGAGACAAAAGTAAAAGTTAAAAACAGTCTCTTCTATAGAATTTTGTGATTATCCTGTTGTATGGTTTATTATTTTTACCATTTTGTATTTCTGTTTTTATGATGCCATATATTGTTAGAGAGCTTATGTGTGGGTGCATTGTCACAGCATCTATCTTTAAAAAGGCCTTGACACAGATTGTTTAGTGTTTGCACTTTGTTTTCCTAAAGAAAAAATGAATTGACACCAAATTGTTAGCTTCTTGAGCAATTTAATTATTTCAGGATTTCTTTTTATTTCTTTTTTTATCTCTTGTCTCTTTTATCTCTTTTCTAATCTCTTTTTTATCTCTTTTATCTCTTGGTTCTGGTAAGTTTCATGTGTTTTGTGTTTTACTGATCATGCCCGTCACACTAGTCTTTTGGATCATCTCTTAAAAGCCGAACCCCCCTTTAAATAAATATTCCATGATTTGATTATTTACAAAAGCACAAGCACCTCAAAGGGAGACATCCACAGAAAGTTTTCTCAAACTAAACAAAAGAGCTTCCCTTTGAGACAACTTTTATAAAATAAGAGAACATGGGGCTAAATAAGATGGCCACCAAAATCATTGAACAAATCACAGCAAGAGAAGTCCAAAGTAACAAAGTATCAACATGGCACAAGAAAAATAAAATATATAACTAAAACTGAAGATGACTTCATATTGATTTTCAACTAAAACATTACACTTAAGAAAATAAATTATACATCAACATTTTGTTTTTCTCCTGTTCCAATATTTTCAGATTCCTCTCATGGATCCTCCATGTTGTTTATAGCTGCTCGCACCATTGTTAGACTCATGACACACAGATCATGTCACCTATGATTTCATGGCAGCCATTATATAAAATATGATGGCACACTATACCCAGTTTCCAAATTTTGGAATTTTTCCAAGAAAGACTTGCTAATGAAAAACAGTATTTTTTTTTTGACTTTCAATAAGCTTTGTGAAAAATCATTTTGTTTCTTTGGTCTAGCTTCTAGCCATGTTTATGACTATTCTTTGTTGTTAGCATTAAAACAAAATGTATTTAATTTCTGCCACTTCTAAAGATCATTAAGATTTGCACATTTCTACATTTCTATTCAGTATAACTATGTTTAATTATTTTTGTATTGCCATCTTTTAGGTGATAAAAGTGCAAAAATACAAAAACAGGTGCAAAAGTGGCATTTATTACTTCCCTTTTAATAGAAAACCATTTAAGATGGCTGACTGCGTGCTGAAAGGGGGTCACTTGTGCTCTACAAATGTCTTCCTAGCTCAGCTCTGCTGTTTTTGTGCCCTAGGCAGAAATGTGGAGTTCTCATTTCAACTTTACATTAAGATCTGAGATTGCACTCATTGCTTGGTACCTAACTTTGGATTAAACCCACTGTCACTTGCAAGCATCTTTCATAATGGAAGCATAGGTTTAAATGGCTTTTTATAATTGCTGTAATGACACTTCTCCCCAACTCCTGTGGTCCATCATCCAGGTATTTCTTTCATTTGGGACACTATTAACTCTAAATTTTCAGGCCAAGTTTTAACACCTGCGAAGTTATTATGGGAACAGGATATGTGAAGACAACTCTTTCTGGAAATGTCTCATCTTTCCATTAATTTTTGCTGTTTCATAATGCTCAAAATATAATTCAAATAACATTTTCTCCTCAGCAGATTTTTACTTTCAGACATGATTGCCGTGTTTGTACAGATCCTCCTTTAGATGTAGGTTAGCTTGTTAACCCTTCAGGGCTTGGAATTTATTATCACTATCATGATTAACAGTCTTAACTTGTTGACAATTATCCTAAATAGCAGAGGTCTTTAATGACTGGTAATTTTCAAACTAATGATATGTTACAGAATTCCTGCCAACTATACCATATTTTTCAGGATAGTCTCAACCAGAGGTCATTCTCTGAGAAGCGCACACCATGATAGCTGTGCTATTTCTTAATGTATATGTTCTTATTCTCGCTGGATCACATCTTTTTACAATAGACAGTGTCTCTTTTTCCCTTGGTGCTCCTTTATAATATGTACATGCCTATTACAATTAGATTTATTCATCACCCTGTTGTTCTTCCAATCCCTTTACTTTCCAGGTAATATAAATATTTTCCCAAACTTAAATTGCATGTGTTCCGTTTTAGGGTCCTTACCACCCTGTTACTATTATTACACTCTTAGCCCTGTCAGGTGAGTTGCCATGATCTGGTGTTGGTTTTTATATTTTTTATATTTTACTAGAGGGCTTTGCCCCCTGCTCGCTTTGCTCGCCAACCCCCCGTGAACACTGAACGCACCTCAAGGAGATGCGGCTGCTCCTCTGAAACCCCTCTTTAATGGTGATACAATGGGAAACAAATAACAGTTGGTTTTTTTACCTCCTCTTTGCTCCATCAGCTGCTGGCTTGCTACTGCTGCCATGCCGCATGATCTATATTTCGTGTGGTGCTTCAAACGTTTAAAAGCCTGTACAGCAGCTGTCCTTTTGTCTGACTGCCTTGTCTCTCTTCTCCCCAGACATCCTCAAACACTATTCGATCTCTGCTGTTCACTGTTTATTTCACCAAGTAATATTTTCTGTTTTTTTGCGCTAATGCAATCTTTACTATCATTTTTTGAGACTTTTGAATTTTCCTACTTCCATTATCTCTAACCTGCTCGGCATGTGTATCACGGGACTTGCTTCCAAAGGTTGTAAGTATGATGTGACTTGACCGTCTCATGGGACGTGACAGTGTCTCTCTGTCCCTCTTCAAAAGATCACTACTTGTCGCAGGAAAAAAGTCTTGACTCATCCAAAGCTTTTTTTTTATAATAGAGAGATATTTTTAAATATATAAATAGGCATTTTGGGAGTTTTAAAAACCGAGGAATTTAGTAGTTACATTTGTTTTCTATTTGATTCATTTCTAACATCGTAATTAAATAATATTCTCCTGCAACACCATTTTCTTTTCCTTGCTGGCACTGCCTTTTTTAGACAGTTGTTTTGATGGCTACTATGCCATCGTTAGTCAAGATGGCCAATAGTGTGTGATGCATAATGTCATTGCCACAGGGTATGCAACACAAAACCCCTAGCGTTACTTTCTTTGCACTATAATTGATTAATGGTTGCAAACTTTTTTTCTTTCTTTCTGTAATTCACCTTTGGCCTATGTCTTTAAGTCAGTTAGTGTGTCTTTTCTGGATTTTGACCTTGTTGCATCCCACCACTGACTCTGACTTTTGGTTTCATGTCCTGAACTTTCTTTTCTTGATTCTTAATAATAATAATAATACATTTTATTTATATAGCGCCTTTCCCATGCTCAAGGCGCTTCACAGAGTCTTAGAAAAAACAGCAGGGTATATAACATTTTTTGACCATAGTTTTTGTTTTTATCTTTTCTGCAGATTCCATTCTTCATTCAGACTGCCATTTTTTTGTACAGTTAATACAACATACGTGTAAGTGCTTAGTCTTACAGGTTTCATAAGTGAAGGTATTGTGAATCCAACAGTGGACTGTATACGGCAGGGGTGTCGAACTCCAGTCCTGGAGGGCCGCAGTGGCTGCAGGTTTTCATTCTAACCCTTTTCCTAATCAGTGACCAGTTTTCACTGCTAATTAAATTCTTTCTCCCTTCATTTTAATAGCCCTCTTTTTAAAGATTCAGTGCTCTGAATTGATTGTTTTCTTCATTAAATGACAGCCAAACAGAAATAAGAAACAAGCCAAGAGATGACCAGCTAAATCAGGGCTTTAAACTCCAACCAATTTCACTCCAACTAGATTTTTAATGAGAATCCCATTCATTCTGTTAATTAAACTTGTTTTTGAGCACCATCAAGATGTTTTGGTGACCTGAGAGATGTTCAGATATTGTGTGATGGGCACAGGTGAGCTGGTCATGTGACAGCTCTTTTTTTGTTTCATTATTGTTTGGCTGCTAATAAAGGAAAAAGAAACAACTAAGGGGGCCTGGGTCAATTAATTAAAATTAAGACAAAAGAAGTTAATTAGCAGCAAAAACTGGTCACTAATTAAGAAGATGGTTAGAATGAAAGCCTGCAGCCACTGCGGCCCTCCAGGACTGGAGTTCGACACCCCTGGTATACGGTAAGGGACATTTTAAGTAGAAAATCAGTACTAAGCTTTAACATAGCAATTAATATTTTCAACAATCATAAAACATTTTGGATATTTTGTTGAAGAATATAATATTGAGAAAGAAAAATTAAGTAGCTTTTTCTCTGTGGTAAATGCAAAAATTTGTTTCATCGTTTCAAAATTAAACGTACCTAAGAAGTCCTTGAAAACACAAATACCAGGCAGTAATTGTGGTAATATATGTATATACCCAAAAAGAGTACTGATAAATATAACATTATGTAGCTGCGATAAATGGAGCTGCTGACCCTGCAAGCTTAAAAACCCATTTGAAGCGCAGATGAGAGATTGTTATGTATGACATTATCATCAAAGTCTTAAGGGCTATGCTACAGAGACCTTTGGACAGCTGCTTGAATGAGCAAATGGATTAGATATATATATATATAAAATTCCTATTTTATGAAATATATTTTAGAAGCTACCATTAAGAACAGAAAAAGTAAGCCATGATAAAGGAAGAAATAAGCCTCATAAGAACTCAATAATGGCTAATGTGAAAGAACAGTTTAAATCTTATTACGAACGCTTGCACAGAAATGCCTCTACAGAGATTTTATGATACTGAGGAAAGCGAGAGGAGTTATAGAGTACAAAACAGAATTACATACAGCTATCAAAAATACAGTGGAAGCATCAAAATCAATTACTGGTGTGTTATCTATAAGAGAAATATATCAATAAAGTACCGTAAGTGAGCCTAGTGAGGCAGAACTCTAATTGGGCCACAACAAAAAGAGATAATGACCTTTCATGCAAGGCCATTTTTCAGCTATGGATCAGAGACAGGGATTCTCTTCTGTATGAGATTATAATGAGTATGTGTACTCATACATACAACAATCGTTCAAAACATCCTCATAAATATAAAATGAAAATAGGCATGAGGGCAGGATGTTAATGCATGGTGGCATAGTAGTTATCTGTAACTGTCTGTATGGAGTTTGCATATTCCCCATGTGTTAGTGTGGATTTTTCTCCAGGTACTCTTGTTCCCTGTAATATCTCAATTAAACACATGTTAGGTTGACAGATTCTAAACTGACCCCTTGTGAGTATCAATATGGGTGTGTGCACAAGTGGGTCACAAAGCAGACTTTTTATTAATGTCTCATCCCCAATGCTACCTATATACTATTGGATTAATCAAGTTTAAGAAGGTATTTATAAGGTAGTGCAGAGCTAGACTAATCCTTGGACTACTGGGCACAAAACTGCATATAATGTTCGGTGGGATGCCCCACTTGGTAAACTTGGATTACTCCTAGTTGGTAAAATTAGAGTCTTTAATCAGCCTACATCTCATATCTTTAGGGATGTTCCCATTGTAAATTTACAGTGAAGAATCCAAAAATTCAGCCTAGTTCCTAGGAGCATCACTAAGAACTACATCACCATGATAGCATTTAATAAATTACATGACCCTGACAAGAATTTGTTCATTTACACATTTATTCATACTTAGAAAATTCTCATTCCAGTAAAAAAAAAAAAAACTGCATGTAGTAAAAGTCTATCCTAGCAACATCTAGTGAGATGAGAAGCAGCTTTACATGGGGTGCAATTCCATTGGAGTGTACAAGCTCTCTCTCATAAAGTCACCGATCAACCTCACCTAGAAATTTGTAGGGTTTGGGAGGATATAAAGCCAGCATGGAAATGCCCACAGTTAATTCCTAACCTGGAACTTGAATTCAAGACTGTGAAACTGAGAGGCATGAATGCTAACCAAATATTTTTTTTATTTTTGGCTGTATCTTTTATGCTACCATATACTATGTCCATCCATACTACTACAGTATATGGCCAAAAGTCTATGGACACCCCTCCAAATGATTGCATTGCACATAGTTATGCAATCTCCATTGATAAACATTGGCAGTAGAATGGGTCATACTGAAGAACTCAGTTATATAAAACGTGGCACTGTCATACAATGCCAACTTTGCCACAGGTCAGTGTTTCAGTTGTCTTCTCTGCTAGATCTGCCCTGGTCAACTGTAAGTGCTAATATTGTGAAGTAATAATGGTCTACTACCAATTTTTGTCAACAGTTTGAGGAAGTCACTTTTCTGTTCCAGCATGACTGTTTTTCTGTGAACAAAGCAGGTCTATAAAGGCATGGTTTGATGAGTTTGGTGTGGAAGAACTTGAGTGACCTGCACAGAGCCCCGACCTCAACCTTACTGAAGATCTTTGGGATGAATTGAAACACAAATTTTGTGCCATATCATCTCTTTCAGTATTAGTACCTGGCCACACAAACACTCTTTTTGGTTTTGAAAAGGGATGCTCAACAAGCTCATATAGGTGTGATGGTCAGGTGTCCATAGACTTTTGGCCGTAATAGTGTATGTACTTTAAAATGTGCAGAACATGCATCCAAAGAGCAATAGCAAGATTTATTTTAGATGCATTAAAGCTGATGTTTTTATGTGTGTAGTCTTATGCAAATCAGGTACTGGCCTCCAGAGATGTTTGTGCTTAATGCTGCAAGGAGACAGGAACCTGCAACACAGATGTGCATATTTGGATCTCTTTGTAAAGCAAAGCTTAAACTATGTCATACATTCAGCTACAAAATCCTCTCTGCCAGTTTTAAACTCACTTGATTTATATGGGGTTTTTAGATTAAGCTCCGTTACAGATACAAGCCCAAGAAAAATGCTTGACATAAACGTAAAATCTATGCTAGAAGCTATTTTCAACAACTGATCCTTAACTTAAACTAAACCAGTCTAAATTTATCTTATGATATGAGTGAAACAAAACTTATCCTTTATTTAGTTCAGGTGTGGACCAATATGACTGTCTGACAGTTACTTCAATATTATGTACATTCCAGTAGCAGGCAAGTGATGGTGATTGACATGAGTCTGTTTCTTTCTGACTGAATAAAAAGATATTAGAGGGGACTGCATGAAAATATTGCCATGGGACATTTGTCTTGGAGAATTATTCTTCAGACAAAGCATGATAAAAAATACAAATCTACATATCACTGGATGATATGTGCAATACTTTAACCATTCTCAAAAGATGAAAGGCCTCACAGGCCTGTTTTAAACAAAAACTGTTTTTTAGCATTGAATGTAACAGGAGTGCATTTTTCAAATTACCAAGGGTGTTTTGGGAAATTTGAAGTGTGAAGAAAAGTCAATATACAAGTAAATGATTCAGATATGTCACATTGCAGCAGTACATATTAGGGTGATACATCTTTGGAGAATAAACCATTTTCATTTCTTTTGGTTATTTCACAGCATATGCCATTGCTATCATCGCTTAATTTCCAGTGATAGGGTTTTAAATTATGTATAGCAGCACTAGTAACAACTTATGCATTCCATGCTCAGCAGAATACCATTTTATTTTATAGTAATTCCAGAAAGAAACATGAGAAAAACAGTCTATAGTCATCCTTATAAAGGTATACTGTAATCGTTTCTGTCATTTTATGGCTTGGAAGGAATTAAAGCACATGGATACAAGTAAGTGCAATGATTTGACTCAGCTTGCACTGTAGTTTAGTTTTTTGTATATGTGGCCACAGAACAATACATTTAAATAATATCAGCAAAACAGAGGTTCATATCTGTGCATCTTTGCTCTGTGTTGCAGTTTTTCAGATTTTTGATTCATGCCAGTGTATTCATTCATGTGCTTTGTGAAGGACTAATTCCACATCCAAGGTAGAATTAGTAGGACACAAAATTAATTAATCATCAAAGGTATTTCATTTTAATGCATTTACAAACCAGAAGTTAATTCACATTTTTATATGGTAGTTTTCATGATGGGCACTGCCTTAACCGATTAACGATTTTAAAACAAGACACAATGTAAAAAACAGTGGCACCTTTGCTCGGGAATATTTATTGTTTTAATAATTTCACACATTCTGCATTCCTGTATGGACATCCATGATGTTTAAGACCACTAACACAACACACATTAAACACCCCATCATGTTTTGTAACTCTTCCTTCTCCTACTCAGCTCAGTTCCTCTGTTAGGGTGTTATCCACACTCCTGGATGTCTCTCTTCTAAGATGTAATCCATTAATTTTCTCTCCCTCTCACTCTAGTTCAGTGCATAAATGTTTGCAGCATCTACTTTTAAATCTTCTGAGACACCACTATGGGGCACTTGACCCTTGGAAAAGGTTGGATAAACTCTGGAAAAAATCCATCCAACCATCTACGCTATTAGTCTGTCTAACACTACAGTATAAACAAGTAGGTCTTGCAAAGCTGCCAGTATACTCTGCAGGTCCGCAGCACTCCAAATCACAATAAGAAGGTGCAGAAATTAATGAAGGCAAGAAACAAGCACAACGTTTTTATGTATAATTAGTAGTCATCAACATGTAAAAAACAATATACAATTCCAATGTAAAAGTCAGCCTTATTTTATACATATCTTTATTCCTACTTTTAAGAAAGCTGTATTCCTTAATGTAATTTCTGACTACATACTAAACAGTCAGTCAGTAAGGCATTGTCTAACCCGCTATATCCTAACAGAGGGTCACAGGGGTCTCCTGGAGCCAATCCCAGCCAACACAGGGCACAAGGCAGGAACAATTCCCTGGCAGGGCACCAGCCCACCGTAAGACACACACACACTAGGGACAATTTAGGATCGCTAATGCGCCTAACCTTAATGCATTTGGACTGAGGGAGGAAACCCACACAGACATGGGGAGAACATGCAAACTCCATGCAGAAAGGACCTGGGAAGTGAACCCAGGACCCCTTACTGCAAGGCAGCAACACTAACACTGCGCCACCGTGCCACATACTAAACAGTATTTGTAAAACTATTAGGATGTCATGATAGCTCTGCTACACCACGGACCCATGCTTTCCCATTTTAATGTTTTCGTTTACTAATCTCTAAATATGTACAGGTAAGGTAAACTGGCCACTATAAACTGCCACCAAGCCAATGTCAGTGCAAGTGTAGGTGTGTGTGCCTGGTGGTCTTTCTGTGGCTAGTTCCTGCTTTTCACCTAGTGCTGTTGGAATAATCTGTGGGCTCCGGTGATGCTGATTTGGAGTAAGCAGGTTTGGGTAAAAATTATTATTTCACATGTATTCCTCTATTTGTCAACAACAGATACAAAAAGTATAATCCACCTTGCATCCTGCATGTTGTTTCATCTGTGACAGATAAATTAGGTTTTGGTTTATTCCTTTAGGTCTTCTGCTATTTCCTTCACTTTGAATTTCAATTTTATGGTTCAAAAAATAAGAGTTTTCAGTATCTTTGCCAAGTGGGCACAATTTAATTCCATTTCTCAGAATAATCAGCATGTCTGATTAAGGTTTACAGGTATGTTATAAGAGCTATAAAAAGGGACAGAGACTAAATTAATCAACCCTGTCTACAATGCCTGTATTATTATAGTAAATAGCAGCACAGTAATGCAAAGCTAGAATTATTCATAGAAATTCACTCTATACTTGCTGTGCCATAACTACAATCACAAAGAAATCAAAGTAAAATCTCTTCAAGAAAGTAACATGGTCATTCTTTCTGAAAACACTATATGTTCTAGTATCTTGTAAGTTAGCAGCTTTAAACCCCCCATAATTCCAACACACTGGATGGAGTTCAACAAGGCCTGACACTGTTGTTAAAACACAGGCAGCACAGTTATTAACAGATATGTACTACAATGATAGTATTAACATGCTATTAAAAATCTGTGTATATTGAAATGTTTTTCTCAATACAGTAGGTTGAAGTATACCTCAAACAAAAAAGTAAAGGGTGGCATTTCACAAAGTCAATTTAGTGATTAACTTTAAAGATTAACCTTAACTAATTTTCACAGGCCAGTCTTAATACAGCTCATTTTGGTTTCAACCAAGAAAGTTAAGGCAAGTCACACTTGATAACTGAAGCAATTAAGTGTCATCCCCTAGCCTGCTCCCAGCCAGGCTAATGATGCAGCTTTGCATAAGGTTGCTTTTTAAGAATTCATGAAACTCCAGCTCAATAAGAAACAAATCCTCGGGCAATGGTTCAGAAGATAGTTTTTAGCAGCCTTTAGTTTTATACAAATTATTATGATATTGAAACAACCCAAGGTAAAACAGGTCAGAGTTTCCACAATATGTTCATTACATGATGATAAAACATTTAAATCTACACTACTATTTCAAAATACTGGGGGTTTATAACATATATCACCCTTAAATTTGTAGACATCATGTTTTATCATTGAGAGGCAAAAGAAAAAATGACAAATTTGTAATAAAATTGGTTATAAAGATGTGTTCCATTAAGCTACAATCATTAAGAAAAGAATGTATTAATTCTAAATCAGCAAACCTCTAATAACAACCATTTATTCATTGTAATGTAATGTAGAAGAAAACAAATGCCACGCTTCGAGACCTTTTAGAACCAAACATGGTGTTCTCCTTTCCTTGAAAATTGTATTGAAGGGGACGTTCACATGCTAGGTAGAGTTTTTAAGTCACCGGCACAAAAAATGATTAGGGAAAAGATTCTTGTCATTTTTGATATACTGTATATGTCATTACATTGTTTAGGTGTATTGTTTAATAGTAATGAGTAAAATATTTCTAAAAGATATCCGTTATGCAGATTTACAGGCATTCCTTATTTACTCTTTCCATTTCTAAAGACTGTTTTAACCGGATTCCAGGGGATATTCTGTGACTTGGATATTTTCTTGTCTCCACACCTTGACTTGTGCTTTTCAGTCACCTTTTCACTGAGTTATTTGTAGGCTTCTTTTGTCTTCATTGTGTGGATTAGACCATGATACCGACTCACTACAAGTTGGACCTTCCTTAGCTGGAACAATCAATAGAAACACCTTGACTATTGACAGATGATCTTTTTGAACTAATCATGTGACTTTTTAAAAACAATTGGCAGCCCTAGTGATGATTTAGGTGTGTCATTTTAAAGAGAGTGAAGAGAATGTGTTTTATATTTAGACATTTTTTCCGAGTTTTTTTTTCACTTTGACATTCAAGAGTCTTTTTTTGTTGGTCAGTGTCAAAAAAGTCAAATCCACTGTGATTCAATGCTTTATAACAATAACATCTGTAAACTTCCAAAGGGGTGAATATGCTTTATAGGCAATGTGTGTACTAAAGCAATACATTGCCAAGTCCAGAGTACACTGCAAATCCCTACATTTTGGAAACAGGTTGCCCTTTTTTTGTATCTGTTGATGAGAGATACATTTAGAAAAGTATTTGCCTTTCTTCCAAGTGGTTTCTTAATATTTTCATGGTGTTTCCTGGCCATCATTACATTTGTACAATTAAGGGGATTTTTTTCAAGTTGCTTGTGACTGAGACTATGCACAATGCATTTTTCCTTGCACAAAGTTTATTTCATTTTATTGATAAATGTTCTTTAGGCTTCCAAAACATCATAGCTACAACAAATTGCAAACTAATTATGTGAATCATAATTCCATTGATGTACAGATAAATCCTTTCTTAAAATGACAATGATTTGTATGTTCAGTTTATTGTATCATTAGTGATATTTATTATTTAATGCATAAAAGTTCCCTTTGGGACAAATAAAGTATCTATCTATCTATCTATCTATCTATCTATCTATCTATCTATCTAT
>JANRMT010062842.1:17423843-17453920 GCA_026402145.1 Polypterus bichir lapradei | reverse complement strand
TATCTATCTATCTATCTATCTATCTATCTATCTATCTATCTATCTATCTATCTATCTATCTATCTATCAGATGGTGTGTGATAACTTCAACTCAAACAATGAAGCAAAATGACCCCGCTGATACTTCCTACAGCTGCTCTATTAGTCGTCTTTCTAAAGTACAAAGGTGTGCACTATTCAGATGTGCCAATCAATGTAGCACCATATCTTTAGACTTCCTTTCATTTTTATGTATTATGAATATCTTGCATGTTATATAATGTTATGGGCAGCAGGCACATTAAACCTTCTGACATTCCTTGCTGTAATTCTTTACAATCAAATCAGCATCAACATGAACCAAACTTTCAGAATTATTTACAAGAAAACAAACAAAACTGCTTTCAAAAAGAGCATTTGTATTGAGTGACTGTAGCATGTTAAAATGAAAAAAGCAATTGAATGCCTGTAAGTTGAAATGGGGGTCACTTTTCAGTGTCTTGCCAAAAGACTGATGTATCTACTTAAGTCTGTCAGTACAATCAGCGGTAATGCCCTTCTGAAGTGCGTCCATAACACTCATAATAACTAATGGAGTGACATGAAAAGAATCTGGTGCTATAATTTAAAGAGCTAAATGCGTCAAAAAAACAGTCTTACATTTTCTTTTTTCTTATTTTAAATTGTCAAAAAATTACTAAAGGTATTTGAGATTTTCATGTATTACTTTGTAACACATAATAAACAAGTAAGACAGCAAAAGCTATTTTAAAATCTGGGAAAAAATAATCTAGCATGGCAAAAATGCAAAGCATTCAATGAAAATCCTGGTACACACACATCCATCCAATTTTTGAACCTGTTATTTCCAATAAAGAATTGCAGAGAGCCAGCTCCAGGCATGGGATGAATGGCCACCACAGAGCACCTTGTACCACAGTCACACTCACACTTGGCACCAATTTACCTAACTTCAGTATTTTGGAAGAAATTCCACACTGACAGAGGGAGAACATGCAGACTCCAAACAGTAACTGTATGGGAATCAAAGAAAGGTCTCTGGAGCTTTGTTTTAGAAGTTCTAACCATTAGCTTTGCGACAAATGGTATTTACAGTAATATACCAATCTAAATCCTAAATGGGATAGTCACTTATACATGCACACAATTACATTTGATCAATTTAGATTTTATAATTCATCTAAAGTGCCAATACATTTCCTAATCTAATCCAAAAGAATACATTTTGCTTGTATATTTTGGAATTTCTTGGACCTTTATATTGAAAGCAGAGATCACTTTCACAGTAAATTTGATTTTATCATTATGCAAATATCAGAAGTATTATTTATGCAACATATTTGCTTCACCACTGTTATTGTGATAAGTAAATAAGGGGTGTATGGCTGTGCTGCAGTTCTGTCACTGCATGGATCCAGAATCCTAGATTCAAATCCCATGCCCAATTGCTGCCTGTGTGGAGATTGCTTGTTTTCACCATGTATCCATGGCTGTTCCATCAGTTTTTCTCTTACAATCGCAAAGATATGCTTGTCTGGTTAATTGGAGATTCCTATGAATGCATGTGTGGGCCCAGCTATTGACTAGCATCCTGTCCAATTGTGTTTCCTGCCTTGCACCCAGTGCTGTCAGAATAAGCTCCAGCCACTTGTAACCCTAAACCTCATTAAGTTGGCTAGAGTCCGTTATTATATGCTATAGAAATATACTACTTAAGCTCACTTCAAGCATAATGGTTTCTGATTCTATAGTCGTGTATTGCAGAGGCATCAGCTAATTGCAAAGAATTAACTGAGGCAGGGGATGTGTACCTCCCTCTGTGCCATGCTCCACAGGCTTTCTACTTTAAAGGTATTGGCACTGATTAAGTTAACCACGTACTTGCTGATAAACCCCATTCTGAGTAAAAGCTTTGATGTTTTTTCTAATTTATCTTGCAACAGCAACTTAGTGAATGAAAAATGCATAAACATTTAGTTACCAACAAAAACAGTCACACTATGTGCTTTTACATTTTTGTTTAATCAGTTTGTGTGTCATGCTTCTGTCCTTCCTTAACATTTCCTAAATAGCTGTACTCCACATACACATGCTGTTGTAACTCTAAAATTCTATTCAGAAATTGTGATTGTTGGTATTTTTGTTTGTTCTTACACAAAACACTCCCTTATTACCATCACAAGCAATGACATTGAACACTGGTGCTCTGCTAGGAATTGCTGCCTTACTCCTCTGGTTTTTACCTCAAGAAATGAACTCCTGCCACTGTTATTGACATTAATAAATATTCCTGCCCAACTGTAAATTGCTGTCTTTCTTAGATTGATTATGCTTTATTTGTCCCCAAGGGAAAATAAAAATTTTACTGAAGCTCAAAAACAAAAAAAAAAATATTTATATACAATGGCATTAAAATCTTCTTCTTCTTTATCATTTCTTACTTCACTGAAGGATGTTGGCTCAGTACAGAAATGAAAACAGCATGACTCAATAGGAGTTTTATGAATGGATAGAAAGGTTTAAAGTGAGAAGAACAAGTGTAACCAACGAAGTTCAAGCTGGTTGACCATCACCATTCCGCAAGCCTACATCGATATAGCAAATGCCAGAGAAGACCGACGGAATTACATTATCCACTGTTACTGCATATGGCACGGACCTCGCGGTTCAGAAACAGTTTTATCCCAAGAACTATAAACGCACTCAATCAATTGCTCCTTGTAGAACTGTTTGTACTTATAAGTACAATTACCCCACTGTAAATTTGCACTACTGTTATAATATTGTACAACCTGCGCCACTTTATAAAGCTTGTATTTACATATGATGATGATATCATTTTTAAGATGAAATGCAGCAAAATAAGTTGATTATATTATACAGATAAAACTTTATCTTTATTTAAATAATCTGTATTGTTAATAATTAAATATGTGAGGACACGGTGCTGAAGCGCTAGCAAGTTCACGTATTGTTCCTGCCTCACGCTGTATATTTACTGAGGCTGGCAAAACACTGGAAGGATAGACGGATAGAATAATTAAACACGTACTATGAAGATATTTCAATTTTCCTTAAAAGTTTTGAAGAATCATCGTTGTAAGCTTACAGATGGCTTAACGTCTATTACAGAGCTGATTGTGTGGCGATTGGGTATTTGGGGAAAGAAAAGTAAGGACAGGAATTGGAGGTTAGTATGTTTGAAAGAGACAGTACTGCTACAATAAATTATTTCATCGAAGGTCGCGAATGGCGCAGCAGCATCTTGTGAGAGACATGAACAATCACTGCTCCATCGTGTAGAAAAAAGCCGGTTTAAGAAGCATGTAGTGATTCACACACATACAGCACATAGAACATCAAATACAAAACAAAGCATTTAACGTACTACTTTAGTTACGATGGGATCTGAGAAACTAGTAAATTAAACGATTTTAAGATTAAGTTTATGATGTTCTACTTTAATGGCCAAATAAACTATGTGATTAAAGTGGAAATTTCGAGATTTAAGTTGACATTTCCTGCTTTTTCCCCACTGTGTGCCTTTTTTTTTTTCTTTGTACCCTAATAAGCTTTCATATGACACTCAGACAGTGGGCTACGAATCGCCTTTTCACGGCGACTTTGATATGTGACTCTTTTTTTATTTCAGGCACTGTGCGACTTTGTGAACTTGAGCTTTTGAGTTTCTCCAACACGCTATGTCACTCGATCAGCTTCCTTTTCTTGTTTATACCACTGTTTAAACTAACAAATAGTACGTTTTTCCTTGCCTCCACTTGATATGCATTGAATTGTTCTCTTTTTCTTCGTGGTTTTGCCATTGTTTTTTCACAGAATGCTGAGCTTAAGGGCTATTAATAGTAATTTACATATTCAAAGAGGCGTAATTCTGGGAGGAGTTGGAGCGGTACAGCAGGCGCGTGCATGTGCGTTACTTTTCACACTGATCGGGATTTATGTAGAGGAAGAACGTGGAAGTTGGAGTACGCACAGACTCCTGCATCTGGATTTTTCTGTGCGTAAGCACATTTCAGCTTTTGTGCTTACGTCATGTTATATTGTGAATTCTATGCACAGCGTTATGCATGAGGCCCCAGGAGATGAAATCTGTATCTTAAGGGAAGCAGCGGTCAAAGCTGGGAGTCAAGCTATTGTATAACAAAGCCCAATATACAAATCAAAATCAAAGTCTTCCAGAAACTAGTCAAGAACTCACCAAACCATAAAGAACCCCCCAAACATTTGCAAAAGGTTTTAGGATTTATTCACAAACTTGGATAAAATAGTGTCAGGCTGCATGACTTCCAGGGACATATCCTTAGTAACTGACACCCACGTTATAGGAAGAAACAAGATGACATCATGGTAAATACTAGAATATGACTGTAAAATATAAAAAATATCACAAATCAAAAGAAATGTAAAAAATAACAGTGAAACTATGTACTAAATATTTTAAAACCACAGACAAAAGTCCCAAATAAAAAAAAAAAACATTAAATCCAAAATAAATTAACTAGACTAATGTAACAGTTTGTGTTTCTTGTTGTTTGTGGATGATTCCCCAAGGGGTAAGGTCACTCCTGACCCTCTCCCACTCCTGACATCATCACTCCTGACCCTCTCTTTATGCCAGAGAAAGAGGAGCTCTAGTAGCTGATCACTGAAGTTACTAGAAGGAGTTAAGGTATTGTGCTTTCTGTATTTGGGTTTTGCTGTTTTATTGAATTGTATGTCTCTCTTGATTGGATTCTGAAACAAGCTCTGAAATCATAGATTTGAAAATAGAAGAGAGAGACATGCCTCAAGCCCTCAATATTTTAAAGACTAATAAGACCCCTGGACCTGATGGGATTTTTACCAGTTGTATTGAAAGAAATTAAAAATGTCATTTATAAACCGTTATTAGGCATGCTTGGCCAGTCACTTGAGATAGGAGAAGTCCTGGAGAACTGGAAAGTTGCAAATGTGATGCCAACCTTCACGGAAGGAGGCATAATGGATCCCGGCAATTATAAACCGATAACTCTTACTTCTGTACCAGACAAAACTATGGAAACTATAATAAGAAATAAATTAGAAAAGTACCTATTTGAAAATAATATACTAAATAGCAGAAAGCATGGGTTCATGAGAGAAAGACCCTGCCAAACCAATCTTTTAGATTTTTTTGAAAAGGCAACTACAATAGTTGACAAAAACAAAGCATATGACATACAGTAATTTATTTAGACTTTCAAAGAGCTTTTGATACAATCCCATGCTGAAGATTACTTCTGAAACTAGAAGCTGTAGGCATCAGAGGCCACCTACAAAACTGGATCTCAAGTTGGCTAAGTGACAGGAGACGGGGAGTACAGCTAGGAGGAGAATGCTCCATTTAGGATGAGGTGGAGTTCATCAGGGGTCTGTCCTGGGTCTGTTACTTGAAAAATTCACAGATGGTACTAGCAGTAAAAATAATTCAAAAAGATCTGGACAAGCTTCAGAATTGAGCAAACAAAAATGCATTAACATGTAGAAAAGTGCAAAGTGTTGCATGTGGGCTTCAACTATAAATCCAAGAAGGGAGACAATGCCCTAAAGGAAGTAACTTCTGAAAAGAATTCAGGGGTTTATGTTGACGCAACATATAGACTATATAATGCACTAGTGAGAAAGCATCTGGAGTATTGTGTGCAGTTCTGATCACCGCAGTACAAAAAAGACAAAGCACAACTTTCATCTGTGCAGAGGAGAGCAACCAGGTGCATTCCAGGACTTAAGGACATGTCACACCTTGACAGACTCAAAAAATTAAACCTGTTTAATTAAGAAGAATTGCATTTAGGACTGATACGAGGAAGCGTATCATTATGCAAAGAGTTGTGGGAATCTGGGACAAACCACTGAGGAATGTAGTCGAAGCAGAAACCTTGAGAATCTTTAAGAAGTACCTGAAGGAAATATTGGGACAGCTTAGCTATTAGCTAAACCAGGGGTGGGCAATGTCAGTCCTGGAGAGCCTCAGTGGCTACAGGTTTTCATTCCAACCCAATTGCTTAATTAGAAACCAATCCTTTCCAATCTCAGGCCTTATTTAATTGTATGGCTTGTTATTCTGCAATGTAAGGTTCTTTTATCGTAGATTTTTTTCCTTTCCAAGGATATCATCAAAATGATTTGAAGCCTAAAACAGATAATTTTCAGTCTGTCACATTTTCTATTACATGTTTTAATAAATCAGACAGTGCATGATGAACACACAGAGATGTAAATCAAGCAAGCTAAGTGGTGAACTGCTGACTGGTTTATCATTTACATCTTATTGCTAATAAGGAGCCATTAAAACAGTGAATGCAGCTGTTTAAGATTGAAATAAGCAATTAAGGGTGAGGAACCTTAGCAAGTGAGACCACTAAAATGAAGCATCAAAACGTTACTTAAGCAGTAATTGACTTCTCATTAAGAAATAGGGTTGGAACAAAAACCTGCAGCCACTGCGGCTCTCCAGGACTGACATTGCCCATCCCTGAGCTAAATAAACAGACTTGATTGACTGAATGATCTCCACTCATTTGTCAAATTTCTGATGTTCTAACATTGTATAATCATATTGGAGGCATTAGATGTATATATTGGTGCATCATTATTAATGTTTGTTGGTGGGGAGGTGAGTGAGTTATAAGATCAGTTTCATTCAGTTCGGAATTAAAATTTTGGGGTAGGCGGTGATGAGTTTCACTTGTAATAATATGTTATCTCTTTCTACATTTATTATATTTTTATTTTAATAGTTACTGTTGTGTTTGGGTGGCATGGTGGCGCAGTGGTAGCACTGCTGCCTCGCAGTTAGGAGACCTGGGTTCGCTTCCCGGGTCCTCCCTACGCGGAGTTTGCATGTTCTCCCTGTATCTGCGTGGGTTTCCTCCGGGTGATTCTGGTTTCCTTCCACAGTCCAAAGACATGCAGGTTTGGTGCATTGGCGATCCTAAATTGTCCGTAATGTGTGTGTGCGCCCTGTGGTGGGCTGGCGCCCTGCCTGGGGTTTGTTCCCGCCTTGCACGCTGGGTTTGGCTCCAGCAGATTCCTGTGTTAGGATATAGCGGGATGGATGGACTATTGTTTTTATTTTAAAATATTTCTCCTTAACAATTGATCAAAAAAATGAAAATCTCACTAATAATTGCATGTGAACGTAGCTTGTATATGTTGAGTGACATGAGTTCCAGAGACATCTCTTTCATTTTGTTTCCTTGTTCGTGTGACAGAGATTTCCTCCAACATCCCAAAGACCTACAGTATGTTTTCAGTTAATTTGACATTATTGATTAGCCCACAGTGAGTTAATATGGGTGTACAGGTCAGTGTGCCCTTCAGTGAGCAGGTACTCCACTTGCACTTTATACTGTAGGGTTAGACTAGAGCTCCCCCAGCAACTCTGATCTAAGCAAATGCTCTACAAAGTGGACAGATATATTTTGCTTGCTCTTCAATTATGTTAAAAGTGTGAATTGACCATTCCAAGTGATTGCACATCATGAATTTCTACTGTACTACTGGATTTCCTCATTTAAAGAGTGAAAACAGCTTTAACATGCTCCTGTTGTTGTTGTCTGGTTCATTCCATTGCAACATTTAGTGACCCATAGCACCTGTAAACCCATTTTCAACACTGCAAAGAATTTGCTTGTTGAAAATCAAGCATTGTCGCTCATTACTTTTTACTGCAGGACTCAATGAATTGTTATGCTTTGACATTAAACCCTCAGAGAACATAACCACCAATCTCTTTTTATGTTCTGGTATTGCATCTCATACTTACTTATTTCCTTTTCTGCACGAATACACTTATCAGTTATCTGGTAAATCTCCATAGTCTAATATTATCTTCTTATGCCATTCACATAAAATATTTCTAGAATGTTTTGGTTCTAATTCTTTCTTCATTTTAAGCAGTTTTCTAGTGTCTTCTTCCAAGAAAAAGTGATAATCCGACATGGCTTTTCCTCTTTATGTATAGCAAATGTAAAACTGCATACTTATTAATAACAGCTTTATTTCTACCACATAATCCAAACACAGTCTGTAAATTTTAAAATCATTTTTATAATTTTTCTTTTCAATTATAATTAAGAGTTCTCTCTACTAATTATAGAATCAAATTGTAACAGATATTTTTCAAATGTATTTGTGCAAACAGCCCTACTGGTAGCTGATTTTTTCCCTTGGAAACTATCAATATAGCCCTATTTTGAAAGAACCCCTCACCTTATAAAACAACGACTTTAATTACTATTCTCATAGCAGATGTTTTACATTTTAATTCACCAAGTAAGCTGTTTTGCTGGCAGCCTTATTTAACAGATTATTTCATTTCCTTTCCCTTTTTGCTAAAATGGATATTCGTGACTTCTAGAAAGACACTATCTACAATGAGATTCACTAAAAAGAATGTCTCCTGTCATCAATTCGAACTTTTACAAAGACAAGGCCATAATAAGTAGAAATTGGCCTGCTGGACAGATGATGGTAATGGTTATATGCACAGAGGAAAGAAAAAGCCTTGAATGTCACTAAAATTAAACGTAGAGATTAAAATGTCTTACAGTATATGCCTGAACAAAAATAAATATTCTGTCTCTATAAGAATAAGTGCTTCTTTTCAAGACAAGAATTTAGTTCATTTGACAACTTTATTGTGTGTTTTTGGTTTATTATAAAATTGAAATGCAGATATCATAGTTGAATTTTAAAAACCGAAAGACACTTAATGTAATTACTCTTTAGGTCTGAGTTTCTCAACCCTCTTCCTGACCATCTTGTTATGGTTTTTGGAACCAGTTATTTTAAGGTGGTCATGTTAAGCATGCTGCTGCCTCCCAACTCTAGAAGACTGTATTTGAATCAGTACTTTTCACTGTCTGTTTGTCAATTACCTATTTGGAATTATCATCAGTCATATATATATATATTGTGAACGCTGGCCCCGGCACAGACAGACGGACAACATTTTTGCACCCACACACCGTTTATTTATAATATATACAAAGTCCTGATCACGTGCACTCACAACCCCAGTGCCTCCAGCACCGATTCCCCCAATGTCCAGGGCTCACAGTCCTTATGCCTTCCTTATGCCGCCTCCCGTCCTCTCTCTCCAGCTCAGTCTGCTACCTCCCGACTTCCACTTCCTGACTGGAGAGAGGCGGCCCCTTTTATGGGGACCCGGATGGGCTCCAGCTGCTTCCCGGCACTTAACGCTGGCCACACCCCTGTGTGGCGGAAGTGCCGGCTGCGCACCCGGAAGCCGTCCGTGTATCCCCTGTCGTCTTCCCCCCGGCACTTCCTGGTGTGGCGGAAGTGCCGGGCTCCCGGGATAATTAGGCACTGGGGCGCCGCCTGGCGGTAGCCACGGGTCCCTACAGGGCTGGGCTTCCAAGCCCTGTACCCGAGGCCCCCTGCATAACCAGGACGGACGCCCCCACTCGGTCTGGAGGAGGCACACGCCCTCCTCCGGTCCTCCAAGTCGTCCCGACCGGGCTCCAGCCCCGGCCGAGGACCACACGGGATAAACCGGCATCGGGGCGCCGCCTGGCGGTGACCACGGGCCCCTACAGGGTAGGGCTTCCATGCCCTCGACCCGTGGTCCCCAACAGAACCAGGACGGACGCCCCCTCACGGTCTGGAGGAGGCACAAGCCCTCCTCATGTCCTCCTGGGCGTCCCGGCCGGGCTCCAGTATATATATATATACAGTGGGATGCAAAAGTTTGGGCAACCTTGTTAACAGTCATTATTTTCCTGTATAAATCGTTGGTTGTTACGATAAAAAATGTCAGTTAAATATATCATATAGGAGACACACACAGTGATATTTGAGAAGTGAAATGAAGTTTATTGGATTTACAGAAAGTGTGCAATAATTGTTCAAACAAAATCAGGTAGGTGCATAAATTTGGGCACCATTGTCATTTTATTGATTCCAAAACTTTTAGAACTAATTATTGGAACTCAAATTGGCTTGGTAAGCTCAGTGACCCCTGACCTACATACACAGGTGAATCCTATAATGAGAAAGAGTATTTAAGGGGGTCAATTGTAAGTATCCCTCCTCCTTTAATTTTCTCTGAAGAGTAGCAACATGGGGGTCACAAAACAACTCTCATATATATATGAAGTAATCCTGTATATGGCACTTCCAAATGCAACTTCAAAGTATGCTTTTTGTAGCAGAGAGTTTTCACTCTCCATGTGCACTGACTTTGCAAAACCATGTAGGTGGAATGGCCAGACATGAAGATACCTCGGGCCAACATGTTTGTAACAGGTTTGTTTTAACTAAAATACAGACATATCGGAGAAATCCTACTAAATGAGACTACTCACATGGTCCATGAACAGTGTATATATTCTCCATAGGATGTTGTTGCCAGAAATCAGAAATCACATGGAGGTGGTTAAATTATGAAATAAAATTGTGTGAAAAAGTATTGGTTCCATTTAGTATATGCAAGGTCTTTTTTTTTGTCACAATTTAACCTTGGCTCCACGTATGGCTATCTATACCTCTTGATTTTTGTATCCATATCTTTTTGTTCATTAAGAATAGCATTGATTGTCAAAATTTGCCAAAACACTTTTTGCAACAAATATAATGTGTTCATCCATGTTCGCTGAAACTTTTTCTGGAAATATGCAATGTGGCTGTATAGGACTAACCTTTTTTCCACTACTCCATGATGCTTTGAGAGACCAGTGTGACGTAGCAGCCAATGTTGGATGGGACAGCCTCCCAAGTATAAAACGCTGATCCTAATAGTGGGCTAAAAATTAGCGGAAAATAAATTTAAACACAAAACACAAAAGCAGAGGCAAAAGTGGTGGTGTATTCATGTTTTAACCTCCTTGGTGTTAACCTTGAAATTCTCAGCTCATAATTCTATGTAATTACTGAAGCTGAAACTGAACCATTAGTTAAAATGAAGCGATGGGGATGGCATAATGAACTTGACATCAGATGTTGACATGGATAGAGAAATTGTATGAAAGAACCTCTGTGAAACAGCTGGTGAATGTGGTCATGGGGAGGTTCATGGAGGTGCAAGTAGGAGCGAGGGAAAATGTCAAAATGATTGTGATGAAGAAGAATGGCAAATAAGACATTAACCTCATAACCACTATTCAAAATGTAGCAAATATTATTTGTGTAAGGGAAAATGAGAAAGTCCCTAAGCCTTGCGTTGCAATAGCTATGATAACACAAGGCATTGTCATTCTACCCTGTCATGCACAAGCAACAGAAAAATTATTGTAAGAAAAGTGTACAAAGAAACATGCTTCATCTGTCCCAGTTGCAACATCAGGCCGTGCTTTGGTGACTGTTTCAAAATATATCATATGAAGGATGTGTACTAAATCTGCATCAGTACAGTATCAGTAGTGGACACTAGACATACCTTTCCTACTGTACTTATGTTGTTTTGATATTTACATTTTTCTATTACATGTAATAATATTTTTTCTTGTTAAAAAAAATTCAACCTTTTCGACCTGTTTTTCCAGAGGTAAACATAATAGTAAGAAAGTTAAAAGTAATGTCTTTCTGTATGGACTTGTGTGTGACCTGTAGGTAATACATGAGCCTACCCTTTTAATAGTATTACCTACAGAGCTGTGAAGTTGATGCAAACAGGAAGACGTGAACAATCTATGTGCTTTTGTGTTGAGCTTATTTGGTAGCAGTGGCAGTGAACGAGCAAAACTGTCAGAGGAGAAAAACAAACTGTGCTTATCGGTTTGAGAGAGGTGAATACCTTCTATAAAATTCGTGTGTGAAAGAAATTGTAATATTCTGATATTTTATTTCTATTTATTTTTTCTCTGGAAGGCACCGTGGCACAATGGTTAGAACCAGTGCCTCACAGATCAAGTTACATTTTTGGCCACAACAATTGGTCCAGCATAGTTGTAAGGGACATTTAAAAGACCATTGCACCATTATAATCCACTCAAAACTAGTTCAGTTTCTCCTTTACTATTGACTTTAATGGTTTTACTGAGTTGGGTGAAGTACCTGAACATTTGTGTGATTTCACTGAACTCAAGGTGAAGCGAATTCAGTGGGATTATGATATGCATTTTAATTATTACTTAGTAAAATAGTTGTATTAATCTCTTAAATGCTTTTTATGCCTTTATCCCTGGTCTTCCCTCATATTGGCATTGTCCTTTGTTAAGCTATGGTAATTACATTACATAAATAGAAGGGTTGGTAATGCTTAGTTATATTGCTATGGCTTGGCTGGGGAGGTGACAAGGGAGCAGAAGTGGCAGTTTGGATCAGCCGTACTGTGACTGAAGTATGATCGTGGTGTGAAGTTCAGATGAGACAAGAAGTACCACCGTGAATTGGAACTGAGCAGGCAGAAAGATGAAAATGACTTGGGAATTTTTATTCAGGAACAGATGATTGTCCATTTAAGCTTATTCATATTAGATAAGAGAATACAGTCAAAAATTAAGGTAATAAATACATTAAAGCATAATGCAGGTAAACACATCGAGTTAAACTAGCAAAATATTCAGTGAGCAACTGGGAATGTACAGTAGATTCACTAGTCTGCTTCAGTAATGGCATAAAATTAAACACACCAAACAAAAACAAAATGCAACACTTTTACTAGTGAAAATTCTTGATGGGAGGAAGGATAACTGTGCAGCACTTGAAGAATACAAAAAACTGCCAACCTAATGGAATAGAAAATAGTGTCATAATTTTTCTGTATTGATATGCAGCCCTTTACAAATTAAACTTACGATGTAATATTAGGAAATGATAGGGCACTTCAAAAGATGTGGAGAAAAGGCTTTTAGAAAGGAGAATGGGAGGTATAGACTAGAAAAGAGAGGGAGAAAAGATTTCTAGACAGGTAGAGTACACATTTAGAAATTAAGTGAGGAAATGGTAAAGTTGTTGACCAGATAACTAAAGTTAAGTTACAGGAGAGGGAATAAGGTTATTTTTGGTATAAACTTTATTCAGAAGCTCATTTAGTAGATAGCCTATCCCAATGTGAAGCTAACTGGTTTGATAGGCTACAGGGTATCATGGCTCTTTCCAATGACTTTGCTGATTGAGGCAACACAGTGAATTGTGCAAGCTCTGTCTTTTATGGCCTGGACAAATTGGTACTTCAGTAAAAGATGATTTCGGAGATGTGTCATACTTACCAGCAGATGACTGTCAGCTGAAGTTGAGCATATCATTAAGGCTATGTCAGCCATATGGAGCCATCTCTTCTCCGCTGCGGACAGTGGAGTGGAGTTTGCCGTTTGCTCTACAGGGGCAAAAGAACCAATTCTTTCAACAGTATCAAGCATCAACCTGGCCTGTAATTTTTTATTTGTGGTACCATTTTCATTTCAGTTTTTGTTTTGCAGACAGTAGTGAAATTGTGGGATTTATTCTTATTTTTTTTATTTTAATTGCATTTCCAAAGAAGAACATTTTTTTATATATATATGTATTGTGGCAGACAACCAGGGATCCTGCCCCACCGGGATGGACCAGGACAGCAGCACTTCTCTTCCCTGTGTGCCTGGACGGTCCTATAGCCCTGGAGGACAGTGCTTCTGCCACACCAGGAAGTGCTTCCAGACCAGGGATGGTGTACGACCGGAGTGCTTCCAGGTGCAAGGGCAGCACTTCCGCCACACTGGGGAGTGCTGCTGGAAGTTCGTCATCGTGCACCTGGAGCACATCCAAGGCAGGATAAAAGGGGTGGCCTCTCTCCATTTGGGGAGCCGGAGTCGGGTGGAAGAGGACGGAGCTTGCGAGACAGGAGTGGAGGTGCCCAAAGGAACTAGGACTGAGCACTTTTTAAATATTGTAAATAGTGGGTGGAATAAATGTGTGTGTGTTTTTGGACATTCTGGTGTCATGTCTGTCTGTGGCCGGGCTATCTTTGACAGTATATATATATATATAGTCGCAGTAGGGGCGCTAGTGCTCCCTTGAACCCTCAGGTACCACGCCAAACACCAGGTAAAAGTCCAATAATTATTATTTATTATAATAATTAAGTGCACAAAGCACCACCACTCCACTATTCTCAATACACAATAACCAACCCAATAAATCACAATCCTCCACTCCCAGACACGTTGCCCTCCTACCACCCAGCTCAGCTCAGTGTCAGGGCTTCCCCACAATCCTTTTATACACCCTGACCCGGAGGTGTTCCTGCCCAATCAGTCCACAGTTCCTTATTCCTTCCGGGTCAGGGTAAACAGTCCTTTTCTTCAACCCGGGAGCATGTCGTTCCTTCCTGTCACGTGACCGTGACATACTCCCGGGTTATAGGGCAAATAAGAGCCCACGAGCCCCCCCTACAGCGACTCCCGGTGGCCCCCAAGGTATCCAGCAGGGCTGTGTATAAACACTACATAGTCCATGAGGCCCTGCAGAAACTCGGGGCACGATCCTGCTGTCCTGCTGTGGTATATGGCCAACCATTCATCCCGGCCAATGCCCCCAGGCCGCCATATGGAACTAAAAATTTAAGGGTATCTCTGGAATTATAGCAGAATTATTTCATGCACAGGGAAGAACTATAAAACAGTATAAAGGTAAAGGTGGTGGCACAGTAGTGGATGGTGTAGAGTCTTAAGGGAGTCTACTCTGGATATAAATACATTTTACAGAATACAAGAGATTTATTAGCAAATGCATAGGAATTTAAAGCATATGTTTTTGGTTTGAATAGTTCTCCTGATATTGTTCATATTAAAGACACCTGGTTGTTTGCATATTTATTCAAATCCTTAGGTAAGAAGTACAAAGGTGCAATAGGGAGCTGGGAATTTGAGGATAGGTATGGTAAATATGTAAAAGAAAGTCTGGTGTCTCAAGTTTTAACAACAGCTATGGAGTAAAAATGTTACGGTGGAAATATTGACTAAGGGGTGCACAACTAATTTTGTAAATTTTAGTAATCCTTATTAGAAGTTAATGGTTGAACTGTTAGAAAAACTTAAAGGGGCCTACATGTGTAAAGTTAATGTTATATTGTAGGAAGATTTTGATTGACAAAGTACCTTGCTGCTACTAGAAGCTGGACCAATATTCACTGATTTATACTTAAAACTAAGACGTGTGAACTTACTTAGGGGAGGAGGTTTTTGTTTGGACATGACTATGGTGTCATCCCTAGCTGGAGTCAATGAATGACATATTAAAGACTAGCAAAATACCCGCGCTTCGCAGCGGAGAAGAAGTGTGTTAAAGAAGTTATGAAAAAGAAAAGGAAACATTTTAAAAATAACGTAACATTTGCTTTCTATTCGTTTGCATAAGCACAGTCCTTCACCAGCAATTATTTAATGTTAGCTCAGACCCAGCACTTAAAAGTTTCTGTCACACTTTTGCTGAGTTTGTGCCAAACACTATTCTATCCCTGACCATCTCATTTTCATTTGCATGAGCACTTTCACCAGCAATTTTAACTTAGTTACAAAGTGATCAAAAGTCTCGTTTATACCCCGCGTCCTCTCATTAAACTTCATCTCGCGAATATCGTATTCGTCTTAGGCATGACAAACGCCAGCGGCAGCGTGTCTATGAACTTAAAGTTAAGCTTTACACCTTGCTTTCCTATTTTAACTCCGTTACAAAGTGATCCAAAGTCTCGTTTATACCTCGTGTCTTCTCATTAAACTTGTATCTCGCGAATATCGTATTCGTCGTAGGCATGACAAACGCCAACGGCAGCGTGTCTATAAACTTAATTTAAACTTATAGTTTACACCGTGCTTTGTTACTGCAGTAGCTGCACTTATGAATATGCTTGTATGCGTCACTCGCTTCATATTCTTTTGCTGCCTTCTCAATTGTGTAATGCGTTTTTTGTTCAGTGCTCTTTGGAGCTCTTGTTCTCTACATACTGTGTTCACAGTCAGTTCACGTGAGCCGCTCTCTTGTGTGATCTTGCAATGTCCACGGCTTTACTTAATGTTAGCTAAGACCCAGCACTTAAAAGTTTCTCTCGCACTTTTGCTGAGTTTGTGCCAAATACTAGACCATCTCATCTTCGTTTGCATAAGCACAGTCCTTCACCTGCGAATATTTACCTTGTATGGGCAGGCACTCAATTACATGGGAGGCGTGATGATGCGGGATGCAACTCCTTCTCACACGGTGACCGAGTTGCAGGCTATGGCCGTATATATGGTCAAAAGTAGGTTCCAGTTATGACCGTTACGCGTAGAATTTCGAAATGAAACCTGCCTAACTTTTGTAAGTAAGCTGTAAGGAATGAGCCTGCCAAATTTCAGCCTTCCACCTACACGGGAAGTTGGAGAATTAGTGATGAGTGAGTGAGTCAGTCAGTCAGTTAGTGAGGGCTTTGCCTTTTATTAGTATAGATAATTGTATTGGTAGTGGTGTTTTCAGAGTACAACGTAAATTTGCAAAGAATATGTACTGACAGGATTGGTGATATGGAAGTAAAAGGGTTTAAATAGTGTGGACTGTTCAAAGTTTAATGACATTTGTTATCAATTGTTTACTCACATATCTCTTCGGGGACTTATTGAAATGATTTATTCTAAGATAATTACATTATTCTCTAAGGCTGCAAGTCAAGCAACTCCATTATAGTCTGGGAAAAACAGAAGGAAATTTGTTCCATGGTGGGCTAGAGAATGTATAGAGGCAATTGGTAAAAGGTAAAATGCATTTCAAATTTTTGATATACAGTCTTACTTGGCTGAATTTATTAAATTATCAGAGGAGGACAGTTAAAATGAGAAAGGTAATGATGAAAGAAAAAATGACAGGGGATTTTGGAGCTCACTTGGACAAAAGGCAGGTATGGATATAGTTTGGTGATCGGAGAATGTTGAAAAGATTTCATATGATAAATTGTTTAAAAATAATTCTGAATTTGATTAATAATGGGAGTGTGGTTGTTTCTCAATAAAAAAATCCACATGTTTAGGGAACTCTTTTGCAAAAAGTCATAGCTTGGATATTCTTTGAGATGATTATTGTTGAGGACATCAACAAATGTGAAAACATGTGTTGTATGAATGATTAATTCTACTTAAGCTCAAATTAGTGGTTAATGATATTTAGAAGACACAGTTCCTTATCAAGTTATGACTTCTTATAAATCATTTTTCTGACATAGCAAGTTTTATTAGGAAAATACAATGAGATGTGAAAGCAGGGAGATCTGAGGACTGCAAAAGACAATAATATTTTCTGTTGTGAAGCCTAGAAAAGGGTAATTACTGATGTCTCTCTCTTACATGTGTTTTATGTAAAGTGATGGAAAATATGATGTGCATATTATTTTAATTTATTATGGAAAACCATAGTACTGGCGTGTATGATGTTTATAAGTTACCAGAAACTGTAATGTGTGATAATGATTTGTAATAAATGCTGTGTGCAATATGAAAGGGTGTTTTGGAGCATAATGAGAAATATAATAAAATTTGAAGTGAGAGATATTATATAAGAATCAAATTGGGTATAAAGGGATATGGTAAAATGTTTATATAATACATGTCTGAGTGATGGAATCTGATTCTTTCAATCTCTCTTTACACTCTGGCGCAGTTAGTGGCATTAAGTGTAAGTAAGCAATAGAGAAGAAAACGTTACACTGCTATGGCATTTGATTTTGTTTGCCTGCAGTCACCAATTCTTTTACCAAATTCTTCATTTTTGGTATTTTCCTTCTGGGAATTTTCTAGTCATTCTAGCTTCTTCTTTCTGGTTTTTTACTTAGCTCTTTTGATTCCGGTCTTATTCTGTCTCCCTGTGACGGTCCAGTGGGTGACACGCTGAACGACACACCCATCTACTTCTGCCATCCCTTTGGTGACATAAGGGAGATGATGCACAGCAGGCCATTTACACAGGCGTCACCCAGCAGTGCTCATCTTTGGCCTTTCCCACACACTCGTCCCCCATGGCCTCACATCCTGACCACCTCCATCACTCTATGATAATCTCCATCCAATCTTCTTGATCAGATTCCAAATCTCCTTCTCTCTTTCCTTTCTGATCTTCCAATTCCCTGCACAGGCTCTTTTTTAAGGTGCCTCCAGATATAGGTGCTACAACTGGCCACTCTGAGGTAAGAATGTACCACTTGACTGATATGCTCACATTTGTATGTGAATGTGCAATCAGGTAAGCATCCCAATCAACCCAATAGTGGCTCATGCACATTTTCACATGCGCCTATGCCCGCCTGAAGCCTGTGCACTCCAACTTATTTTTTTTATTTAAAATCACCTGGCTCCGTGAATGTCACCTATCACACTCCCGTTTCGTTAGGTCATTAACATTTTGTTCAGATTTTATGTGTTCTTATTTAGAATGTTTTATTAAGAGACGTTAATTCATGTTTTCAAGGCTATGGGTTTCTGTTAATTTATTATCAGTTATTGGCTTTGTTATTTTTTGCTTTGTGTGTTATCATTTGTTAAACTATTTTACGTATTTAGTAATTTTTTTTCAGGTGATGTACAGAGTTAGTTGAAGCAATCAGAGGTCTCATTGTTACTTTGTTTAGCACAACCTGTTTTGATTTGTCATGGGATCTTACATCATTACCAAATACTAGAGCCAATAAATCTAAAAATGATTTTTGGGGTCATTATTTTCTCAAAGTTTTGACTCTAGCTCCAATGAAATCATGTCGTTAGGCAGGGTTAGTTACTTACGTGATCAGAAGTCAAGTATAATTTTGTAAGGAGGATCATGATGAGTGCGTAATTTGTTGCAGAGGAAAATATAAGTGTATTCTTTATGGCAAGCAGTTCAAAAAAAGATAAGCTATTAAATGAGGACAGGTCTAAATGGGCTCTTAAAAGAAATCAAATTGTGAAGGCCCCAGCGGCTCTATAAGCGGTTTTACAACTTTATAAAGAACTGATGTAAAATCAACTGGTTTAGAGTGATGGAACTGCAATTCCCAAATCTGATGGGAACTTCCTCACACCTGAGCATGAGGCCCTGCCAGACAGGGATGTTCAGGATTTGCATGCCCAGAATTCTTCAGATGTTCAAGAGTACCTGACCAATGCTCTGCCAGACAGGGGCTTTCCAGATTTTCAGCCATGCCCTGCTTCAATGAAGGTTTACTTTTGTCTCATTCTGAAGTGTATGTTTCTAACATTTGCTCAGAACCGCACTTGAAGTTTAGAAATAGTGTTGCATTTATATCCTGAATATAAGGCTGCATTTACATTTTTTAGAGGCTTGCAGAAAGAGAACGATGTGATTCTAAAATCTATGTGTGGAAAACTTCACTGTGATGATGAGAGCTAAAGACTCTAGCATTTACATTGGACAATGCTAAAGTCAGATCTGTTTGTACACTAAAATAAATATAATAATCTTCCTAAAACTACATGACATGCTTACAGTAGACTTGTAAATAATTCACACTTGAGATACACAAGAAATTCCAATAGCCTAAAACTCCTATTCTGGTAAAATCAATTGCTAAGGCGAATTTCCTTTCCTAAAACATTTCTCAGAGAAAAGATTAGTATAGAAATTTAAAGAATACCAGACGTCTTACAGACATGGTGATACAAAGGAATATATTCTCAAAGTAGTACAGTTGAATTGATAGAGACATTACTTTAAAAAAAAAATCATCTTACAGAACTGTAATTTGCAGACAACAAATTATTGCCTTTGGACTTTCTAGTGAAAACCATGATTTTATTCTTGCAGCTTGTTTCTTGGGGATAAGAATAGGTAGGATAAAACAAGACATTTCCTTAATCCTTCATTTTCACTTGAAGTCTAGTCTTCTACTGAAATATGAAATGGCTCCCGTAACTTACACCCTGATTTGTTATATGTTGTTACTAGTTTCCTGTAAGAAGATAATCAATAATCAGTAATTAATATGTCATTATTAATTGTCCTATAAATAGCATTATAAACATACAATATATACAGAAATATATGATAAGTTAAGTTGCACATAACATGGAGATTTTCAAGTATGGATGTCAAAATAGTAAGCTAAAGGTTAGATAAAACATTCTTTTATGCATCAGATAAGACAAAACTTGCATAGATTATTCGAAAGAAACAGGATGGAAAGGTAACAAGGCAAACTTGGATTTGCCCTTTTGTAACAAAAGAGAGTATATAGTGGCTAAATGGGACAACTTTCATTACATCACTTTTGTCATCAATAACTGAAAAAACTAAGGAAATCACAAAACACTGGTTAAAAGGTTCATAGTTATGGTCCAACCCACACCATTTTTACCATCCCTTCATCTTGCCTTCTTCATCTACAGCCAGAAAACCAGTAGCCCACACCATGTTGACCAAGCATGGACAGTGTACTAGTAGAAAAAGTCTAGCACGCTCAACATAGTAGATTAAAAAAATCCTAGGTAGACTTTTCTACCATTATACTGGCTAACATAGCAGGAAAATGCAAATTCATTGGCTAAAAAAGACAGCAGTTTGTTGAGATACATTTAGCAGGATAATAAGCAATGAATATTGTCCCTTGAAGGGGTATTGTCAGAATGAACACTCCGCCCTATGATAAGAACAGACCTTTAAACAGAAACACAAATTCTGTTACATTTAATGCTGAGATGTCAAGGTTGCTTACTTTCTTGTATATATATTGTTGGCTATGTAAAACACATATATAACATATGTGCAAAATCTTCTGCTGATCTGTCTCCATTTGATTTCCTAGGTACTTCATCCATCCATCCATTATCCAACCTGCTATATCCGAACTACAGAGTCACGGGGGTCTGCTGGAGCCAATCCCAGCCAACACAGGGCGCAAGGCAGGAAACAAACCCCGGGCAGGGCACCAGCCCACCGCAGTAGGTACTTCAAAAAGAACTAAATTTAATGTATCAGCTATCCACTGCATTTTAAAAACAGTTTGCCATATCAACTCTATACCATGAAACAAACTTACTTTGAACAATCCAGAGGTTAGTAACTCCTCTCTTTAATTTTGTCACTGCTGATGCCATGCCTTGCAATATTTAAATGTAAAAACTGAGCACTTTATTCCAAATATGAGCTCATCTTTATCATCACCAATTTAACAGCCATCTTCAGGTGTTACCCTCACAAACATATTACACACTTTTTTGTACTTCACACAGTCCACTATTTAGTGCAGAATCGTTTTACTCTTTGACACACTGTAGGCAGGTTTAAATTTGTTTCTTGTTTACTTTTCTAAACAGATATTTTTGCGTCCTATGTATAAAATACTTATATACATACATGGCATACAGTATATACATAGACAACTTTTCACTATATCTATAGAGAGTTTGCTAACACTTGAATATCTGCTGACTGCTGTCTATCTGCTATTTAATGTAATTTACTGCCATTTGTAAGCTCTTAGTAACATTTTCAAGTATACTACATTATTTACATACACTAAAAATAACTATATCCTGAACATTCTTGTAGGGCACAATTTTGACATCTCATCACTTTGAGAAAGTTACTTTGGAAACAGATTTGTTAGTTCTGTTGCACTTACTGACCTGTTTGTTTTAAAACATTCCATATGCTTTTCATGCACCTTCTGCTGCAGAAGGGCAGTCATAATCAGCATAGGGTTTTTTGGTGTATTTTGTCCAATGTCATTTTGTGTTATATTTTAACTATAAAGTATTTGTACTAGTGTACACACACTGAGTTTATCAATGGAATCCTTCAGCCCCCCTTTCTTTTAATGTAATCTTTAGCATTCAGTGTCACACTGTGCCTGCATATACTGTAGCTATCAGGGGTCAAGTGGCCACTTTTTTCTTTATGAAGATATGCTTATTAGCTTTCAGTTTCTAAGAAATTCCCTGGTATATAATGATTTCTGAGAAATAATGTACATGCTAAGGACTTGCTCCAATTCTTCTTTATATAGTAACAGCTTACACTCCAGAATCTGCTAATTGTTTAGTATTTTCTTAGTTTACCCACTCATTCCCAGCATATAATTGGCTTTTTCTCAAGGGAAAACATCAGAAAAAATATGAATTATTTTAATTTGTGATTTCTTCCTCTGTAGATTGCATTTCGTGCTTGCCTTTTCATATCTTTGATCCTTCTTGACTGTCCTCTTACTGAAAAAATGCTGAAAATAAATTTAATGGTTGATTTTTATTATTAGCAACATTCTTCTCTTCCTTATCATAGAAGGTCTCCTTTTAGATTTTCTCTATAACATTTTTAATTGAATGATTTTTGAATAATCTATGTATAGCAGTGTAATTTTCTGACCTTGTTATGACATGTCAAATTTTTGATTTAACCATAGCAGACGTACTTATGTGCTGTTAACATAGATATTAGTCAGGCAGGCTTATCTGGAGACTCATCTGCTGCAAAGATCTACTAATTATCCCATTTCCTCTAATTTATGGTACAAAATTGTCCTGTATCGTGTGAAATATGCTTTTACATTTTCTAAATCAGTCTTAAACCAACTCTCCCGTTTATTTCCTGAAAGCTTATTTTGTACCTGTTTGAAATGCACCATTCTGGATTAAGCTTTAAAAAAGTTTGTTTTTTTAGCAAACTATCTCTCACCACATTTTAGTCTGGTACAATAAACTCTATTCTAAATTCTATAATGATTTGGAGTTTCAAACAAAGCAAAATGGGTGCGAGGCCTCCTAAAACACTCCACAAAAGGCTTTACTGGTCAAGCCAGGCTTCCTTTGCCTCTCTTGCCTCACCCTAGTGGGGCTTAATCCCAGATCCACTGGCTCAATTCAGGCCCAAAAAGGACTGAATCCTTCAAAAGAAATTTAAGTGCAAGAAGTATATCAAAAAGCCCCACAAATTAGATGTTAACTGTACACCTCGTCTTGTGAATGAAAAGGCATTTATAACAGGAAGATTTATTAATAATATTAAATAATATGAATAATAATATTAATAATGTATTAATAAAATTGATTACAACCTGCCTGAAGAAGGGGCCTGTGTTGCCTCGAAAGCTTGCATATTGTACTCTGTTCAGTTAGCCAATAAAAAGTGTCATTGTGCTTGACTTCTCAAAAATGGAAAAATTCCAGCAAAATGCTCCACAGAACACAGGAGGCAAAAAGCGACAGTCCTGAATAATCTTGGTTCCAATACAATATCCTGAAAACAATTATCCAAGAACCAGCAAAAACAAACAGCTAGCAATATTCACATAAATAAACACCTTTGCATAGAAAGTTCTCTTGCTTTAGCTTAGTCAGCGATGGCCTTAAATAGCCAGAGTGAGGGCTCAGCGGGAGTGATATCAGGGTGGCCCAGGAACATACTGACATTTAAAGACCCAGTACATAATTAACAAAATAACAAAAATAACATAAAAATAAGACACATAATACTTCCTAATTAACAAAGACATCTAATATACATAAATACTCAACAGATTACGTACTGGTTATTAAATACTATCAAATTTAAGCAGATTTCTTATTGGTACTTTGACATACTATTTTAAAAATAACAATTTATGGTTTACAGTTCCTGTGTTACAATTTTTATTTAAGCAAGTAAAGTCACCGTGGCAAATGCATCCCTTTAAAGATGATACTATAAACTTGATTATTGACATTAATACTGTCAAGATAGGCATTGACAATACACATCCCTGAACTGACAGACTTTGAAAATGGGTGGATATATGAAATTTGAATAGCACCTAAAAAAAATTATAATGGCGCTACTTCAGTCATGAACTAATACCAGGAACCAGATGGCGACAGGCATAGGTCTTGTTCCCATTAATCTGAATGTTTCAAGAATCCACCCTAAAATTTAATGGTTGGTTATTTTCTGTTCTGTCAATAATCTGTGCTAATGCTTGAACACCTCAGTAATAGCAGAGTTGTTACTCAAAATAGAGAGGATAACGATCAAAAATCCCGGCCCCAATTCTAATTAATTCTAACTAATTATTTAACACTAGAATTACCACGGCCTACGAGAAAACTTGTAAATCCGGCCCACCTTAAATCCGTTCGCACCTCCCCACCAGCGTCCTTTGTCCAGTAAATGTGTTGATTAAGACAAGCAGCAAGCAGCTGGCTATTCCATCCCCCACCGTCGCAAAACGTTCACTAAGTTTTCCCAGCTCATGCCTTGTTTGATTATCTGGGAGTGAGTGAACTACTGGAGTTTTAGAGTGGAAATAATAGATCGTTATTTGGAACACATGCATTTCATGTGTGTTCCATTTCTACAGTAATCTGTGTAAACACATTGTTAAAACAGAAACTTTTTCATATTTTAGTAATAAATGTTTTTGAACCTTTTGTGAAAGTGTTTATTTGATCTTAGGACTTCAGGCTTCACACATTCTATAGTTTATGCATACATTTTGTAACATTTATTACTGAAGTATAATTTAGTCAAGGACCTCTTGAAACATAAAAGAAATTCAAAACAAAAAAAATACATGCATTGAAACTGAAAATATATAAATTCAAAATTAGAATAAAAATACCACCTATTCAAAGACAGACAATCTTTAACACAAACCCACAAATTGGTGTGTTTCAAGTATGGTAAAAAGTATGATAAATCTAGCAAAAAATGTATACAACATCTGAAAACATAAGCTTTAGATTCTTACACATTTTTAATTAAAATATGTTCTGTTTTGTGCAGATCCTGTAAAAAGAAGCCTGGTTGTTATTCAGTAAGGGATGGAATCATACACAGAGTTCTGGCTTTTAATGTTCTTAATATTTGCCTTGGTAAGTAACTAAATCAAAAAATTACTAATGGGAATATGCAATAGTAACTTTTGTTGTTGTAGCAGTGGGTGTAAATAATCCTAATACACTCTTAAAAATAAAGATGCCAAAGTGGTCTTTCAAAGCAATCCCATAGAGGAATCATTTTTGGTTCCCAAAAGAATCACCTACATGGATATTCCAGAAACAAACTCCATAAATATCTATGAAGAGATGATAATAGATTTGTGAAATACCAATAGTTTAAATATTGTAAAATGACTCTTACTGCATGCAATTGCACTGGCTATGTTCAAGTTTTAAAGCATACAATACATTAAGATTTGTTTTATCCACATATTAGAAACACTTTCAAATTCAAAGAACCGTTCCCGTTTTTTTTTGGTCAAGTAATGGCTATATGAGAAACAACATAACCCACAACAGTAAAATTTAAGATCCATTATTTTTAAGAGTGTAATACACAATTGTTACCATAATAAAAATGATTTAATGAAGACTGGTTATGTTTATCTTAACAAAAATACCTGGTGATTGTTCATGCTAAGTTTGCTTGTTCAGCCCTTTTAGTGTGAACTCTGGTTTTCATCTCACATTTCTGAAAGCTAACTGACAAATCTAAACTATGACTGTGAAAGTGGCTGTGTGTGTATGACTGAGCCCTGATCTGGACTGACACTTTCTGCAGGTTGGTTTCATGCCTGTCACCCAGTGCTTCTGGGGTAGGCGCTGGATCATCATAATCTTCGATTTAACTGGGCATGAGAAGGCTGTGCTATACAGTGTGCTATGTTTAATGTTTAACTCAAGATGCTGGAACTAATTTAATGATTTGGTTCATTTTAATGTAGTAGTATTTAATACTGGATCCACAGTATGTGTTTTCTTGGTCTGTCTGCATAATATTTTTCAAATGGAATAAACAGAAGTGCAACATAAAATTTACCACTGCTTTGTTTAGATGGTATAGGTACAGTGCAGTTTTCTATGCTCTAAACCTAAATCTAAACATATGAAATAGCATTTACATCCCAAATGCCATTTCTTAGCATAATATATTTCATATTTTATAGGCCAATAGGTGTTCCAAGTATATTTGAAGATATTTTAACTAAAAGGAAAACAAGAAATATGCAATAACTGTGGCAACATCTTTCCAGACATATGTCATCAATTAGACTGTCTGAAGATGGTGGTGGAGCCGGTTAACTGTCATGGCAGGTGGAGGAGGCGGGTACAGGTGGGCAGCAGCTGGAAATGACATCATGAATCTTCATCAATCAGTCTTCCACTGTACAGGGGGAGAAAGAAGAGAGGCATTAAGAGAAAGTGCCAACTCTTGACTCTGGGTAGAATTAGCATTTAATGAGCCTTGACATTGTCTCCCAAGAACATATGTGTGACACTATGGTGTCAATCCATGTTCACAGGGCCCTCGTTTGAATGACATGTATTGACATACACAGCCTGATTTGTTAACCACAAAATTTACATCGCTGACAATAATTATCTCATTGACTATGTTATGTTCACTATGATCTCATTTTTTACACCTACAAATATTCTCATAAGTGTATATGCACTAAAGAATTAAAAGAAACATTTTTTTCTAAGACTTGACTTCTCAAATTCATTGTGAAAAATAAGTAATAATGTAGAAAATCTTTTTTCATGGGACTGTAGCATTGACAGGTCTACAATACTAGATGTGTGGACTTTACTTGTCTCATAAGGTTCACTAGCAATATAAAATAATTATTATAAAGAACTTTGCATAGGGAGTCATTTAAAATTCAGCACTTTTGACAATATTAAGGTACATTATACATTTATACGTTTGACGTCTCATAAAATCCCTATCAGGTTATAAAAATGTACTAAACAATGTAAATGTACAAGCAATCCATCAGTTTGTGGTCTGAACCCACTGTTGTAAAAGGAAAATAAGAAAGTGCATCGTTAACAATGCAGCTGTTAAAGTAATGTATTTAGACATACATTAACTGTTTATCTTAAAAACTATAGAAAAAATGGTAAGTAAATGAAAAGATTAAAAGAAGCTATCTTTTTTATATGCACGGTCCCAAAATATTTTCAAAACTCAATGGGGATTAAAAAAAAAAAAAATTTACAAAGCAGTACCACTAACTACCTCGGCATATGCATCAACAGCAAGATACAAAACCAAAAAGCATATTGCATTAAAAATCCTAAACAAGAAGCAAAATAACAAAGTCATTTTATTTGAGCCTGCAAAGGCTTGACACACTCACCTCCCTCTATGACACCTGACAGCTCCTATTGAATTTCAAGTAACCTCCACACTACCATAGCAAATAAAAATGCAAAAAAAAGTGCAAAAATACATAAAAATGTAATATTTGCATAAATCAGGAAAACTGATAATCTTGGGATTTCTAGACCTCGTCAATGCAATAGTAGCAGTGACTACACCCCAACACACACACACACACACACAAATATACATAAAATATGAAAATGCTTAAAATCAATCATGTAACTCTGGCATGCTAAAAACTAACATAGATGGAACTCCCTAAAAAATGAAACTGCAAAAAAATTGCACGCTGAAAAATCATATTAGATGTTGGTTTCAATTCTTTCAATAAAAATGTGTGAAGCTGAAATTATCCATCTATTTCATGAACCATGAATGTATTATGGATTTTTCAGATATTAGCGTTAAACACAAATACTGACCAGATAATTGATTATATGTGGCTCTTCAACATGCTTCCCACGCCAAACCATTTATAGGTCTGAGGCAGAGTAAATCCCTGATACGCTGGTTGCAGTTCGTTCAGAATGCTGCTGCTCGTTTTTTCGTTGGGGCAAAAAAGTTTGCCTGTGTATCTCCAAATTTAGCCTCCTTACCCTTGCTGTCTGTTAGTTTTAGAATTGATTTTAAAATTTTACTTCTGGTTTTTAAATCACTACATGGGTATACTTCTGCCTGTTTATCTGAATTGGGTGCTCTGCACCAGTCTTCCACAGAGCTTAGATCCTCCGGTCTGTTGTCTCTTGTGGTCCCTCGTACTAAGAGCAAAACCTAAAGGGGACAGGGCTTTTGCAGCTGCTGTACCTCTTCTGTGGAATTCTTTACCCAATTACATTAAGGAGTCACTTTCACCGGAACTGATTAAAACTAGACTAAAGATGTATTTCTATTCTCTAGCTTTCTGTGACCTTCAGTGATACTGATGGTTCCCTCCTCTTAGTCATTTGTTTGTTTTCAGTTTACTGCTAGTTCTATTGTGTTCGATTGTGTTTTATTCTATTTATATTTATTTTGTTTTAATGTAAAGCACTTGGCTACAACATTACTGATGTTTTTTTAAATATGCTTTTTAAATAAATTCACATTAATTTTGGCTACATGAATATAGTCTCTTTTTATGAGTATACCTGTAGACAGAAAAATGCAGTAATTAATGGAAAAGCAATCATCCTTATTTCAGTCAGATACAAACTCCTATAATAAGTTACACTTCCAGTGAAAATGTAGGGGACACCTACTGAAAGGTACAGGATTTGTTTACAATTACTAAGACTGAATGTACTGTACATTCACATTTTCTACTGTCTTTAAAATAAATAGACATAACACTATACAGTATATGTGGCCCTGCTACTACAAATGCGGAATTAAGTAAAAAATTAAAATCACACAGAACTTTATGTTGCTTTTCCAGTATTGTCTGCATCTTTGGAATACGGAACAACAAAGTATTGGAAAACGCTCAAACAATACATAAAAGCATAGTGTTAAATTTCTAAAGTTAATTATATGCGTATTTTGTCTTTCACACTGTGTCTGTTAAACTATGGTTTGTTTAACACAGGCACATACAGCAATGTTAGCAATTCTACCTCTGTGTACTGTATGCAAAGGGGACAGTAAAAATGAAATAAGGAATCAGGAGGTGAAACATAGTTGAAAAAGTAAGAAATTAGTAAACCAGTAATCAGGTCCAAGAAGTGCACAACACTGACCTTTATACCGTCCCGACAGCAACGTCATTCTTCACACACTTACGGTCATCCCTGCACAGTAATAACCTGGAAACTGTCAACAATAACTCCCCAAAATGCTGATGCCATTGAACTGAACTTTCCTTTTTCTTTCTTTTATTGTGCTTGTTTGTCTTTGCGAAAGACAGTTTGAAGTCTGCTATGATCCTATTTTAGACATGTTCTTTAGATTTGTGCTCTTGTGTAGCATTTTCACTTTTTGGCCTGTGCTTTTTCATGTTGTGCTTGTTGTGAGTCAACAAAAAAATACCAAAAGGAGCATAGGCCTAAAATTGACCACAAAAGACAGACATCAGATCCACCAGATCACCATCAGGACTCATTAGATGCAGCCTGGTCCTAAACTTAAATAACAGACTACCTGCCTGCACATGCCCAAAAATGTGTATAATTTTTATATATATATACTAGCAAAATACCCGCGCTTCGCAGCGGAGAAGTAGTGTGTTAAAGAAGTAATGAAAAATTAAAGGAAACATTTTGAAAATAACGTAACATAATTGTCAATGTAATTGTTTTGTCACTGTTATGAGTGTTGCTGTCATATATATATATATATATTTATATATACACATACATACATACATACACACACATCATATATACAGTATATATATCTATATATATATCTATCTATATCTAATATCTATATATATATCTATATCTCTCTCTATATATATATATACGCATACATACTGTACATACATACACACACACACATTATATATGTATATCTCTATATATATATATATCTATATATATATATATATATACACATATATACACACACACATATACACACACACATTATATCTATATCTATCTATATATATATATGTACTAGCAGAATACCCGCGCTTTGCAGCGGAGAAGTAGTGTGTTAAAGAAGTTATGAAAAAGAAAAGGAAATATTTTAAAAATAACGTAACATGATTGTTAATGTAATTGTTTTGTCATTGATATGAGTGTTGTTGTCATATCTCTCTCTCTCTCTCTCTCTATATATATATATATATATATATATATACATAGCAAAATACCCGCGTTTGGCAGCAGAGAAGTAAAAAGAAAAGGAAACATTTTAATAATAACGTAACATGATTGACAATATAATTGTTTTGTCATTGTCATGAGTGTTGCTGGCATATATATATACACTCACACACACACACACATATATAAACATATATATACATGTCATATATATATATATATATATATATACATATATATATACATATACAT
>JANRMT010062842.1:17384816-17418843 GCA_026402145.1 Polypterus bichir lapradei | reverse complement strand
ATATATATATATATATATATATATATATATATATATATATATTGTGGTGATCAGATGGGGGCTGTGCCCAGTTGCGATGCCTGGACGGACCAAGAGAGGGACTGTGCCTCCCCTGGACCACGAAAAGCAGTTGCCCTGTTTGGTATGTAGACCATGGGAATGGAGCTTTGAAGCTCAACCCTATAGGGGCCTGTGGCCACTGCCAGGGGACGCCCAGACTAGTGAGGAGCCCTTGATGTCAGCACTTCCGCCACACCCGAATGTGCTGGTGGAAGAAATAACAGGGACACCAGGAGTGCTTCCGGGTGCTCATGCGGCACTTCCGACACACCAGGAAGTGCTGCAGGAAGTGCTGCAGGAAGCTCATCAGGGGAGACCTGGAGCATGTCCGGGTGGAAATAAAAGGGGCCGCCTCCCTCCACTCGTCAGGCAGAGCCAGGAGGAAGAGGATGAAGCTCGGAGGAGAGGAGTGGAGGCGGTGAAGAAAGGCTGAATTGTTGAGAGGCCCAGACTTGGGTGTTTGGTGGAAGGACAGTGGGTTGTGTGCGGGACTTGAAACTGTAAATATTGTAAATAAACGTGTGTGTGTGTGTATTTGGAACTGTTGGTGTCTGCCTGTCTGTGCTTGGGCTGGGCTTCCACAATAAATATATATATAGAGACAGTGATCAAAAAATGAAAATGACTAGAAAAAGGGGAAGTCAAAATACTGGCAAAAGTCAAAACTATGAATCAGAGAGAATCTTTCATCAGAGTCAAAAGACCAGCAGGCATTCAAGACCAGAAATTCAAAAGAACTGGTATTATTGTTCACTAAGCAAAGAGATATTATTATCTATCATTCTCGGATACCCCGGAATAGATTGCACTGAATTTTATACTGTCTCTTGTTTGACGTCATCAATGAATTTTGAGACAGTTTATCATGGCAACACAATGCTCACTACCTGTGGCAAAAACAAAATGGCGTCACAGTAGAACCTAAACAAAAGTTCAACTGGCAGGAGGCAACAAACAAAAAGTTTTAAATAATTGCTAGAACAAGCACATAAATGTATAAATCTTGGGGATTATAACATTTATACAGTTTCTGTATTAGTGTATATATTAATATACACATGAACACAAAAATTAATAATACATACATAATAAAACATAATGAATAAACCAAACAATATTCAAAGCATACTGTGGCATAGAAAATAATAATATTTAAAAATGATAGTAAATAAAAACAGTATTGAAATCAGGCTTTAGACCCTGTCTGAAACATGACAGTGCCCTTAGACCACTGTCTGTTATTTGACCCTACTTTTGAAAATATGAAATTAAATCATTTTTGTTATTCCCTCATGCTTGTTTGTGACTTCTTACAGAACATTCACATGGATTGGAAATCACTTTGAGGCTCATGTTGCCTGTTGAATGTGACATCTTGAACTGGTTTCCTCCCAACAGAAGCCAGTGTTGGAGGATTCTACAGATAGGGTGACTATCTCTGAAGACATAAGTCGAGTAGTACCCATCTGACAAACCAAAATTCTTTTCAAGGCCAATCCATGGACAAAGCAAGTAAAACATTTTAATGGAGTGTGTCAGTGCTGTGGGAAACTCATATTTCTTAAAAGTTGGACATGTTAGCTGCAAAGCCAGACAGACAATTTGAAAACCCATGTTTACTCAAAATATGAAACACTCACACAAATTTTGTGCTCTTGTTGCCAAAACCAAGAAATGTAAAAATTCCATGTCAAATATTTTATTGGTTCTTCACACACTTGAGCAAATAATGTGTTTTCTTGCATGCTTGACTCACTCAAGCCACTATGTACCCCTTTGAGTGTAAGCTCTAAGAAGCATCACTCTGTCTCTTAGAACTTCTCCTCAAAACATTAATGCATGTTTTACTCCTTCTTTCATAACACCAAATTATTTGTTCATTTCCAAAGATCCTTGGCTTCTTTTCCCTACTAAGACCAAAAATTTACCTTTGGTCTTTTTCCATCCATCCATCCATTACCAACCCTCTATATCCTAACTACAGGGTCACGGGGGTCCGCTGGAGCCAATCCCAGCCAACACAGGACGTAAGGCAGGAAACAAACCCTAGGCAGGGTGCCAGCCCACCACAGGGCACACACACACACACACACCCACGCACCAAGCACACACTAAGGACAATTTAGGATCGGCAATGCACCTAACCTGCATGTCTTTGGACTGTGGGAGGAAACCGGAGTACCCAGAGCGAACCTGGGTCTCCTAACTGCGAGGCAGCAGTGCTACCACTGCATCACCATGCCGCCTTAGATATATTATATATTTTTTAATTCTCAAAGTAATGAAAAAAAATCACAAAGCAACATGTGATAAATATATTGTACATCTAGCAGTAAGCCTGAAATATTTTCAATATGTGAATAACATTTATGAAGCACATTTTATACAGAACTAGAAATGGAATACTTTCATTCAAGCTTTTATCAGTTGAGTGCAGGCTACATGGAGAGAGCTTTCTACCATTACATTTCAGCCAAGTACAGTTCTTTTTCTTTGTACAGATACTGTTATGTTTGGACTCTTCATATCACTTCAAAAAATGCCTTTTATGCAAACAGCGCACTTAAACTTATGATGTGCATTTCCAAAATGTTGCCTTGTACTAGTACTTCTGTATTAGTCACAGTGGTGACAATTTCAAGTTCAGATAACTCTCTGAATTAATTCTGATTATGATTGAGTCAATTATGAAAAATGTAAGCTAATTTGATTCCATTGTTCCATAAAGAGGCTTTTTGAAATTATAATTATGTTAATTTTAACTAATATGAATAAAAATGTTTGTCACAGAGGGACTTCCATTTTTAACCTTAATAAAAGATTCTAAATCTTTGTATGTTTTTCATGTTTACATTAAAGTAGAGAAAACTTGAGAATTGCATGTACTAAAAGCCATGAGTTACTAAGAATTGATCCTCATCTAAAGGTTAAACAGCACACTCAAGTTATTTTATCAAGAACCAAAAACATGTTTGTGAGATTCATCCATTTTAAAAGGAATCTGTGCACTTCACCTCCCTACTCATCTTCCTCCATTGGCAGTTTCAAAAAATTAATAAATTAAAATTATTGAATTTTATGCCCAGATGCAAATTACCATCTATGTTCTATAGATAGCTAGACAAGAATCACCAAAAATGTCACATTTAGAACAACTCACAACAGAGTATGTAATAGAAGAAAAACAGGCCCTGCCACAATCACCGCAATATAAACTCAAGGGAAATGACATGATGATTCAATTCATATTCTTGGAGTAATCAGGACATAGATTGCACCACTTTCCATGTAGAGAAAAGAAAACATGGAGTTGACTGGACAAGTCTCAAGTGAAGAGAACGATGGTGGAATGAAGCATACACACAGACACGGAAGACCTGATAAAATTTAATTAACTGAAAAAATGCATACACAAAAACTAGAAAAAAAAACTTGAAACAGGAGTTGCCTTGCTTAGTAAATGTCAAGTATTACACATAGGAAGTAAAAATGTTAGGTTTGAATACACAATGGGCAGTCGGAAAATTGAGAGTACAGTGTTCAGAAGACATTAAGAAGGCAAACAGAATGTTAGGTTATAAAGCACAATCTGTGGAGTACAAGTCCAAGGAGGTTATGCTCAACCTTTAAAATGCAATGGTGAGGACTCATCTGGAATACTGTGTACAGTTTTGGTCTCCAGGCTACAAAAAGGACATAGCAGCGCTAGAAAAGGTCCAGAGAAGAGTGACTAGGCTGATTCCAGGGCTACAGGGGATGCATTAGTAAGAAAGATTAAAAGAGCTGAGCCTATACAGTTTAAGCAAAAGAAGATTAAGAGGTGACATGATTGAAGTGTTTAAAATTATGAAGGAAATTAGTACAGTGGATCAAGACAGTTATTTTAAAATGAGTTCATCAAGAACACGGGGACACAGCTGAAAAATGGTTAAGGGTAAATTTTGCACAAACATTTGGAAGTTTTTCTTTGCAAAAAGAACAACAGACACATGGAATTAGGGAATCTATTCCCGGGAATTTGGGAATTCCGCATGTCATTCCTGGGAATCCCAGGCTCCCGGGGATGACACAGCGCACGGGCATCTCACATGTGAATGGTTTTAGAACAACACTTATTTTTAATAAAACTACTGCAATATGTTGACACCAATAAAAGACTAACCTTACCTACAAGCAGTTCATGCTGTCATATAAGTATACGTATCTAGTTCAGGGGTGCCCAATGCGTCGATCGCGATCGACCGGTAGATCACAAAGGTAGTGCAGGTAGATCGCGTTGCATTCAAAAAAAATTTTTTTTTAATGTTCGTCTATCATATATCCTCCCTATGGCATTTGCCACTTGATTGACATACACAGCGGCCCGTCTGAGATCTCTTTTCTTCTAACACACTGGTCATCTTGCATGCACGAACAAACGCGCAAGCTACTGAAAAACTCCGGCTGTGATCTAGTTAGCCTTCCAATTTATATTGACTAAAGAAGGGATTTAAAAAAAATGCTTGGGGAGGGTATGGGCTGGATGTGGAATTGGAAGAGGATTTTTTTTTCTCACAATGTCACATTCGAAGTGCGTTTGTCTGATCTGTCAATCTATCATTGCTATTCCAAAGAAGGAAAATGTGGAAAGGCACTTTCGAACTGTTCATAAAAACTACTAAACCGACTTCCTTCCGAAAAGCGATCTGAGAAAGAGAAAGGAGAGGGAACTAAAATCGCAGTTAATCGGACAGCCGTCATTTTTCACTCGGCTGAATTCAAAAGCTCCTTGACTGCATTATTTGACTCTACTTATTTATGCGAGTCAGCCTTTTCCCACATGAAGATTATTAAATCCAAATACTGTAGTGACCATAAATGTATTGAATTGTTATTGTGCCATAAAGGTTATTCAGTTATGCAAGGTACGACAACAAATATCTATACTAATAAAAGGCAAAGCCCTCACTGACTGACTGACTGACTCACTCACTCACTCACTGACTCATCACTACTTCTCCAACTTCCCATGTAGGTGGAAGGCTGAAATTTGGCAGGCTCATTCCTTACTTACAAAAGTTAGGCAGGTTTCATTTTGAAATTCTACGCGTAACTGTCATAACTGGAACCTACTTTCGACCATATATACGGCCATAGCCTGAAGCTCAGTCGCCGTGTGAGGCGGAGTTGCACCCCACATCATCACGCCTCCCACGTAATTGAGTGCCTGCCCATATAAGGTAAATATTCACGGGTGAAGGACTGTGCTTATGCAAACGAAGATGAGATGGTTTGTGTTTGGCACAAACTCAGCGAAAGTGCAAGAGAAACTTTTAAGTGCCGGGTCATAGCTAACATTAAATAAAGCCGTGGACATCACAAGATCACACAAGAGAGCGGCTCACGTGAACTGACTGTGAACGCAGTACGTAGAGAACAAGGAAGAGTTCCAAAGAGTGCTGAACAAAAAACGCATTACACAATTGAGAAAGCAGCAAAAGAATATGAAGCGAGTAACGCATACAAGCATATTCATAAGAGCAGCTACTGCGGAAACAAAGCACGGTGTAAACTGTAAGTTTAAATTAAGTTTATAGACACGCTGCCGCTGGTGTTTTTAAAATTGCTGGTGAAGGACTGTGCTTATGCAAACGAAAATGAGATGGTCAGGGATAGAATAGTGTTTGGCACAAACTCAGCAAAAGTGCAACAGAAACTTTTAAGTGCCAGGTCAGAGCTAACATTAAATAATTGCTGGTGAAGGACTGTGCTTATGCAAACGAATAGAAAGCAAATGTTACGTTTATTTAAAATGTTTCCTTTTCTTTTTCATAACTTCTTTAACACACTTCTTCTCCACTGCGAAGCGCGGGTATTTTGCTAGTTTTATGTATAAAGTATACTTATATATATAATTTTTAATGTAGGTAAATAATTTTGACCTGGTCATTTTCAAAGTAGCTTGCAAGCTGAAAAACTGTGGGCACTCCTGATCTAGTTAGTTGCGGTAATAAGAGCGTAGAAAGCACAACATGTTCAGCGTGCGGTCGTCCAGGAGAGAGCGTACTTCGGGCAGAGTACGCCAGCCGCTGAGAAAGCATGCTCTGCCTCCACTGAAGTAGGCAGCACAGTCATCAGATACAGATACACTTGATCTAAACAACGCCCGCGCTTGCCGTTGCTCTGAAACACCACCATTTCAGCTTTTACTGATGCATTCAGTTTCTTGTCATCATTCTGTGATGGCAAGTTTCTTGGCACAGATAATGCAGATGCAACAGACTGATGAATTGCAATTTCAAGTTGCTGTTCAAAGCTGTTGTCTGACAGACGTCAATGAATTCTTCAGTTTTCAATTGTAACTCTGTTATTTCTTGATCGATTTTTACACTTTTACAAGCTATATACACGGCTTGGCCGTTCCCGGTTTCCCAGGAATTACAGCAGTTTCATTCCCAGGAATGTGAGAATGAAAAATGTCCGGGAATGGATTCCCTACTTGGAATAAGCTACCAATTAGTGTGGTAGACAGTAAGACTTTAGGGACTTTCAAAATTCGACTTGATGCTTTTATTTAGCAAAAAAAAAAAAACTTGTCAATTCACTTGACAAGATTTCTTAAAAATAAGCTAAAAATTCTTAAATACAAATTTCCTGATAAGTCAAATTTTTATTGGCTTGATTTCATTTTTTGTAGTGTTGATGGTGACACACATTCAAGATTGTATTTGGAAAGACCTATGCAACATGGTACTTGACTGTATAAGAAATAAACGTATATCAAATAAACACAGCATAGGAAAAATTATGATCCAAGTATCGATTTGCCACTGGTGTACACTTTTAATCTTGTATAAGCTTATTGCTTTGACAGCAGATGTGTGCTCAAATCATACGATTTCAATGAGTACTGACAGCTCGCCGCTACCGTTTATCAGTTGATTGGCACACTTTTCCTGTTAGAAGTCATGGCAGAATATAACCGTTGACAAAACAGATTTGCACAGACAAAAGAAGGAAATTATGCCGCTATAATGAGGCTACTGTCTATTGGTGGAGCACCTGTGGAAAATGTAAAACTACATCCACGACAGCCATTTTGATCAAAGAAGTGAACAGAAGCCAGATCTTTACCTAGGAAAAAATAGCATTAAGAATCTGTGATAAAATCTATTACTTTCGGTTTACCTTTGCTCTCACAAGTATTCTTTAGAAACACAGAAGGCACATTTTCTAAACCTAAAACCTTTAACACTTTAAAAGTGGTCAATTTCAAGTTTTAAGGCTTTTGTTTTTCCATTTGGACCTTTGTCCCTGTAACTGCATTTTAAAATGCAAGAACAAGCTAAGTACTTTTAATATTCATCAGCTTAATAAATTCCAACCTATCCTTTAAGCTAACTAGTGTTTCCAAATTGATCCATTTCTTTAAGTGTGTGAGTGGATCTTGTAATGGACTGGCACCATTTCATCTAGTACTGTTGGGATTTGCTCCAACCATGCTGTTACTCTGAATAGGGTTAAGTGAGTTTGAGTACGAAACTAATCTTTAAAAAATTGAATAACCATAACAATTCTTCATCGGTTGGTAGAGATTTAGGAGTAACACCTCCTATTTTTACCCTATAAAATGCGTGTATAACTTGTAACACTAAATGAAGACAAACTGAAAATAAATAAATTGGCGGGTATGTCTATTTATTAAACTTTCTAAGAAACTTTTAAAATCAAGGGGCTGTTATCACAATAAGCTTTAACTTCATAAAGAAGTGAGCTAATCATTATGAAATTAATACATTGAAAATCTGTGGGAGGTACAGTGTTCAATGTTGCTGCCTCACATCTCCAGGGATCTGGGTTTGAAATTTGTCTCTGTCACTGTGTGTGTGTGTGTGTGTGTGCAGAGTTTACACATTCCCCTTAAAGTTCCATGGGTCTAATCTGGGTTCTCTGGATTCCTCCTCTTCCTAAAGATGTACTAATTTGGTTGATGGATAACTAAACTGAGTATAGTGCTATGGATGAGTGTAGTCTGTGATGGGTTAGTGTCCAATTAAGAGCTGATCTCCTTGCTTCTCATGCTAACTGTACAGTATATGTTTAATCTCCTTGCAACCTGTAATAGAATAAGTGTTTTCAAAAAGGGGAATGATGGAAAGGTTGCCTTTTGTTTACATTTTATGACATGTTTGCCTAAAGTGAGTTACATGGTTAATTATTGCACTTTTTATTCCCTAGAAGTGCAGGTGAAATGAGTGGTGGCTTGGTGGTCGTATGTATGACGTCATTTACTTCAACGTTTGGAGTGACATCATATGTACGGCTGCTAAACTGCTGCATGTTACATCATTTTTTTAACTATGTTTGATATGGTATACTGTATATTAATGTATTATAAACTGTTCATGTGTTTATTTATTAAAATATTTTAGCTGCTTTGTAACTTGGCTTACAAGCATTGAAAAGTATCATATCAATCAAGCATGGCTTTCTTATAGTCATTTGAAATATTGATTTTTGTATTATCATACTTGAAACAGAAGAAGAAAAACCAAATAATTCATATATTTCTTAGTTAATTATTGTTTCAGTATTATATGCTGTGGTACCCGGATGGTGGTGGTACCCAGCCGGGACGCCCGAGAAGACCGGAGGAGGGCTTGTGCCTCCTCCAGACCTCGAGGGATGACCGCCCTGGGGGCCACGGGTAAAGAGCTGGGAAGCTCAACCCTGTAGGGGCCCGTGGTCACTGCCAGGGGGACCCCAATACCTGGAGGACCCTGGACCTCAGCACTTTCACCACACCAGGAAGTGCTGGGGGGAAGAGGAACAGGGACACCCGGAGTGTTTCCAGGGAGACCGGCACTTCCGCCACACTGGGGCGTGTTGGTGGGAGATTGCCGGGAACACACCTGGAGCACATCTGGGTGCTTATTTAAAGGGGCTGCCTCCCTTCAGAGTTGGACTTGAGTCGGATGGAAGAGTGGACAAGATTTCTGGAGGAGAGAAGGAGGTGGTCTGAAGGAAAGAGAGAGAAGGCATTGTGTTGGCCTGGACTGAGGGGTATTGGGGGCTTGTGAGTACTTGTTGTGAAGGATGGAAGACCACAATAAATGTGTGTGGGGTAATACTAACGTGTCTGCCTATCTGTGTCCAGGTCATATTCCACAATGCTAACTGTCTTATATATTATTAGGAGTTTTACTATAACAATGATCAGAAATTTTCTTATTTTCAGCACAAACCTAACATCACTTGGCATGGGGTCACTTTGATGAAGAAACACAATATCATCTGTGGATAGTGGAATAACACATTTTGAGCTATGAAGAAATTACAGATTTCTCATATATTATTTTACTTTTTTTTAATTACATTTGAAAGTACATTTCTGATGAACATCACAATGAAATCTATTTTTAGAAAGACATGAGAGCTGTAGGCTATAATCACATATGAAATATGTTTTTGAAATGCATGGCTGTAGCACAAATAGGAGAAATAAGTAAGCATAGCAATGGTTTTGATTAAAAAAAAACTAAAAAAAAAGTAAAAAGAACAATGCAGACATGAAGAACACTTTGAAGTAACAATGTAGTTTGGGCTGACTACTGTGTTATAATTCTACTTTGCTGGTTGTTTTTCTTTTTACACCAACACAATTAGTCTAAAAGCAATAAGATACTGTATATCATAACTTGAAAGCCTGCTGTGGGCTGGCGCCCTGCCTGGGGTTTGCTTCCTGCCTTGTGCCCTGTTTTAGCTGGGATTGGCTCCAGCAGACCCCCGTGACGCTGTAGTTAGGATATAGCGGGTTGGGAAATGGATGGATGGATGGATGGATAAGTTGCAAGCTGAAGAGAAGTTCACCAATAGCATGGCATGTGACAGCTTCCATAAAAACACTTTATTTAAAGGGAAGGCATAGTTTAAACACCATCTTTTAAACACAGGTCTCTCGTTGTATGCTACCTTTGTAATTTGGCGTATAACTGGGCCACGTCACAGCTAAATGTGCAGAGAGGGAGAGAAAATTCCTCTCACCCCAACATTTCTGTGTAATTCTGAGTAACCCACTAATCCTGCCTGAAATCTTAATTATAAAACACATATGTAAACAATTAAAGTGTACACAGTAGTTCAAAAAGAATGGAACACATGTAAAGTGCTTTTGGATACTGCTATTGGTAGTGGAACAAGCAAGGATATTGTTCTTATGGAGTAGAACCCAGTTGATTCTGGGGTTCGTCAGGGGTGTGTTCTTGCTCCTACTCTGTCCAATGCTTGTATGGACTGGGTGTTGGGCAAGGTCATGGGGTCCAGCGGCTGTGGGGCATCTGTTGGTGAAGAAAGATTCACAGATCTTGACTTTTCTGACAATGCTGTGATCTTCACGGAGTCAATGGAGGCTCTGATCAAGGCGCTCAAGAGACTGAACGAGGAGTCTGAGTGTCTGGGCTTGTGAGTGTCCTGGATAAAAACCAAGATCCAGGCCTTTAATGACCTCTTAGGCACAGCCATCAGCAGTGTGTTTGTTTGTACAGAGAGTGTTGACTTTGTTGAGAGGTTTACTTACCTTGGCAGTGACATTCATGTCTCTGGTGACTCTTCCTGCGAAGTCAGTAGATGGATTGGGAGAGCATGGGCGGTCTTGAGGTCGCTGGAAAGGGGTGTGTGCCGCTCCCGATATCTATGCAAAAGGACAAAGGTCCAAGTCTTTAGAGTCCTGGTGTTTCCTGTCTTGCTAAATGGTTGCGAGACATGGACGCTATCCAGTGACCTGAGACGAAGACTGGACTCCTTTGGTACTGTGTCTCTATGGAAAATCCTTGGGTACCATTGGTTTGACTTTGAGTCAAATGAGTGGTTGCTCATGGAGTCCCGAATGAGGCACATTACCTGCATTGTGAAGGAGCGTCAGTTATGGCACTATGGCCATGTGGCGCGTTTCCCCGAGGGTGATCTGGCTCATAAGATCCTCATTGTTTGGGACCCGAGTGGCTGGACCAGGCCAAGGCGTCGCCCGCGTAACACCTGGCTGCGGCAGATAGAGGGTAATTTCCGGACAGTGGGACTGGACCGCGTGTTGCAAACTGGGATCCTGAGTTGATTTGTCATGTAATGGGTGCGGCAACGCACTGTATCAGTGCATGCTCCCCAACTTGACTTGACTTGACTTGAGTAGAACCAGGAGATAAGACATCATAAGGATCCAAACTGAATGATCACAAATTTGAACGTTACAACAGAAACAAGAGGGAAAAAGAAAGCCACTGAACAGTCAGCATCACCAAGAATATGGAGAATTCAGTGTTAAAAATAGCAACATCCAACAAAAAGGTGTTTTGCATGCACAAACTCAGAAGAGGAAATGCTCAATATGTCTATATCTGCACTTGATTAGCATAAAAGTATAATTGCCCTCTGTATAATATGTACGTCTTTAGACAACCATGAGTGAATTTTGCTTCAAATTGGGTGGTAACAAATACACACCTCACTGACAATCACATTTATAAACCATCCCAATGCCTCATGAAGGCAGCGCTCAAAGTAGGGTTGGTGATTTTGAACTGAAAAGAACAGACAAGCTCTTATAAACATGGTCCAACAGCGAGAAAGCTTTTGATTATGATGAACTGTCTACAGTTGAAAATTCTTCTAAAAATCCTATTAAATTTATACATTTGTGTCACGTGTGCAGAAAGCACATTACAATGTTAAAAACAAACGGAACCTGTTGCAAGGAAAATCCTTTTTGTAACATCAGATTATACATTGGCCTTCAAAGACATCAATGGATGAGTGGTAAACGTAAACACTACATGGCTGTAGGTGCTGTGTATGTTCTCTATTGTTCAGTGTTATGGTGATGGCTCAGGAGTTGCCGTAAGCTTGAAAAAATTGGTAGCTATATTCAAGAAGATATGAATTGCAAAAATGCATTTCACACCCCGTCAAAAGGACTGCCGTTAAGACAGCTGATAACAAAGAGCCCAGGAGATGCAGATTTTTGTACCCAAAACAATGTGCCTAATGACACTAGTAAAAGCATGGGCAAGGCTGCAAACATCCACCTTCTGACTCCACATCTAAAGAAAATTTATATTACTGTCTAAATGGAAATGCAAGTAATATAGCTGCAGAATATAGCTGCAGAATATAGCTGCAGCATTTTAACATTTAATATATACAAAGACCACAGTGAAAAGGACAGAAAAGTATTGTAGCAGACAGAAGCTCTTCTCAAACGTAAAGTAAAGTGTCTGTGTGTCTGTTTGTCTTGTCTGTCGCAGCACACAGTATAACACACAAATTAATTATTAAGCTTCAGTTACCTTGTGCTACTGAGCTTCTGGATGGATAACAGCAATTTTTATTTTCTTTCATTGTCAATGCTTTGTTCAGTTACTTTCTTCCAGAAATCCCAGCAATTTGAAATGGACAGACTTCAGAAACTTAGGAAGAAGCCCTGTGGGTGTAGCCTTAGCAGCAGAAGATTTTGCTGGTTTTCCCCGTATGTGTATTCCCAGTGAGACTAAATCTGTATAGAGAGTGGTAATCAAGACAGAGTTGGGGTTGCAGAAGAAGGTTAAGGTTTTGTTTTTTTATGTATAGCTACCATTTTCTTTCCAAACAGCAACTATATTTCATGTGAGCTGCTCATTTTTCAGTATGTTTTTCATGAGTGACAACTACTTTGTTTTTGCTTCCTAGAAACATTTTCATATTAACGATCGATGCTGTCTCTATCAGCAGGCACATACAAATAAAAGAAATATTCATATGCACAAAATATACCACAAAGGCATCAAATTCTGAGCAGACACAATTACAATTGCAAAAGGTTAATTCCCCCACCGGATTCTACACAATCAACATGAGTGCCTGTCTGTATTCTCTAAACACATTTGGATATAAACCACTGCAGTGCTGAAACAAACAAGAATAAAGAAAAAAACGTGAAATGAACATGGCCAGAGATGGCAGACACAAGGTCCAAAACAAACTAATATGAATGGAAAAAAATATTCAAAGAATTGATGCAATTTAACACGCAAAAAATAGATTCTAACAATTCTAAAAGAAATGATATTCCAATTTATTATTGTTCTAGGTCTCACACACTGCGGTATACAACATATGCAAGAATCCTTAAACAATGTTAAGATCTGCAGCCAAAGAGTACAAAATTGTAAACAAAGAATATAAATTACATAAAAAACATAAAACATCACAAATCATGCTCAATTGAAGGTAGAACTTGACAGGAGCATCTTGAGTTCTTTAACTTGCTGGCTCATCTTATTTTTTGCTGGTTTAATCTGTTTTTTCAGTCACACCATTGTATAGTACAGATAGTTTTGTTTAATTTTCAGCCAGTTGGATCCTGACATCTGTTTGATCTGGTTGCTTCTAATTTATAAAAATCTGCACCATCCTTGCATCTTTGCACAGTTGGTTAATCTCATCTTAAGAGGCAACAGTCTTACGTCATATTTTGCTGCTCAACAAATCTTCACATCAATGAAAATTTTTTATGTGGAATAATAATTTTCCACTACACTACTAAAGTGAAATAAATATAAATCATTAAATGGTAATTGGAAAGCAGGACAATTCCAACATATTCAGTTTCCATCAACTCCTTTGCTAACACATATATTGGAAAAAATAAGCAAGACTTTGAAATTATTTTCAAAAAGGCAATATTTATATCACATGGGGATAATTATATACAGGAGATATGGTAAGCTAATAGCAACACATACATAAAATTTTAAAAATCACAATAAACCTATTTATGTGTATGAAAAAATATATGTATATACCAATTCAACCACAAAGAACGGTCTAAATTTCATTACCCAATGGCAATGCCTCTGCTGAGGAATTCGTTTAAGGCGATGCCTCCTCATATCAGTTGCCCGTCCTCTTAAAGATAGTAGCAGCTGAACTCAGAGTCAGGGTCCTGGGATTACAGAGCACTCTTCACAGCCAGTGGCCTTAAAGGAGAATTATGTTTGGTTTAGTGGCAGATCAATGACTAACTACAATGGTGCCTCTTATAAAGCAATAGACTACCAAAACTGTGATGTCCACTTAAAGACACATTGAATTTTTCATTTTTAATTCCACTGAATTATATCTACTGTAATTCTAAAGTGAAACTGAACGTTTTAAAATAATTTTTTGACCTTGCTGAAGTCTGTTCTAATTTCTCTTTTTTTGAAAATGGTGTTTCTCATTATTAAGACTCTTAAGGTTTTGGTTTTATAATTTTTACATTTTTTTCCGGGGAAAACATGTTTTTAATTATTAATACTCCTTTTATTTATTAGATCCTCTTTTTGTGCCTTCATTGCTAGGACACGTCTCCAGTTTGACAGTGGCATGGTTTTGTACAATTTGACATCTGTTGTTATCAGCATGTTACATCAAATACTGGCATGACGTGTCTCCTTTGATCCATGATTTGGATATTCCTTAAAATAACAAAGTTTTGCTTTCCACTTCTTTAGTTGGATTCAAAGTTTTCAAATCTGTTGAATGCTCTTTTTGACCATGAGTTTTGGTTTATGATTTTGCTCATTTTCTCAGTATCAAACCTCACCTTTAAACTTTACAATGATCAATTTTCTGCTGTCTCTTCTTCATTCCAGTTCTCTCTGTTCTTATCTTGAACAGTATTGAAACATTCCATACTCAACAAAAATCTCAGTTATCGTGATTTTGAAAATTTCATATATTTCCTGTAATTTTGTTGTGGTTATTTTCTCTATCAACATTTTGTTGATTAATGACTGCCATTTTGGGATTTCAAATGTGCTGCCATGATTTAACACATGTGACCTCAGTGTGCAAATGCTACAGTATAAAGTGCAGTGCCACCCAGTATCATTCATCTGATTTTAATGACTGAAGAACTATCCAAACCTCTATGATGACTGGTCTTTTTGCTCAAGAAAAACACTAGTAATAGCACTAGTTTCCATTTTGTTTTGTCTTGAATTCTCTTATTTTAGCTTATTTAAGAAAGAAATACAACATAAGAAAAGGTTTGCTTAGACGCAAGCCAGTTTGAAACTTAGCTTAGTTCAAGAAGCCAACTGCCACCTGTGTTAACCTTAGTCACTCTCAGCCTCCTGTGAATTTAAGCATGTTATTGACAAATATATCCACAAGGCATATTTGTTTTTTGTCTTTTAAAAGGTATCGATATTCACATTTCCTTCTTTGTTACACTTGTTCTCCCATCATCTTCAAATCTGTGCTGTATTTACATACGGTTTCTTGTTTACAACCCAATTACAATCCTCAGACTTACTGATTCTTAAGACGATCGATGATTTATTGGTAAAAATCTAACAAAGAATGACCAAGGGGTTTCACAAATCTTCAAACAACATTGCATGAACAGTTGACAGATTACATGAAATATCTGAAACACAATCAAAATTTCTACAAAGTTCTCTGCTCAAATGTTTGTGGTGACACATTTTTACATTGGCTGGTGTTTTGTCTTATTCATCTGTTTCTCCTTGAAACAGGTTAAAAGCAAAGGATGATATATTTGATTCATGTTTCAGATCTTTAAACTTTCTGCGTCTCATGATAAAAAGTACCTTGGAATTGTTCTTATTAATAATTCAATTGTCTTTTTATATATGAATAGAACTGCAAATAATTTCCGTTGTACTAAATAGTCTTCTCTTGGATTGCTCCTGTCTTAAATCACTTTTTACTGTTATAATATGCAATGTCTTCCATGTATTCCCCTTTGTCTGAGAAAGAAATGCTTACAATACGTTAGAAAACAAGATGTGCACAAAGATGTTTATGTTTCTTCCATTTATGCATTAGTAAGGAAAGCAAAATTTGATTTATTCTGAATGGTGTAAGTGATTTAATGTTCTGGCAAAGAAGAACATCTTCCCATTTTGGTACTAATGATATCATCTAAGAAGAATTTGTAACCGCACGTGCCAGATGAGGTGATCTAATAAAGGTTTCCTTAACAGATGCCAAGCATCTTTTTCAGTTTGCTTTAACGGCAGGCGCAGAATGTCAACGTTCTCTGTTTACATACACAGAAAGAGTATAGTTTGTAGGGAGTGAAATAATATTTAAATAGTGCTAGTATTTTCCATTCATGAAGAAAGATCTGAACAAAGCATCCATTCTGTTCATATAAAATGCATATCGTTCAGCACAGCAGTGTTATCCTAGCATGCTAATAATTTTAATTCAATGTCTTTAGATATCTGATAGCAAGCATGACAGCAGAAGAAAGTATAATTAATGTAAGAGCAAACGCTCCAAGCTTTTCAAACTACATATTGGATGACTTAAAGTTTCAAATGAAATTCTGCAATGCTTAAACTTGTGGATTTACAATGTAGGTTTTAAGTGAATTAGCTTATAAAATATTTTGAAAATTATTTCCATATTACTTTCTTTTTTTGCAATATACTCCATTTTTACTTAAGGATTATGAGCTGTTCACATAGTTGGAGCTTTCCGGCAGAAATGCACAATGAACTGTAAGTCCTGCAAAATATGGTAATTATTTGCCACTTGGCTCTGTCAAATTCTTTTAAGGAATTATTAATATTTCTGGAGATCTATATTTTATTTTTTGTGACTTCATACTCATCTGGATCTTTTTTGACTATTTTAAAAACAGAACTGCGCCAAAGCTCCTATCTCTCAAAAGTCTGGTATATCTGGAAGCTTTTGGAAGGGGATTTACTTTATGTAAAAAAATAAATCATGTACTCAAGATTGTTTAAAATTGCATTTCCACTTGGGAAGAAATTGTACAGAAAATGTGTAATTTATGAGTAAATGCCCATGATGGCTTGAAACATGAAAGGCATTCTTGATTTGTTAATATTTTATATTCTTTGTCTGTACAAATTATAACTATACATTAAATTAAACACAAACATTAATGGGAATCATTTCTACTGTCTCTACTGGCAAAATTAGGCCCTGTAGCACACAAGGTGACTGTGCAGCTACAAGAGCCTCCAGTTTCAGGGTGAAGACCTCCATTGAAGGCATGGCAAACTGTTTAGGTCTAGTGGAGGATGACCTGTAGATTATGGATTATCAACAATTAAAAAGAAAAAAAAATAATAATCATAGCAACTGTTACAACATTTAATCCAATAGGTTGAGAATGTTATGCATAAAAATGAATGGCCAAACTGTGATATATTCATTCTATCATAAATTTTAATTTCAGCAAATTTAAACAAACAAAAACTGAGACAGAGTCAAAAAATAAGCACATGGTTTTGGTTGAGCTGTTTTCCCAAACGGTTTGTATTGTTTTCAAATTTATAATGTCTCCTTTCTCATCTTTGCCTAAACTAATCTATTTTTATACAGCAGATAATATCAACCTTTGCCACGGAAAATTATGCAGAACCCACAACAGCTGCTGTAGTGACTCCTGTTGTGACAAATAAAGCTGAAGACAGACAAAAGATAATAGACGCACAGTACAAATGCTTTGAGAAAATGTATAAAGATCCTCCCTACAACAAAACAGGTAAATAGTACAAGATTTTAAACTAGTGCAAAGCAGACTTTAGTTAGAAAGAAGTTGATAACTTGATGTAACATGATGCAAATATATTTATTTTTGTTAAGTATAGAAATTATATATTTTGTCAACTATTGTAAATGATAAAAAGTACAATGTATTTTTGTTTTATTTACTTTTTTGCAATCGTGCCTTTTCTTTTTATGGTTTTCTACTTTTTTAATTTGAGCCTTTTTGGAACAAGGTATTAATTTAAACAGTAGCATAAAGAGTGTGAGTCAACAAATTGCTTTTTTCAAACTGATAAACAATTTCTGGATTTTGAAAATGTTATGCGCAACCAAAAGCATCTTTACAACCATCTGTACATTTCATTTATTTTCAGTCTGTAAACTTTATAAAAGAAAAAGGTTGATAAATGACATATCATTCCTCAGATACAGATTACAGGCTCTCATCAGGCAATATCAGGACAAATTAAATGCACGATCTATCCAAAGTATCCTCTATCATGCCCATGGTCTGAAGAAGATGCCGTCAACAATAAAATCCTCTACATTCTCTTATAATATACTAGCAGTGTAAGCCTGTGCATTATAAAGCCCGGGGTCCTAGAAACTATTGAAAATGTCTGAAAAAAAATTGAAATATAGAGATGTCAGATAATTGAAAGGAACTACTCTGGGCATCTCTCTCCTGGGAGGATTCGTTTTGCTGACGTGCTCGCATTGCTTATTCCTTAGCGTTGGGAGGAAAAGTAAAAAGGATACTGTTTTGCCAATGTTAGCGGCCAAGCGACTTTGTCCTTCTTCAGAGGTTTTGTTTTGCCGACGTGCTCACCTCACTTGTGCATTATTGGCAGGAGGAAAAGTAAAAGGGATACCGTTTTGCGGATGTTAGCGGCTAAGCGACTTTGTCTTTTTTTGGAGGTTTCGTTTTTCCAAACGTGCTAGCCTTACTTGTATATTAGCGGAAAAGCAAGTTTTCTGTTTCCTCGAAGGCGGAGCCCTTACCTCAACTCCACCTCTCACTTCCAGGCCGGACAGACAAACACACACACTTTCATGAGTAGACATTTATATATAAGAAAACATACATTTGTAAACCGTTGTAAATTTTTGCTACTTGTAAAAGTAGACACCCACGCAGAGACATTTAAATATAAGATACAGTAAATCTTGCAAATATCAAGACATTATCTTAGTGGTTGTCTCAATTCTTATTGCAATTATGGGGAAGTAATGAACGATGCATGTGAGTGCAGTTAAACAGCTTTTATTTAGTTACTAGCAAAATACCCGCGCTTCGCAGAGGCGAAGTACTGCCTTAAAATTTTTATTAAGAAGAAAAGTAAACCTTTTTAAACTGAAGGAAAATATACCAATAATTATTTGTTAAGGATCTCTTTGTATACCACGTTGTCAATTTGGCCCTCTGGATGTAATATGACCAAGTTGTGCGCTGAGCTTACTGTTTAGCATGCAATGTACAGTTGGCCATGTGAAAAGCAATCTTGCCTCAAATCTCACAGCTTGGATTGCTGCTGTCATAATCGGTTTGAGTTTCATGGTTTGTTTCAATTACGACAGTATTTGCTGGACTTGTTGTGTTGAAGTGACAATCGGCATCTGTCAAGCGTTGTAAGCATACAACCGGTTTCATCGATAACTTTGCATCCAGCTTTTGAGAGTTTAAACATTCATGAACATCTAAGTGTCCACTACTGAAATCGTCACCTGTGAATCTAAGATGTTTAAGAGGCATTGGTGGTTGTTCAAAGGTGTAAAATATTTGGCCATTTTCGGTACACTTGAAAGCGACAACCGAACAATTCAGCGGCAGCCATTAACTCACATGCAGTACCATAGGTGAAGGGCTTAAGCATTTCACTCTTATAGTGCTCCTGTGTAGTATAATTATCTCCTGTACCGTCATCAGTCCACACCTTGAACCTGTCCCAGTCATTCAATACATAAGACACAATGTTCCTCTGGATATCAAGAGTGAGCCTGATATGGCCGTGCAATATGTAACACAGAGAATGGAAAAGGCAGGCCCCATCTCCGGGCATGGAAACCACTCGGTAAGTGATAGTTCTTTGAGCGATGGTGACAACCTCGATAGACATGTTAATGGGGGTATGGTTGGAACGATAAAGGAAATGGGTACCTGAACAATGTTAACTAAGTCTAAAATACTTATACAATAACTATAATCGTAATAAACGAACAATAAAACAGCGGAGAAGCCGGGGATTAAATAAAAAGGCTGCAGTTATCAGCAGGGAGATGTGAATACCGCGGCGAAGCAAAGAAGGGAGCGTTGGGAACCCGCATGACAAAGTTCTTGAAGATGGGCCTGTAGGTAACAAAGACCGTTGGAAAGTTCAATATGGCGGCCGACAGTGGTATCATACCACCGAAATAAGTACGTACATCGGTTTCGGTTAGCGCAGGGAAGCCGCCTACCAAATTTCATGAAGATGGGGCCATAAATAAGAAAGTTTAACATGGCGGACTTTGTCGACTGTTATGATCGTTATGCGTAGAATTTCGAAATTAAACCTGGGATATTTTTCTGATTTAAATTTTTTTTTGAACACTACAACTATTTTATTATAACATCCATCCATCATCCAACCCGCTATATCCTAACTACAGGGTCACAGGGGTCTGCTGGAGCCAATCCCAGTCAACACAGGGCACAAGGCAGGAAACAAACCCCGGGCAGGGCGCCAGCCCACCGCAGGGCACACACACACACCATTGATAGTTCTGCTGCCTAGGGGTAAGGAGAGCCAGGTTCACATCCCTGGTCCTTCCTGCATGGAGTTTGCATGCTCTCTCTGTGTCTGCGTGTTTCCACCAGGTGCTCTGGTTTCCTCCCACTGTCCAAGAAACATGCATTTTAAGTGAATTGGTGATGCTAACCTGGTCTTGGTGTGTGTGTTTGTCCCATGATGGAATGGCACCCTGTCCAGGGTTTGTTCCTATCTTGTGCCCTGTGCTAGCTGAAATAAACTCCAGCCCACCCGATGACCCAGGTCTGGATTAGGTGGGCTAGAAAATGACATGATAAAGAGTACAGAGGTTAATGCTTTACATGAAGTACAGACATTAATGGAATTCCTCAGGGGTCTGTCCTTGTGCCCTTCAGTTTTCTAATTTATATTAATAACACAATCTGGTATAGTCACTAAAATGTGCAGATAATACTAAATAGGAGGGAACCGTAAGTATGTATCAAAAATAATCCAAAAAGGCTTAAACAATCTTCAGAACTGGGCAAACATTTGTAAAATGAAGAGTAATGTCGAAAGTGCCAAGTGCAACATGTAGGCAAATGTTAATGTTGAGGCTGTGCAGAGAAGAGCAATCAAGTGCATCCCAAGTCTAATGAGCATGTCCCACTCTGGCTGGCACAGAAAGCTAATTTATTCTGATGCTCTTTTCTCAAGCAGAAGAGGCTACGTGGTGATCTAATTCGGGTTTTAAAACAACTCAAAATCATCAGTACAGTGTATGTAATAGAATTCTTTCAACAAAACAGCGATTCGTGTACTCAAAGACTCCAGTGGAAATTAAGGGGAAGTGTATTTGAAACACTTGTTGACAACCTTTAAATAGTCTCTGGATGAGATATTGGGAGAACTTAGCTATTAGCCAACCAGTCAAAAAAAATGTTTTTGGAGATTACTTTTGCTCCAAATGCAGCTAGCTGGTTTCCAGAATGCTTGGACAAGCCCTTTGACCCTGCAGTATTAAAGGTGTATTTTTCCTTTTGTGTGTGCATGTGCAGCCAGAACTTTTCAGTTCTGCCTTGGGGCTTGAAGGCTAGAACCCTTTAAGCAACTCATTACTTGATATTTTTGTGATTCAATTTAAAGTGTGAATGTACTTGTACATCTCGCTAATTTTGTTGTCCTCATAATCATAAATCACATGGATTACTTATGAACATTATGATTTAGCACTGTACCCATTGAACAAAAATTGGAAATGTATGAATATTAATTTGTTATTCTGCCTTTGAAGTATTTGATGTTGATAATGAGCTACTTTGTCATTTGGTGGTTGTGCTTTGAAAATGAGTGTCTCTCCCTCGCTTCTTCATACAGGTGTTACTGAAGGCCATCTCTTTTCTCCAACACCCACCAACAGTTCTTTCAAAATGACTCCATCAATCTTTTCTTTGCCACATTGTCTGCTTGTACATTTAGCCCGCTGGCTCTGCTTTAAAAGCACTTACTTGGGGTTAGAAGCAACAACCACCAGCACTCAGTTATTTCAACTCTGTTATCCAATCCAAGCCAGGATCTTTCCTGAGACTGAGGTGCTGTTTTTCAAATGCTGGATTCTTTCTCACTCTTGCTCTATGTCAGTCACTTACACACATACCAATTGCACAGCTTGACAGGATTGCTCTGCCCTTATGTCAGTGTCTCTCTTGTTAGTTAGTATGCCTTACCAGAATTTTCATTCCCAAAATGCCACTGTTTCTTTTATTAGACTATAATCATCAGAAGTTAATAGAGGCTTCTGAAAGAAGGTATGATATTCTGTTTGGATCATTTATTTAATGGACTTGGCCACTGTATTCTGGACCTACTGATATTTTTCAGATCTCTATATATAATACGGTACCGTGGCTGTTCATTTGTCTGTCCAGGATTTTAAATCACCTCTAGCTCACAAACCATTTGACCTATTGACCTAAAATTTTGTACACATATACTATGTGACATCTACAGTACTTTCGGGGTGATGATTGACCTCCAAGGTTATTCCACTTTTTATTTTTATTTTATTGTAAGATCAACTTTCGGCAGCGGCCAGCAGGGAGGCCGTGCGCTGCATGTGTACGGGCTCCGTTCTCATTCTCTACCACCTTCACCATCACTTCCCCTACCTCTTCATATCTTAAATCATTCTTGAGGCAGATTGAAGATTTAAGTGCCAGCTTAAGTGAAAAATTAAAGAAAACATACTAAGTAATTGCAGCACAAACACTAACTTAATCAGTTTTAATGCGAAAAGATGCCGACAAAAGAAGAGAAGAAGCAGGCCGCTAGGGTGGAGAAAAGAAGAGCTGCTCAGGAAACAGCAAGCGCATCAACCTCTGAGCAAACGAATGATAAACGTATGAATGCTCAAGTCAAGTGTATTCACTGGACGTTATTGTGCAGTGCACCATTATTGGTATTTTAATAATCTGATTGTAGTGTATCAAGATTACCATATTGCTGCAGTTTGTCTAAGATGAAACCTGTTTGTCTACTGCATGTGTCAGATGCAAACAATTGGTCAAAAGTCATTCCAGGCTTCCTGACAGTAGTACAGCATACAGAAAACAACTACCCAGCAACATCCAAACCTATCTGTATATAATTCAGACAGATGAAATGTACTATCCAGTATCAGAAACTCACCATTATCATCATATATTCATTCACCCATCTTCTGAACATACTTAGTCTGATACAGAATAACAGGAAACTGCAATCTAACCAGCTGTATAGGGTGGTCCAGATCTAATCATGCAACTTTTAATGCAATGCAGGAAAACAATACAAGACAAAAGAATTGTTTGAAATATCTTATAATAAATAAAAATGGACTTATATTGAGTGAATTCACTGATTTTCCATGTAATGTCCCACTTGTCCTCCATTCAGTTGGATACAGACTCGGAGTAATAAACTTAATAAGTTATACCGTAATGAAAATTGCATAATTAGATCTGGACCACCCTATACATGTGATGCCAGTCTATTGCAGAATATACTCACTCATCTATTTACTTACACCAAATTTAATGGTGAGCCAGTTTAAAGTCAAGAATGATGTTAGCTTAGTATGCATGTCTTTTAGATAAAACTAAGGACCTGCAGAAAACCCACACAGACGCAGGAAGAACAAGTGACAGGGTCAGAAATCAATCCAGATACAGTACCAGGAGCTGTAAGGCAGAACTACTGACCCATGTACAGTATCACTGTACTACTACTAGTTTTCCCTCATATAATTTATATTGTCTTAGGAAATCAATTTAACTTTTGTCTGAAATGCACGCTCAGGCCTATAATGAATAGCTGTATGCTGTTAGACATGCTTATATTATTGATACAATTAATGGAGGCAAATGTAACCCTAAAGGCCTATTCATCATTGTTTGAAATGTAATATATGTTTTTGGTAATTCACTCTGTCTCTGCTGCATCTGAGTTATGTGCCAAATTCTTACAATCTTTTTCAAAATACAAACATAACAATTATTACTCTCCTGCATGTATCTGGGCTAAGTGCTGAAACAATTTAATGTGCATCAATAAGTCCTCTCACAGTCTTTAGTCATGTAAGTGATCGGAGGGAATTTCAATTAGTTGGTACTTCTCATATATTGATTAAGTATTGTTCAAGCTCTGTTTGATCTCTTAACTCATTGCTCATTTTTTTTTCTTAAAATCTGTTGGTCAATCATCTACAAATTAAGAAGTCTTTATAATAGAACAGTGAGGCTTAAAATAGCTGCTGTTGCAACAATCTTCATGACAACTGTCTTATGTCCTGACATATTAGTAAGTTACAGGCCTGTTTTAGCTGGGGGTAGTAACTGGTGGTAAAGAACTAAACTAAAGCTTGAATGATTTCCAATATTTTTTAAATCCATGCCTACGATAGTATGAAGATAAAACATTTTACTGTTTTTAATCATTTTTGTTAACAATAGTTTAATATTACTCAACAGTGTTTATTCTTGGAGTACTGTACAATATAATGTAATCCATTTACAGTACCTGAGTGATGAGAAGTATTTATTTTCTCTGGGTCCAATAAGGTAATCTATGATTCTGTATACCCATGACAGGTATCACTGCTTAGAACAAGAATCTAATACACATAGAGTGCTCTCCATAATGTTTGGAACAAAGACACATTTTCCCTTGATCTATCCCTCTGCTCAGTTTAAAATTACAAATCAAACAATTCAAATGCAGGTAAAGTGCACATTACAGACTTTAAGGGTATTTGCATGCATTTCGGTCACACCATGTAGAAATGACAACACTTTTTATATATAGTCTCATCATTTTAGGGTACCACAAAATTTGTGGCAATTGGCATGACAGGTGTTTGTGATTACTCAGGTATTTAATTGCTTCTTTAGTGTATCCATTAGATACCTCGATTTGCTTCTACCCTTTGGAGTCTGTAGGTGCCACTGCTCAACATGAGGACAAGAATTGTGCCAGTGAAAGTCAAAGAAGCCATTATGAGGCTGAAAGACAATAATTAAATTAGAGACATTGGTAAAACCTTAGGTTACCTAAATCAACTGTCTGGAATATCATTAAGAAGAAAGAACGCAATAGTAAACTCAGCAATTGAAAAGGGACTGGTAGGCCAAGGGAGACCTCCTCTGCTGATGACAGAATAATCCCCACTATGGCAAAGAAAAGGCCCCAAACTTCTGTCCAACAGATCTAAACCAGTCTTCAGGATGCTGATGTATATGTGTCAGAAGACTTCATGAAGATAAATATGGTGGCCGCACTGCAATGTACTCACTAGGTTGAACTATTTGCAGGCACGGGCATCAGTTTCATTGATAACCAAATGATAGTCAAATTTATTTTAAAGCAAATGTTATTTGCTATCTTCACCCTGATGAAATTAGTTTCCTGTTAGCCAAATCTGAAAAAAAACCTGCAATGATGACAGTAGGTTTTGGATATGTCAAAAATATGCAGCCACGCAAAGAATAATCACTCTTTTACAGTGATTGTTAATGATAGGAGCTGACAAATATTTACAACAATTGTGCATAGGAAGAGACTGGCCAGACAAATGACAGCTAAATGCATCACTGATATTGAAGGTGAAATGTAAGAATGGATTATAGCAGTAGATCACCCCACAAATTCCACTTTTGTCAGTAACATTTTGTCAGTAACTTGACAAAAGTAATTCTACTTTTGTCAGAAAGGTGCATTTTCAATTACCAGAGAAACACCACCAGTTTCTAGAGAACTAAAAAAGTTTTAGAGAACTAAAAAAATCCTGTTAAGTTTGATGAATTGCTTTTCCTGCAGATCACACTGACAATAAGGTTTAGTAGTTGTGGTGTAATGTTGTAGCTTACATTGGGTCCCTTGATAACAGAGGAGTGACACTTAGAATGCGAAAGGGCAAATATTTGAATATCATTTCCTATCTGGTGCAGCCATTAAGCAGTTTAACTGTTTTTTAATGAGTGTTTTTAGTTGGATGCCAAAGGCTAGTAAGACCAAGCAATTCTTCTCCATCTTCCTTTGGATTATAGCCTGAGAAAAGCCTTGGCATTTATGCCGTTTCTGGATGCATAGCAAGTTTGTTCAAAAACAAACTTGTCAGTATGCCCTTTCACTGCTAGCGGTGATTATGTGTCTTATGTCACAGTGTGGAAGAATGTCCCAAACACACGTTTATTTTGCTTTCTAATCCTCAGCACAACACAATACAATGCACAAACCCCACATTTCTCACAGTCTTTTACTATTACTCTTTGTTCTGCCGCCTCCACTCCTTCCTCACAAGCTCTATCCTTTGCCTCCCGACTCCGGCTCACTGAATGGCGGCCCATTTTATAATGAACCCGGATGTGCCCCAGGTGCTCCGATGACCTTCCTGGGCACCTGGAAGCAGTCCGGGTGTACCTGGCTCCTATTCAGGCAGCACTTCCTGGTGTGGCGGAAGTGCTGCAGTCCATGGCTCCAGAACCATCCAGGTGCCCCCTGGTGGTGGCCACGGTCCCCCACAGGGTTGAGCTTCTAAGCTCCGTGGCCTCCATGCGATCCAGGGGGGCTCCCCTCTTGCGTCCCAAGGAAGATACTGCCCCTCTCCCGGTCCTTCCCTTCTCCAGACATCCTGGTGGGGCAAGGTCCCCAGTCGTCTATCACAACAGATATCTTAAAACCTGTACTTCCATACCTGATAAGTGTTTTGTCACTTTTCTCTTTCCCTGTTTTTTATGTTTTGTGATCTTTTTTATGTTTATCGTTCAGGTTACAAACACATTCAACCCACAATTTGACAGAAGGAATGCAATGTCATATGGGTGGAATATCTGCAAATAATGACAAAACATCTCAGTACACACTTGTACAAATGAAGTTAAAACGGGCTGGTATCTTTTCTGCAGTTTGAGCACCTACTTTCTCAGTAACTCTGGCATTATCTTTCCACAGCAGACAAAAATTATGAATGAAACAAATAGTTAATGTAGTAGAAGTGAGTTTATTGTATCGTTTACATTTTCTTCAAAACATCAAGAAGACCACCAACTTTATTACCAGACGTTTGGAGTAAATGCTACTTTGGTGACCCTCCACCTATATATTCTATTCAGGTTTTACATACAAGAACACAGGAAGGATGTGGTCAATCCTGGATAGCTATTTACAGACCACAATTTTATGCATAGGCAAACTCACTCAGTTTAAGCTCAATCAACATAATGGCTTGTCTTTGGACTGTGGGGTGGAGTAAAGTGTCCAGGTGGAAACTCGGGTATACGTGGAGAAAATTTAAAAACTATGCATTAAATGCCCAGAAATCACAGCAGATTAAAACCACTGAGAGTTATAAGACACTTGCCGATGGTTTATTTTGACATTACAGTAAATAATTCAATTTAATGCAATTATTAATAACCATGGTGGGCTTAAGAAGCACATTTATTAATATGGGGTGTTGGAAAACAATGCTCTGTATAATTCAACTTTTGTTTTAGGTATTAGTTGGACCATAGGATAAATAATTATAATTTTGATTGGTAAGAAAATGGGATGCCTGTACAGGTCAGCCAATAAGGAGGCTAGTATAAATAAAGAAAATTTGCAAATGTTGTTTTGAAAAAGTCAATTCTTGTGTCAGCTTTTCTCATACATCTATGTTACGCACAGTACTTCATGGCTTTCTCACTGTCATTACTGGCAAGGGTGCAACCTCATTTGAGAATAGATATCAGTAGAAAATGTTGATATTGCAAATGATCTTGACAGCGCCAGATGCTTTTTTTCATAATCCAATAAATAGTGTATTCAAAAGGGAATACAGCTGTGTTAGATTTATTTATTTGTTTAATGTATCTTTTTTTAATCAGTTTAGAATGAATGCCATGGTATTATCATTAATCCATTAATTCATCCATCTGTTTTATTAACCCAAATATCCAGGGTAGGGTTGTAGGACAGCTGGAGTCTATGCCAGCCAGTATCAGGCAGAAGGCAGGAACAATTCTACGATGAGTCACCAGTCCTTCACAGAGAAAACAAACTCACACTCAAACACAAAATAGAGCCAGTCTTACGTTGCCAATCCACTTAACTGGAGCAAACCAGAGCGATGCATCATGTAATACATGACATATTACTGTCATAAACATACAGTAGTTTTTTATTGGAACATTTCTTAATATTATGATTTTGGGTATTTCTCATGTGTAGATTCCATTTTCAGGTTTACTCTGGATGTGTCCAGCTAAATGAAAAATTAATTTTTATTGCTATATTTTTTGTTTTTTCATGATGTCATTTTGTGTCTTGTTTTTTAAAAATGGGCATGGCCGTTTTCAGTTGTTTATTGTTGGTTAAGTCCCCAGTTACTATCCAGTGATAAAGGGTTTGACGACACATTACAATATTGGACCTGTATAAAACTCGCAATGCACTAGCAGCTAAGCAAGTTTCTGAATAAATTCAAAAAATGCTTTTTAATACTTAATGTTACAAGACCTTTTGACATTCAGGATTTGTGCTTGTTTTTTGACTTATGTTTTTGGTCAGATATTTAGCTCTGTCATTTTGTTTCTTTGATTTTTCTGATTTTCACCTTAATCTGTTTATTGTTCACAATTAAGTCTATATCTCCTCATCCATTTTTGTGTAAAACTTAAAGTGCCATTATTTCATCTGTGTGGCAACAGAGAATCATGGAATACGAAATGAAAATCACAAAAGTGAGTGACCCTAACATGTGTTTAGAGAGGTGAAACAAGTTCCAAATGACATCAGTTTACTGATTTGATGACATCATTTTAGCAATTGGTGCTGTAGTTTAGCTAGATTTAACAAAGGCTAGATGCTCAGTCAAATGCTACTCCTCAGGATTTACAGTATACATTTTCAAAGGATCAAAGTAAATTGAAGGGTTTGTTAATCAGTGCAGACTCGTTTTCGTCATGCGTCTGCACACATATTCTACAAAGCCCTGAGAATGGGTGACTGTCTGCTTTATATCGTTCACATCATCCTTGATGTTATTCCCCACAGGTTTTTAAAAAGAATAAAGATATTTATGATCCTAAGTTACGGGAGGTGCATTTAAAACTGAAGCCAGGAAGCACTTATTTGCACAAAGAGTTGTGGGACTCTGGAACAAACTACCGAGATAACCTTTAAGAAGAATCTGGATGTGATAATGAGACAGCTTAGTTATTAGCTAAACAAATGGGTTTGATGGACTGAATGGTCTTGTCTCATTTGTCAAATTTCTTATGGTTTTTATTTTTCTTACATAAGTTTTAAGTTCATCACATCACCAATTTAGAAGCCTCAACAGGATGATAATGGATTGCTAGGGGAACTTGTCTGATTGTTAGGGATCTACTACCTAACTTGCATCACGAAGACTCACTAATAAGTTACAGTACAAGGCAGGAGCCCCTTTTGTCCAAGATACCAATTTGATCAATAAACGAGTATGATTAATCTTGATTTCAATATTCTGGTTTTGTTTCATAGCTCTTTTACCTCAAGCCATTTCTGTCTTAGTATTTTGGTTGTGGTAAAAAATAGAATTTATGTGAAATACTCTTTGTAGTTCTTGTCTGACAACAAATATGATTAAACCACCTGTGTTATAAGAAAACAGATTTATTTTTAGTCTTTGGGAATGTTCATGTTTTGTTGTGGATTTTATTTCTTTAAGAAATGTACATCCCCTGGTCAGTTGCTTTGAACATCATAGCAGTTGCTCATAAACACTCATTGCCTTAAAGTTACCCGAGGCAAACAGTTTAGGGAAAGGACCGGTGGTGGATGTCTGAATTTGGGAGAAATCAAGCCACTTTTTGTTTTCATAACTGGCATAACATTAGTGAGTTCATCATTACATGGCTAAGCTGCTGATTATTCAGTAAAGGGACTGTCTGAAGGAAATTACAAAGAGCTTTCCAGTCTTAATATGCAAAATCCTCTGAAGAGGTCTTAGCTTTAGCTTTAAAAATAGGCACCAGGGGCCTCATGCATAACACCGTGCGTAGAATTCAAACTAAAACATGGTGTATGGACAAAAGCAGAAATGTTTGTACGCACAAGAAAATCCAGATGCATAAATCTGTGCAAACACCAACTTCCACGTTCTTCCGCTCCATAAATCTCGGTCAGCGTGAAAAGTAACGCACATGCACGCGCCTGCTGCCACTCTCTAACTCCTCCCAGAATTAACCCTCTTTGAATATGCAAATCAATATAAATAGCCCTTAAGCTCAGCATTCTGTGAAAAGGCAATGGCAAAAGCACGTAGGAAAATAGAAGAATTTCAGTGAATACCAAGTGAAGGCAAGGAAAAACATACTATTTGTTGGTTCTAACAGTGGTACAAACAACAAAAGGAATTTGATCAAGTGACAGGGTGTCGGAGAAACTCGAAAGCTCAAGTTCATAAAGTTGCACAGTGCCCGAAATAAAAAAGATGTCAGATATCAAAGTCACCGTGAAAAGACAAGTAGTAGCCGACTGTCTGAGTGTCATATGAAAGCTTATTAGGGTACAGAGAAAAGAAAAAAAATAGGGACACAGTGGGGAAAAAAGCTCGAAATGTCAACTTTAATCTCGAACTTTCCACTTTAATCACGTAGTTTATTTTGTCATTAAAGTAGAACATCATAAACTTCATCTTAAAATCATTTAATTTACTAGTTTCTTAAATCCCATTGTAACTAAAGTAGCACATTAAATGTTTTGTTTTGAATGTGTTCTTCTATGTGCTCTATGTGTGTGAATCACTACGTGCTTCTTAAACTGGCTTTCTCTTCCTCCGAGAGGACAGAGAATCCATTACATTCGTGATATTACAGCTCTCTGAGTAATTAAAATACTGAGATGTATACTTGATATCATTTTCATGATGATAGGAGTTAAAGCATGTATTAAACATGGGAACATGCTGGCACAGTGATAGTGATGAGCTGGCACCTCGACCAGAGATTGTTACTGCCTCCTGCAAGATGCTTGCTGCGCGGTGCATGACCTTCGATGAAATAATTTATTTAAGCATAGAACACTGATTCTTCAAAACTTTTAAGGAACATTGAAATATCTTCGTAGTACGTGTTTAATTATTTTATCCATCTATCCTACCTGTTGCACCAGCCCCAGCAAGAATATAGTGTGAGGCAGGAAGAAGCTCCTTGCTAGTGATGCAACACCATGTCCTCACATGTTTAACTATTAAAAATATAGATTATTTAAATGATTTTAAACATTTTATCTGTATAATATAATAAGCATATTTTGCTGTATTTCATCTTAAAAATGATGTTGTCATCATATGTAAAAACATGCTTTATAAAGTGGCACAGGTTGTGCAATATTAGAACTGTATCACAAGTTTACAGTGAGGTAATTGTACTTATAAGTACAAACAGTTCTACAAGGAACACTTGATGGACTGATTGATTGTGTTTATAGTTCTTGGGATGAAACTGTTACTGAACCGCGAGGTCCGTATAAGAGCAGTTCAATAGACAGCATGGCTGAGGCAGCGTGTGTTTGATGCTGTATATAATTCTCTTTCCAATCAGCTGCTGTAGAGCTGTGATTCCACACTCAGATACAGTGATATAAATACTCCGCGTGGAGTAATATGGAAAAAGAAGATCCCCTGTGGCAAGCACTAATCAATAGCAATGTCAACTTTATTTATATAGCACATTTAAAACAACATAGGAATGCTGTGGCCAAAGTGCTTTACAATCTCTATATATAATCTTCATTTGGATCTTGATCTTTGTTTGTCCGCGAATGTATTAGAAGAAGAAGCACTAGATGGCAGTAGAGAGACAGCTAAAACATAGGCATTGCATTAAGAAACTCCTCCAGGCTTATACTACTGAAGACTGTAGTACGCCAGTCACACCTCAAAACCCAGACATTCAAACTAAACAAATTATTGTGCTTTAAATTAACTAAAGAGATCTTCATTTAGATCTTGATCTTTGTTTGTCCGCGAATTCCACGCATGCGTAGACCACCTTCCAGTTTAGTACGTTGTTGTTACTCACGGATGTCACCAATGTGCCGGAATAACGAAAGGGGTGGTGGACAGTGTTACGCTGGTTAGCTCCTGAGGCCTGGTTAGAGAATGAGATTGCCGAAGATAAAAGGTACGTGCCTACGTAAAATATGAATGAAAGAAAGACAGTGGGTAAAATGAATGACAACGTAACAGCATGTTCCGGAAATTATTATTGTTACATTGTAGCCGGCGAGTGCTGCGCGTCTCACAGTTGTACCGTGCCTTGCTCACATGTCAGTGAAGTGATCCCTATTTATGCTTTAAAGAGCCTGGATACCTATGTGTCCCCCTTTTATAACCATTGCTCCGTGTATATTGTCTTACTCTTAGGATTGCCACAAAGCAACCTTCAAGACTGGAGAAAGGTTGAGAAGAGATCGTGAGAGGAAACTACAGCATCGTGAAAACGAGACGGACTGTGAACGGACAGAAGCAGAAATGCTCCTACACCACCACATAATTACGATTCGAACAGTGATTCCTAGTAGGCCGTTCCTATCGAATCAATGTCCAAGGGTTTTCTTTTGTAATTTTGTTTCCCTTATAAAAAATCATAATGCTGTGCAACGAAGGGCCCAGTTCACGACTGGCAGCCGCGTTTAAACAGGGAGCCCTTCAAAGACAACTTTAACACGCGCAACGTAGTTGGGCGCACATGGCTAGTAATAGAATAAAAAAAAAAAACGTACAATTAACATGAATAAAATAAATAGAAATAAAATAAATGAACATAAAATAAATAATAAATAGAAGTAATGTTACATAATCACAATGACGAAACCAACAGTATTACTGAAGGTCACAGAATGCAAGTGAATAGAAATGAGTCTTTAATCTTGTTTTGAACAGTTCAATTGTAGATGACTCCTTTATGTAATGAGGTAAAGAGTTCCACAGGTGAGGAGCAGCAGCTGCAAAAGCCCTGTCCCCCTTAGTTTTACACTTGGTACAAGGTGCAGTGAGAGTAACAACGCTAAAGCAGCTATGGTATTTGGAATAGATTTGGCCATTCCGTGGACCATTATATTGTTACAGGTTAATTACAATCAGATTCCTTAAACTAATAAACAATATGCGGTTAATTTCAGTGTATATGATAAAGCCACATCAGGGATGTGGATCTAAAAAAAGAAAGGGAAACCACACAGAAACAGCAGCGCCGCTTTGACAGTGGGTGCCACCAGTTTGCAAAACCGAGAACCTACGTACGCCAAGGATTGAGGTACTGTGAAAATGTGCGTGGCTTGACTGCAAGTTTAGGTTTTATACATCGTAATTTGAGCGTGGAAACGGAAGTATGCAACTTTTTTGTGCGTAAGCACTGTTTATACATGAGGCCACCAGGGGAGAAAAGTTGAAAGGAAAAAAATTAGCATTCTAGTCTGTCAAAAATTTGTAGTAATTCAAAAGACATCCCTGTACCACTGAACCAAGGAAAGACCAGCATTTGCCTACAAGAACAGAAAAGGAAAGTAGCAGAACAATTATGCTTTCATTGTAAAGTTCTCAGACATATGGTATCTGTCAGTCCAAAATTTCTTGGAAACTGAAAAAGCCACTTGATGTTAGGAGTGGTGGGCTTAATAATTATAGTCAACCTCTTCCAAAGAATTGTCCAATGTTGGAAATTTTGTATAAAACCTGTTCTCAAGAGATTCCAGATCCTCTTCCTGAAAGGAAACTCTTTGTTTGTCCCCAAATGAGCAATGAAATGTTACCTTGTTCCCATGCTTCAAGCATGTTTGGACAACAATGGGTCATCAAAGCACTAGAAATGGTAAAACATTACAGAAGCAATAATCATTGTCAAATACATGTCAATCTGACACTATAATAACCAGTATAACTGAAAATTGAAACTGAGTTTAAGCCTAAAAGTGTTATGTCTTTCAACAGGTCCTTATTGTAATAGAACATGGGATGGATGGCTTTGCTGGGATGATACTCCAAGTGGAACCTTTGCATCACAGAACTGTCCTAATTATTTCCCTGATTTTGATTCTACAGGTAAGATGAATAGATTATTTACTTTAAAAGTAAAATTAAATTATACAGTGGTGTGAAAAACTATTTGCCCCCTTCCTGATTTCTTATT